>RXID01014741.1:0-48187 GCA_005019695.1 Trichopus zeylanicus subsp. travancoricus
TCGGGGTGTTATTTGAAAAAATCCGCCCCCGCGTGCCGGAGAAGGAGGCGGAGGCCGGGGCGTTGGCGAGCCGGCGGCGGGAGCGGAGGCGGACGCCGAGGCCGTTCCGCCCCCGCGTGCCGGGGACGGAGGCCTAGGCCGGCGCGCCGGCACGCGGGCGCGGAAGGCCAAGGCCGAGAGCGTTCCGCCCCCGCGTGCGGGCGCGCCGGCCTCGGCCTCCGTCCCCGGCACGCGGGGGCGGAACGGCCTCGGCCGTGGCCGTCCGCGCCCGCGTTTCGGCGCGCCGGCGCCCCGGCCTCCGGCTCCGCTCCCGCCGCCTGCCGCTGCCTCCGCTCCGCCTCCGGCCGGCCGGCCTCCTCATCCGCTCCCGCCCGCGCGACGGGGTGTTATTTGCAAAAATCCGAATTTTGGGGACTTTTCTGTAAATCAGAATAATTTCGGGGGTTTATTTGCAAAAATTCGAATTTCGAGGACTTTTTTGTAAATCGGAGTTCTTTCGGGGTGTTATTTAAAAAATCCGAAATCCGGGGGTTAAATATAAAAAAAATAAGTTTTTAGGGGTGTATGTGTAAAAATAACGGGGGTAAAATCGGAATTTTTGGGTAAAATTTTAATTAAATAACAATCAGGGGGCGGTGGGTAAATATGGGCCAATTCGAGGGAGTGGGGGTAATTACGGAAATTACGGGGGGTTAGCGGTAATTACCCAAATTACAGGGGTCACCGGTAATTACCCCATTATTTTATTTGAATAAGTCGAACCGAATATTATTTTTTGCGTATAGGTCCACCAAATAAATTCATCATTTCTTATTTTCAGTAGAGAAGAATTAAATTTGTTTTTGTTGTTAATAGCAATCAAATTTACCATTTCTATGTTTGCTTAAAATATGTGCATTTTTTTAACAAGCTCCAAAACAAAAAAATTTTCTAAGTCCATTAGGTATCATTTGGTTCAGAATCAAGATTAGGATTAAAATCAAGACTAGTGAATCATTTTTCTAAACTAATATTTTTTTATTAAAATTAATCCTACAATAATTTTAAGTTCGAAAAATTATTTAATTTTTTTATAATAATTTAATTTAATAACGATGTAAAATAAGTAATATTAATTTTATAAAAAAATAATTCTGAAAAATATTAATTCTCATTTTGATCACAAATCAAAGGATGTCTTAGGCTCCGTTTGTTTTAGGATCAGAATCAGAATCAACTCGTTTCAGAATTATTATTATTTTCTTCTAAAATTAATATTTATTATTTTATACTATTATTAAATTAAATTACTATAAACAATTAAATAGTTTTTTGAGCTTTAAATTATTGAAATCTTAATTTTGATAAAAAATATTAATTTACAAAAGTGATTTACTAGTCTTGAAGTTGACTTTAATATTGACCTTCAACCAAACGGCCTTATTGTTTGTGAATATTCTAAGTGATATTATTAGAGTTTCATAAATAGAGAATCAAATTACTTGGTGTCTGTAGGAGAGACAAAGGGGAGTGGTCTGGCTGAGGGAGGTGGGAGTCTGAGGGTGGGAGAAAGGCAGCGAGTGTCCCATAGGCTCAAGTGCTGAACAAAGAGGAGTCGGAGAGATGAGGCAAGAAAGGTGGTAGGACTTGTGTGGTGGATTAGAGTCGGCATGAAGGGGGTGATATAGTTTTCTGATAATCAACTTGCTGCAGAGAGGAAATATTGGAAATTCTCAGAGGAAAGTTCTCGAGGAGATCACACTTACATCCAAAGCTAGTTGCCCGAATCCTAAGGAGGAGATGGTCGGTGGCAGAAGAGTTCAGAATCTTAAACATCATGGATAGTTTCTTCATCCTTCGGTTAATAATCAACAAGGTACATGCAAGATGTGAGTGATCAGAGGGACTACTTTCGAGGGGCAGTTGTTTGTCATTTAGAATGTTCAGAATTTGATCATTGTCCGCTAGTGGCCAACACGGAGGGGATGCGAGGAGTGGGCCTAGCAATTTAGGTTTGAGAGATTTTGGACATAGATGGAAGGGTCACAAAAAGTGATCAAGTAGCCCCGGATTTTGACGAAATGTCTTCGAGTTTCTTTCGGAGTTATTGGGAGAGTGTATCTGAGACTCTGATCCATTTTTCCAAGCATGGAAGGAAGCCCACACAGTGAAATGCGACCTTTGTAGCCATTGTGTTCAAAATGAAATCTCCTACAGAATCATAATATTATAAGGCAATCTCATTATGTAATGTGATTTAAAAAGTGGTGACAAAGATGCTAGTAAATCGGACGAAGAGAATTCTCCCCAACTTATATCCCAGGAACAAGGTGCTTTTGTCCCTCGAAGGGGTATCCCGGATTATGTGTTAATTGCATAGGAGTTTTGCCACCTTATGGTAGGAAGGAACGTGTAGGTCATGGAATTGTCAAATTATATATGAAGGTGTTCGACTAGACGAGTTCCGAGTTTGCTCTTGCCGTTTGTTTTGATTTCCGGAACCGGGAATCGGAGGAATGGAGGGAATTGAGAGTCCAATTCCCTCCATTCCGGTATTTGTTTCGATTCCCGGACCCGGAATCGAGGGAATCGGTTATTTCCCAATTCCCCCGATTCCGGTTTTTCAATTCCTGGTCAAAACCGATTGAAAACGCCAATTTCGGTTGTAATTCCCTCATTTTTCACTGTAGCAATTACGGCTGAAAACCCTAATTTCGGGTTTAATTCGCGTGAATTCCCCCCCCCCCCCCCCCCCCCCCCCCCCCCCAAAACACCCAATCGTCGTCCGCGGTCTTTCTCCCCGACCGGACAGGAATATTCTCCACAAGATTTACACAAAAAAAAACACCCCCACCACCACCCAAAACAAACAAATATCCCGCGTCTTTCTCCCAGAACGACAGGAATCTTATACACAAACGATGTCCCACCCACAAACCCACCATCCCCCAATCGTCTGCAGTCTTCGTCTTCTCCCCGACCGACCGGCATCTTCTCCGTCTTCTCTCCCACCAACCAGCATCTTCTCCGCACGATTTCCCCCTCCCCCCATCGTCCGCGTCTTCTCTCCGACCGGAAAACTCATCCAAACACAAGAATTCAACAATTTATGGAATTGATCAATTCCATTTGTCAACCAAATAACAGAAAGGAATTAACCAATTGTCAATTTCCTACAGTAAATACTCATCCAAATACTGTAATTATCTAATTTCCTCAATTCCTTCAATTCCCTGGAATCACTCAATTCCTACAATTTCATGATTTCTAAACCCGGAATCCAACCAAACGGCCCTTAAAGTCATGCGGGCTTTTCGGTTTCTAGAAAAATGCACTCAATTAAATGGTGGTTGCCTCTCCTCTGTCATTTGATATATTAAGCAATGGATGGGTCCGAGGCAAGGGGACTCGCTATGTGTGGGGTTTGTGTTGATGCACTGGAGAACACTCAAACATGTGTTGTTTGATTGTACATTTGCCAAGATAGTGTGAGAAGATATATTGGATTCTATAATCCAATGGACGTAGTGGGTTCAATGTTGATGATCAAGCAAGAAGGAGATTTGAAGAAGTTGAACTGAATGATTTTTACTGCTTAGAATTTTCTGATTGAATAGAAACAAGTGTGTTTGATGAGACTCGTCCTATGAATGGGGTATTGGTTAAAAAAATTGAACGACTCGTGGAGGAGTTTTGCTTGGCTCGAGATCGACAAAGCAAGGACCACAAAGAGAGACTTAAATGGCGATGGGGGAGATAAGAGCTTCCACCCGTGCGATCGTGTTGAGGCATGAAGTGTTGCATGCTTTGTGGCTCGAAGTGATTGCCAGTTTTGCTTACGGGATACAGAACATTTCAAGAGTTCAATGCTTTACGTCAAACTATTGGATGCGCAATATGGAGTGAAGGAAACTGCCACTAAATAAAGAATGTCCATGTGTGATTAGGGGTTTTGACTTTAGGGAGTACTTAATAACTTTAATTGTTCAAAAATAAATTATATTATGAAAAAAATTATTTTTTTTATTTTCAACTCATGACTCATTTTTTAAAAATTTGAAATTTTTTAATTTTTAATATTTGGTTGAACAAAATATATTTCAAATATATAAATCATTTTTACCCTGTTTTTCCGTAAAATAAAATTTATAAAAAAATGTTATTATACGTAATTTTATTAATATTATTATAATTCAGAATATTATTAAATTTATTTTCAAAACTCACATTGAACAAAAAAGCAGGAGTAAATTTTAATTTATTTTTAAAAATAAAGATAGATAGATTTTAAAAAACATTTTTTTAAATAATTAAATATTAGAAATTGACAAAAAGTAGTCTCATTCGGACCAATTCTTTTTACGTGAAAAAAGGCAATATATGCAAAAGAACCCATAAATATTAGGAATAGCTTGCACCAGACGAAGCTTCTGGTTTCCAGAAATTACCCCGGAAATGTCAGCGAGAAAACCACATCCGTTCGATTTTGATCGGACGGCTTTCGAATTACTTCTGCGTTCTTCTGGATCGTTTGTCACGTTCGCCTGTCTATAAATATCACAGAACACCGCCTTCGAAGTCCCGCTCGATGTTCGTGTTCTCGTGACTTTGCTCGCCTTTCCGTCTCGATCATGCCTCGCCGGAGCTCCGGTGGTAAGCTGTTTCTACGATTTTCGTAATTATTTCTCATGATTTTTGTGATCTCGTCCAAATACTTGTAGATTTTCTCTGGGATCTCTGAAGTTCTCTTTCTTTTTTTGTTTGTTTTTTCCAATTTGCATCGAATTCGATCTTATAGGATGCGATTTCTGGGCTTTTTCTGTTGGATTGGATTGGAGTTAGTCGAACATTTCATTCGAAATCCTTCGATTTGAATTTTGATTGTTTTTTACAGCTGGAATCGGATTATGTTGATACATACGAAGAAAATGGATTTTACTTGCATGTTTGTCCGCAAGATGAAATTTTTGCAAATTTCCAACCCTATTTATCTTCTTGTGATCAGCGTGAATTGTTCCGATGCTTCAGGCTGCATGCTAACTATGAAATTTGTGAACCTTTTCAGGACGCTCTGCTTCTCGTGCTGCTCCATTGAGAAATCCTCCTCAACCAGGTAGAAACAAGGTCCTTTCATATCTGAAGCTTTGCTGATTGTGCTATAGTTAATTGGTTTTAGATGTGATCTTTTTTCGATAACAAGTTAGATGCAAGCGTTGTTTCTGTTGAAGAATTACTGTTTATATGTTGAGGGTGCAGTGTTGATGAAGGTCCTAAACTGCACATTATGCTCCCTATGCATCTCAGGAAGTTGTGAACTTTTTTGTCGAATGTCCAATGACACATTTTTCTGAAATCTCTGTGGCATGAAAGAGTGAGGTTTGAAATTTATGCATATTGTCGTGGAAACGTAGGATATGATAATCCTGTTCTCCGACAATAACATAAAACATCCTTTGAAATGAATATGCTGTGACCAAAAAAGGAATTCAAGAGTATTTGTTGTATGTCCAAACAATCAGACCAATTCTGTCAATTACCCAGGTCATTGTCTTCCAAGCAGCTGATTCGGATAAAGCTGTCTATGGCGTATTGGTCTTTCACTTTTGTTTAGTACTTGATTGGGAGCCTTGGAATAAGCTTTTTTGTTGCTAAAACAGACAGTCATGCTCCTTCTCCAGCTGTAGCCCAGGGTGGTCCTGCTTTTGGAGGCTTTGGTGCTGCTGTGGCTGATGGTAAGTTGAATGGAATGTTTGTTTCCATCACTCTCCTGCGAAATTATGGCTCATTTGAGTTTTATCCATGTTTTCCATTTTCTTTAGCTTATTTCCTGTTCTCTTTCGCCTTATATGGTCAGGCTTGGCTTTTGGTGGTGGAAGTGCTATTGCACATAGAGCCGTTGATGCTGTTGTTGGTCCTCGTGGAATTCAGCATGAAGTTGTCCCTGCAGCCCCTTCTGCGGCAGCAGTAGCAGCACCCGGTAGCAGCAATGTGGTCTCTGATGCTTGCAGTGTGCAGTCTAAGGCATTTCAAGATGTAAGTGGCTAAGTGCTTTGATGCGTACTAACGTTAGGCAAGACCTAACAGAATACATCATGGATGCTCAATGACATACGTACGTCAGAATTAATGTGTTTTTGAAATTAGTCACAACAATGATACAACATCTCCAAAATTGAACTATGCGTGAAAGATCTTGCTTGTTATATGGAGCACCTGTGGCTAGGGTACGTGGAATTTTGAGTTAGATCCATACACATCCTTGATTATTTCCAGCAACATCTTTTGTAACTTGCACATATCTTCCCTGTTTTCTGGATTTGGTAGCCCTCGTAAAGTTTTTCATTGAGCAACATTGGGCATTAAGTGTTGTGTGTTTCTTGGCAGTAGCCCATGATTCAGTCTTCTGTATCGCATTATGTACATTATTTATCTCGTGTTTTCATGAAGATCAGAATGATGTTTTGGTCTGATGTGTTTTTCTGTCTGTTCTCTGATGCAGTGTATCATCAACTATGGAAGTGACATCAGCAAATGCCAGTTCTATTTGGATATGTTGAACGAATGTCGCGGTGGCCACAGTTCGGACACTGGACTGTACTAAGTTTCTATTGCCAATATCTTTTCTATGGAGAATATAATCGCATTTGTAAACTCAAAAAAATGGTTAAATCTGTTCTGCATTCAGAATTAGGAATGTTGGCAATAGATAATTCTTGCTCGCCGTGGGCCTGATTTGAATATTTGAGTTTCAATTGCGGGTGAATTTTAATTCATTTCTTGCCAATCAATAATTTTGTGGTTGATTTCGCTACGGCGGCTGTTGTAATTTGGATAGGTTGATTCAATGCCGCCCGTGGACAACAATGCGAAGACTAGACTGTACTAATTTTTTTACTGCATATATGTTGCTACGGGTGGAACTGTAGAATTCAGAATTTCTAAGTTTCATATAATAAATTTGAGTATTGCCATTTAAGTTCTATAAGAGACTCAGATTTTATACTGTGCCATCACTTTCTAATGAAATTCAAGGAACTAGATTAATTTTTGGGGTTACATACGGGGGTCTAGGGAAGTATATCGTCTTCTGCCTCCTCGAGGATTCGATCTCTACACGAGGCCGTTGCTTCCCCGCTAACCCGCTCCTCCTGGTTGGCGATTTGCTCTTATACACCTCCTCGAGGACTCGATCTTCACACAAGAGGTTGTCATTTTCTCCACCGATTCGCTCCTCCCTGCACACACGGTGGCTTGTGATCTGTGCCTCTCTGCACTTCTACCCATGGATCTCTTCTTCCTTGTGCCAATATATTTTTTAACTACCCAAATAATAAAACTCGTGAAACTCATAATTACTGCGCTTTCTATTAAGTCATAGTAAACAATAAAAAACTCGTAACTCATCAATTTCAGTTCCTCGTGAACCAAACATAAAAAATTCACGAAATTAAGAGTACCACGAGTTGTGTTGAACTTGGTAGTTTCATATTTTTGTCGAACTTATAGTTTCATAATTTGTCGGGTTCGGCCAGTTCTATGTTACTAAATAGACCTGTAATGTTTGTAATAGACAATCAATCCTCGTTGTTCATCGACCTAATTTGAAATTTTTGTGATAATAAAGAATTACTTTTCAACCGCTACATTTTTTTTTGACCTTTTAAGTCTAACAAAAACTTTTAATTTATTATCAATTTTTTAATTGGATCGGTCGCTTGATCGGACGGACGAATGCGCGTAGCATGGAAGAGTTTTTGAAGTTCATGGACAGGGAGGAGGCAGTCGCGTTCACAGGAGGGAGAGAAGCCGGGGCGAGCTGACCGAGAGAAAAGTTCATCGGCAGGAATTAGGGCAACGATTGGGGGTGGGTGCGGTGTAGAGGACGACGGATAGACCGGCACGCCGGATGGGTCCCCCGAGCATGCGCCCGCCGTGGAGCGCTTCCGGAAGGAACTGAAAAGAAATTTTAAGCGACTGACAAAAAATAAAATAAAATGCTGAATTAATAAGAAATTACCTCTTCATAATAAATCGTCCATTTTATTATTTTATACTATGAAATAGATAATCATTTCAATATTTATAAAATCATATGTATTTTGATCGTTTTTTTTGTCTTAAAAACGAAAATATCAAATTTTTTATTTTAATAAATCCAACTAAATAACTTTATGATGTTTACCATTTTCTTGTTTATAAATAGAAAAGGACTAAATTTGTTTGTGTTTTTTAAAAAACCAAAATTGCCACTTTTATGTTGGCTAAAACATGTGCATTCTTCTACAGAAGTCCAAACAAAAAATGAAATTTTCAATTCCATTGATTTTGCCGGTGTTCTGTAAAAATAGAAGAATTAGGTGTTTTTTTTTTTGCAATGGATTAAATAAAAAAAAATGCTTAAGCAGGTGGCGTTTTTACAAAAAAGTCATTTGCAAACTTCGGAAAATGTCCTAAATGTTTTATGCATACGAACCCCTAAATGTTTTCTATTCCGCCAGCCGTCCCAGCTTGCACCACACGAAGCTAGGGGGGAATTAGCAATAACTCCTTAGAAAATATCTAAGTTTAACAATATTTCTCTTTTAACTTTTACAATTACCAATAACCTCTATTTTTTATTTTTATGCAAAATTTTTATTTATATATATATTTATTATGAGCAATATCTGCAAATATTGTTATAACTATGTTTATATTATTTTATATAAAAAAGGAGTAATTGGTAATTTTGAAAGAAAAAAGGGCTGTCTAATAAATTTGAAAGTTATCAGAGAGGTAATTGGTAATCTTCCCAGCTATGGGCTTCCCAAAATGTTCACGTCCGCGATCCATAAATCCGCTGAAAGCCTGCCTCCGAGATCCCGCTCGATCTTGTGTTCTAGGGACATCCTTCCGCTTTCTCGATCATGACACGCGGGCGCAATGGTGCTGAGAATTTAGCCGAGAATATCTCCTGGAATTCCTCTTCTGATTGAGCTTGATTTGGAGGCCTATGTCCAAAATCAGTAGCTGTTTTTAAACAATACAATCAGGATCAACCAGTTTTGAAGGCAAGCTATTTGGCATTGACAATACGCAAAATGACCGTCTCTGATACTTTCACTAGTATATTACACGGCAGTGGCAACCAAGAATGCACTGCTTGGAAACCAGAAATCTGAAGAAGATGCTTTTCTTTACCCACAATTTCCTTTGATTTGCTTTGATAATTATTATGTTTCTCATAAAAGAAGCCACACCAAGAAGTAGCAATATCGCATTATGCTTTCTGCGATGTAGGCATTGCCAACGATACCCCCTGGCTTCGCAAATCTTGCCACTGTTGTGTCACTGTCTTGATCTGTGTATAGAACTGTACTCCGGCTTTTCCTGCAGATCAAAGTAATTTTGAAGCAGCCAACCAGTCCTCGAGATTATCATGCAAATCAAGTAATGGTTTTCTTCAGTATAGAAAATAAATGCACAAGTCAGAGATGTATGATTAAACCATAGAAGTTCAGATCGCCTGCGAAAGAAGCCTTGTTTCCAGTGAAAGAGAAGAATGGCAATGGGACTGGAATCGGTACATTAATGCCAACCTTCAACAAAATATATGTTGCTCGTTAGATGTCAATATAAACAAAGAGCTTCTCTGGTATTTGATAGCTGGTAATTGCAAACCTGGCCTGCTTCTATCTCAGTCTGGAACTTCCTTGCTGTCACACCTGATGTAGTAAATATGGATGCTCCATTGCCATGCCTGAAGAAAAAAAAAAAATTTACTTCTTACTTTAATCCAAATTCTAAAACCTGGAAACATAATAGTGGGTAAAACAATTACTTGTTGCTGTTTACAATTTTGATAGCCTCTTCTAGACTGTCAGCCTGTTCAGAGAAAAAAAATTATTTTTATTCAAAAAAAAAAATAAAGATTTTCTATAATACCTGCATGCAGAGAAGAACCGGACCAAAGATTTCCTCCTGTTCATTATAACAGAAAACCATTCAACTTCAATGCACAAACTCAAAATTAGAGCAAGGGCAAAGAACTACTACTTACTTTTCAGCCTAGATTGTTGGTTGTTTTCGGCAGGAGTACCAACAAATTATACTTTTCTGATTTTCATTCACAAAGAACAATTAAGATAATAAATGAATGAAGCTTGAGGGAGAAGAACCCTACCTTATAGCAGTCCATGTCGTTTGTAACATCAGCTAGAAGTGTTGGTCCAACAAAATTACCATCCTCATAACCAGGAACCTACAGAGAACCAAGAAAAAAAAATGCCATAAATTATTGAACCATTGAGTATGAGTTTCATTTCATATCATTGCACCATTGAGTATGAGTTTCATTTCATATCATTGCACCATTGAGTATGAGTTTCATTTCATATCATTGCAATATCTTAAGTGGGAACTTTTCATGGTCAATGGCTGGTAACAACTATTCTCCGTAACATGCATGATGAACATTCATATTCACTTCCATCTTCTTATCATTGGTGTGAATATATTGAGATTAATGCCATAAGTCTAAAAAGAGATCTCTAACAGTTCAGACAGATCAATTAAAAAATAGCTAAATCTATTGGCATTGCTTAGATAAAAGCAAATAAAGTGACTGTGTTATGAGCGCGCACCACAAAATTTCTCCCATCAAGCACGACCCTGGCACCACTGTCAATGCCACTTTGGATCAATCTAGAAATCCGATCCTTTGCCTGTTCATGAAAACAAAAAAGAAATAGAATAATTCAGTAGCAATAGAAAAATATGAAGCAGATGTATTCAGCAAGTACAAAAAAGTGCTGCAAACAATAAGTATTCACAGTGCAGGTTAAATTCCAGATGCTGAAGGCAGTAACATTCTATTGATAAATGGTGTCATGGCCAGCACCTGTTTGCTAATCACTGGACCAAGGTCTGTCCCAGGCTCAACTCCAGCATTCACTTTCAAAGCAGTAGCACGCTTGATAATTTCATCCTCCCTGCAAAGGAAATAGTAAGAAGTTTTATATGCAAAATTATTTGGTATTCTGTACGTCTCAATAATATGTCAGATTTGAATTTTAGCTTCCAAGTTTATCATTCATTGGAACTATAAAGAGAAAACAACAAATGAATAAAAGCCCGATTATAATACCATTGTTTTGACCCTCCAACAAAAATGGCTGTGCTAAGTGCCATACACCTTTGCCCTGCGGCACCAAAACCAGCAGCAACTAGCGCATTCACAGTAGCTTCTGTACTAGCATCAGGCATGACAATTGCATGGTTTTTTGCACCCATATTTGACTGCAGAAGAGGGAGATAGAGTTTAGCAAAAGCATCTAGCAGGTATACAATGCAGCAAACAAAGTCATACACCCAGAAGGAAACTGATCATAATGCTACAACAGATAACACATGACCACAAGAAAACTTAAGTAAATTCATTCACCTGTACTCGTTTTCCCTTAGCTGCCGCTCTAGCATATATATGCATCCCAGCCTAGAAAGGAGAAGACAAAACATCACAAATTATAGCAGTTAAACTTGCAAAATTTATGTTCTTGACTGATTCAGACAAAAAATAATTAAGGTGACTTACAGTGTTGGAACCAACAAATGATACAGCCTTAATATCCTCATCATCACAAATACTATTCACAGTGTCCTGTGCAAATTTTGGGAAAGTAAAAGGCATAACAGTGTTAAGCATTAAAAAAATAGCTTGAGATGTACTCTGGAAGATTCACCAATGAATGCCAACCAAAATCTCAGGGAAGTCTATGTCAATGCACTAGACATGATTAGCAAGCAAAGGTAGTTTAGTAAGTGTATTACTTATCTGATTCAAAACTGGCTTATAAAAAGCAGCAGCATATGCCAACAACCAACCAACTGGTGCATATATATTAAGCTAACAGCACACAAAGTTAAGGAAAGAAAGTAAATAGAAGTAATAAAACTTACATTGGTACCATGAACAATATTCAAAACTCCATCAGGTAAACCAGCCTCCATTGCTAGCTCAGCAAGCATCATTGCAGCCCCTGAAAATGCCAGCGTATAGCAAATGGTAATCTATTTTCTTTCGAGCGATCTACTTCTTTTTCCCTACTGTACACATGGGTGGTATAAATACTTTACAACTACCCAGTTTTAGATGTTCATGCTTAGCCATGACTATTTCTAGTCATCATTGTTAATTGTTGCAAAATCACCCATAAGGTAGCAAATAACGTTTTCAAAGTATTGTAGCAAACACAAGGTCCAAACCAACTGGATTATCCAAACACACCCACATAGACAGTGCAACCTAGTGTTTACCAAGCATTCAAAGTAGTTCACATAGTCAGAGAAACTCACCAGGATCTTTCTCCGATGGTTTCAGAATATAAGTGTTACCACATGTAACAGCAATTGGGAACATCTGCATAAATTATGGTACAAAAATATCAGCAATACATATAGAGCTGATAAACAATTGAGAATTTAGTTTTCCTTGGCTCCTCACTAAAAATTTCTATTGTCATACAAATCATAAACATGGATGCATTTAATCAGAGGACATCAATATGTGGAGGAATACCCAAAGGGGAATCATCGCAGGGAAATTGAATGGGCATATTCCTGCACAAACACCAAGAGGCTCCCTGATGCTATACGAATCAATACCACGTGAAACATTAGAAACATACTCTCCCATCTTCAGAGTTGCCATTCCACAAGCATGTTCAACCACCTCTATCAAAGCAAACACACAAAAACAACAATATGAAGTTATTTGATGAATTCAGCAAACCATTCTTGCACGTATACCATTGTCAACAATAACATAATTACATAGCCAAAGAAAACTCTCAAGCAAGATTTTAAGTTTCGGTTTCAATATTGGTTTCCCCGCTGACCGAAATCGATCCGTTTCGGTCCCATTTCGGTCAATTCGATCCGGTTTTGGTTTCAGTAAAAATATTTTTTTAATTATTAATTATATATTAATTAGAATTTAATTATTTTGATTATATTTTGACTATATTTTGACTTCAAATTAAAAATATGATAAATTTTTTTAAAAATTATAAAAAAATAAAAAAATTTAATAATTTTATCATAATAGTAAATATAATTTTAATTAATTTTAATAGTTAATTACTTGTATAGTTAATTATTTAGTGGGTAGACCAATCTTTAATTTTAGAGATAGTAATTACATTTAATTCACTAAAAAAAAATTTTACCTATAAATTCCTACTTGATTCGAGTTTGATTTCATATAAATTTCTTAAAAAATTTATATTTGTGTTTAAAAATTTTAAGTACATACTAATCTTAATTGGTCAGTAGTATTAACCAATGAGACTCGACATAAATTTATCAGAACAAATATTCAAAATGACTTGAATATAAATATCAACGATTATAAGATATTAAATGTAATTATATTTAAATTCTAACGTTAACGTTCTGATACTCAACTTTTATATATTAACTAAGGTTTTAAATTTTGATTTCGGAAACGATTTAGACACTTAGAGAAATCGATCCGTTTTGGTCGAAACCATTTTTGTTTCGGTTTCTACCAAAATATTTTATTTATTTATTTATTATATTTTGATTAAAATTTAAGTTTATTTTAATTATTCTTTAACTTTAAAGTAAAAATATTATAATATTTTTAAAAAAATTTGAAAAAACAAAAAATTTTTAAAAGATTTGTCTTTCATGGATCAATTAGAAAACGGTAAAAAAAAATTAAACTAAATGACAAATCTGTATAATTGGATCAAAACCTAATGACAAACTTACATGACAAAACTAAATGACAAACTCAGAGACATGACTTTAGTTGCTCAGCAGCACATGCAAGAACTCACGCACGTGAAATAATCCATGCAAACCTCTCGTAGGTGCTAAAGGCCGGCACGAGTGTGTGAGTGCGAGAGCCAGGCTGGTGAGAGTGCGAGTGTGGGTGTGAGACCGGCGTGAGCGTGCGGGCGCGAGGGACAAGCCGGTGAGGGTGCGGGTACGACCACAGGCACCAGAGGCCGACGCAAGCGCACGGACATGAGAGTCAGTAGGAACGCGAGCGCAGACATGAGACCGACACGAGTGTGCAAACTCAAATGCTACACCGGCGAAGGTGCGAGCCAGGTCTTATATAGGTAAAATTAAAACTAAATGTTTCGGCCGTTTCCCCCAAATTTTCAAACCCTGCTCTCAAGCATAAAATAAGCAGCGGAATAAAAGCCATAAACTAACCTAGGCCACGGAAAACGTCGCCCTGCGCATCCTTTAGTGTCTTCCCTTGCTCAGTGGTGATGCTCATTGCAAGCTTATCCTGAAACCAAGCAATATCATTGCATCTTCATTATAAGAATCCAACACTCTAAACTACCAAAACTCGTCGAGCTAATACCATGTCCCTTCTGATCAGTTCTCGGAGATTGAACATGACCCGCTGCCGCGATGTGACTGGTGTGTTCCTCCATTGAGGAAATGCCTTCTTTGCCGCAGCCACCGCAGTTTTAAACTCTTCATCAGTCGTCAACGGAACCCTAGACACCACCTCTTGTGTCGCCTAGAATCATGGAGAAAACAAAAGAATCAACTTCAGACACCAAAAAAACCATAAAAACCACGATTTTAGTTTGCTAATAGTGCAAAAGGCTAAAGCTTCAGACTTTACAGGGTTTATAACATCGATAGACGCCTGGGACTTCGATCCAAGGAACTCCCCTCCAATGAGATTCCGAACTGTCGGCTACCCATTTTTCCAAAAAAGAAAAGCAAAAGATGTGATTTTGGACTAAGAAATCAAACAAAAACCAGAAATTCGAGATTGGAGAGGATCTAAGACTTACAGGAAGCGGTTTGGAGATCGGGGACGCATCTGCAGCGGTCGAGAAGTGGGAGATTGACAATCTGGAGGCCGGAGAAATTGTAGCTGCAAAAGGATTGGAAATCGAGGGTGAGAGAGAATCAAAGGGATTGTGGGAGGAATTAGGGTCTGAAGACCTCGTCGGAGCGAGAAGCGAAGCATCTCGTCTGGGCGGAGGCGGCGAAGTGGCGACGAAGGAGAGAGACGTCGCAGAGGACAACTAAGAAGAGAACATCCGAGGGGCAAAATGTAAAGGAATTATTACACATAACCTCCTCACTTAATCATATTTATATAATTTTGAAACATCAGATATTACTATATTAGGATCCACATATAGTTATGTTTCAAGGGGGTATGTATAAAATCCATCACTAGATGTAATTTATTGTTTTTTCTGGTATGGATTTGTAAAAGTTTGTTACAAGCCAACGAGATCAGCAGGTCGATTTGGAATCCGCGATCAACAATGGGACGAGACCGCGAGTTGGACCCACGTGGGCATGGGCAGGGCTAAGGGGGGTTTTGGTTAGAATAATTGCATAAAAATCCCTGAAAATTATGATATAGCATATTAGTCCTTTAAATCTTCATATTGATTTACCAGCTCCGCAAATTCTGATTAAATACACAAAAATCCGCGGGGTTGGATTACTTTAAAGCAATATATTTCTGAGTCATCGAATGAATATAAAAAACTAGAGGAAATTCTCTTTATTTGTTAAGTGAGATTTTCGAGGGAAATTGGTAGTCAAAAAATTTTGAATTTATAAAAAACATGCATTATGCATTTTTGCAACAAATAAATCCCGCCGTCAATTTTTGAGGAAAAATATGACAAGACATACCGAATTTTAATGGAAAACAAATAAATGAATGGTAATTTTTCTCTTTTGGTAACTAGTCAATCTAGTAAACAATTTCCTTTCATTTCTCATTATAAAAAAAAATATGTTTATTATTACCATAAATTTTTTAGCAGGTACATGTTTAGAAGTCTCAATTTAGGTTGTAACTAATGAGCAATTTGAGCTCGGCTCGAATTTTCTCAGCTCATTAGAAAATAAGGTAAGTTTGAGTTGAATCCGACTTGTGGATTTCAGTTTAAAAACTCGTTTATTTTATAATATATAAAAATATATCTTATAACATATAATATATAACATGTATTTTATTATTTTATTATGATATTATAGTTGATATAATTTTTTAATTTAGATATTATTCTATTAGCAAGGTTTTTTTCAATATTTATATTTTTAAATTATATACATTATTAGCATCATCTGTAAATTTTGTAGGTTTAATATTTTTAATTATAAATTTATAAATTATAATATTCTAATATTCTAATTGATATTTTTTAAAATTTTTTGTATGATTTTAAAGATTATTTTAATACAAGCTAATTAAAAATAATTAAGAAAATTAATTTCTAAAAATTAGATTAGCTCGGTACGTTTGAGCTCACGAGCTCGAGGTTCTTTACGAATTGTTTTTCACCTTGGTCGGCGAAAACGAGAAATTTGCAAAAATGGGTCTTCTAAATTTTTTGAACCTATGCCACGTAAGCGTCGAAATGGTGCTAACATGTTATAGATTATAGGTGTATCTGTATTAGGTGGCACTCTAAAATCCTGTTTTTACAATTAAAAATTGTAGAGGCTTTTTTAGCAAATAAAAAAATTGGGACCTATTTTTGCAAATCTCAGGGAATATACGAAGAAGGGCAAACTGTAATTTTGAGAGAGATTTTAATGGGCCACCTCAGCCTAAAGGCTTATAGGTAACAATATTTTGGGATTTTTTTTTTTCATATAACACTCTACATCTTATTTTTATTTCAAAAAATTCCATGCATTATTGTTATTGTATTGTTTGTGAAAATTCCGCTCGGATAAAATTTTGCTGAGAAGAAATATTCCACAAATATTTTATCTCCAAGTAACTGCTCAGATTTTTTTGACAAAATTACCTATCTAATTTAATTTAATTTAATTTAATAATGTATTTTAAATTTTGGTGAAGATAAAACCCTAATTTTTTATATTGACCTCAACCAATTTGTAACTCTTACAGGCTGCCGTCTGGCCACTAACTCTAAATTTTTTTCTTCTCTTTTTGAGGAACGGTTTTATAATATCATAAGAATTCAAGGGCATAAATACAAAAATCACCAAAAAACATAAATAAGGAGAGTTGCAGATAAATACTTGTTCGACATTGTGACTCCCGGAGCTATCGAAGAGCCAATTCGCTTACTTTCTGCTCGCGCCATGCACCTCTCCATCCCTCCAAGAGCTCCACCAACCTCACAATAACTCCCATTCTATCCTCTCTCTCTCACTAGAGCAGAAAGAGCAGGAGAGAGAGAGAGAATGGCGCTAGCGCCGGCACCAAGCTTCTGTACCACCAGCCACGGCAACGGTGCCATTGCCTTCCTCCCCTCCCGGTCACCCACCACAACTCTCTTCATTGCCAAGAAAGGAATCAAACCATGCCCAAATGCTCTTTCTTTATCTGTGAGCCGAAGAAGCCAGTTTCGGATTCGGGCAAGTAGCAGCGGCGGCGGAAGCCTGGTTACAGGGTGGGACTGGCTGAAGCCGGCTGCCGGTGGCAGCGTTAGTGTCAGTGATGTGGTGTGGCCATCGGCCGGGGCGTTTCTGGCGATGGCGCTTCTGGGACGGCTCGACCAGGCAGTGGCTTCCAGGGGGCTGAATTTCACTATTGCGCCTCTCGGTGCTGTCTGCGCTGTGCTGTTTGCCGCCCCCAACTCGCCGGCCGCGCAGGTGCTTCACCTCCTTCCTCCTCCTGGTCAACACCATTTGGAGCTTTAGTTTTTTTTTTTTTTTTTTTTAATAAAACAGTTATCAGAGTGAAAGTCAATATTATTACTGGATCCACTCATACACATCACTAAACAATATAAATTATTCAGTGCTCCCAGAAAATCATGATCTGCCATGAAAAATGATTTTCATACATAATTTAAAACATAATTTATGATTTGCCTGGTGAAAGGATCTCTACTGTGCTGAGTTTCCAACCTGATTCTATTATAACCATTCCATAATGAGAGCTTCTAGCTAAGCAGAATAATTTAAGAGGGGCGATGAATATACTCAATTTTTTATTTAAAAAAATATTTTCTGATGCATAATCTGAGGTTTCCGGCATTGATACTAACCTTGGCCACGATAAAGGCTTATATCAATATTAATACCAGCGGATGCTGATCACAGTGTGTACTGGTACTGGCTTTGTGGATTTGCCATTGCCAGATAATCACAAATTCTGCCATTCCCTATATGCCTTCAATGTTTGCTTAAAATGGGTAGTTTACACAAAAATCTTGGTTTTTCTGATGATATGTATTCTAAAATCTGGAAATAAGCAATAAGAACTATGTTTATCTTGATGGAAATTCATGCACAGATCCATCTAATAAATGCATGTCTATCCTTTCCTTCCAGAGAATAACAGAACAGCATGTGAAAATGCCACCAAAAAATGATATACCAAAGCTAGATGATCAACCATACCTAATTTGACAAAATAGTGACTGCAATGGTTTTAGTGTTTTGCAATACTAATCATCATGATACTTTCTGAAAATGAATGGTGATGCAGAAATACAATATTTTCATAGCTCAGATTGGTTGTGCAGCAATGGGAGTATTGGCTTTTTCCATATTTGGTCCAGGCTGGTTGGCAAGGGCAACTGCTCTGGCTGCATCCATGGCATTCATGATCATTACACGTTCAACACATCCACCAGGTGATCAGATCAAACAAACTATGTTAGAGAGCTTAGTATTAAACCAACTGTTATCATAGCCATGAACTTGGTCGCTGCTCATGCACCATGAAATATCTAATTATCTTCCATAGTAACTGTCAATTGTCAAATGTTATTCCCTTCAGAGAAACACATGTTGATCTGTTAAATTTCATGAGCCCTTTCAACTTCCGCATATACATGTGGATAAACCTGGATGAAGAACTAAAAGTTTTGCATCAACAAAGACCACATATCAGTTTTTCATGGCAAATTCATCAATAGTTGACTGTTGTGTCTGTCACGGAGTTGCAGCTGCAAGCTTGCCTATTCTGTTCATTGATGGCATCAAGCTTCATCACTTGAACTTTTGGTATGTGTTATTTCCTGGAGCTGCTGGTTGTGTACTGCTTTGCATAATTGTAAGTTCAACTCTTCTATTTGGCTTTTTTTTTCTCAGTACATAACATTTGACACATTTATTTCTGGCAACTTTGCAGCAAGAAATGGTGGACTATTTGAGGAGCAATTATAAATTTTGACAGTCATATCTTCATGGTGTCTGGATTCTGTTTCCAGTTAGTGATCTTAAACTCACACTTGCAACTTTTATGCAAGTCATAGTCATTGCAAATAATCAAATGTTGATTCAATACTTTAGTTTTACATGGCTGATTAATGAACATTCTTCAAAGTGGACCAATGAAAATGTATAATCAGTATTAAAAAAACTAAGAGACCTGCAGTTAGAGTTGAGTAATTCAGTGCACACCAATATTGAAAAAGTCATATTACCTTTTTGGAATGTTGGACTTGTCCCACCATATGTGATCAATAGTAATTATGGGGCTTATCCATGTCAAGGATCATGCGTGCAGGCTCAATTTTTTGGCACATTGGTATCCTACATGCTGAAAGTAGTCAACATGGATTTTGTGTTGTTTGTTTACCTTGTGCGTGATACATTCTTGAAGACCTGGAGTTTCACTTAATATCAGTAAAATAGACCTAAAGGGGACAACAAATCCCTGGATCTCACTGCATTAGAGCTTGAAAGCAAATAAGAGTTGTTAAAAACATTAAAGATGGTTTCGGCCAAATTCCAAAAGAAAACTCAAATCATATGTTCCTCATGCCAAAACACTGCTTCTAGTCCGGTCGCCAAAAATATATCAGAAAATAGTTCTGAAGTTGCTATCCTTTGATTTCTATTCAAACAACTGATAGAAGATGAAGTAAATATGCTTTCTAACGACAAAACAAAGACATATTGCACCAATCGAAAGGTTAAGAATACCTGCTAAAGATTTGTATGCTGAAATTACATCAAATTCAACGAACAGAAGAAAATAAACCTTTAACTGAGAGAAGATCAGAAGGAACATCCATACAGATTTGAGGATCAAAGGCACTGGCAGAATATTACCAACTTGGATAAATTTTACATGCAATCAAAATAGTTGCAGTTCATTCTACCCTCAAAATGAACACCAATGAGTTTAAATTGCTGTCCTGAAAATATTTTAGTGTTTATTGCCCGTTGAGACCTCACATAATCCACATTCTCCCCCAGCCTGTTTGCATTTACAAAATTCAGAAGCACATATTGTCTTAGGAGTAAACTTCAACTTGATATTCCAAGAAATCAGATGCTCTAATTTTCATAGCAAATGAAGTACTACACACTATTAAGCACAATGGTTCAATTCATGATGCATAACAGTGCTACACCATCCATTTTCCCTTTCCATTCACCATAACTGTAAGAAAAAAAAAATAGCCTAACGTAAGAAATGCTATGGTATCAATCTTTTCAACAGATGAATCAATTCGCAAACTGTTCAACATCTGTGCCTCTATCCAATGAAGCACCTACAACCGAAAATATTGCACTTTGAACATTACCAAACAACAAGCTGCAGAAAACACCAGGAAAGCGTAAATCTCGAGCAATTATCTCATTGGCAAATCATTTCAGCGGTCTCACCGAAAAAAAAAATCATATCAGTGCCACCAAAAAGGGAAAAAAAGCTTGATTTGCCTAAGTGATACTATTAAACGTTCCTAATGATTCTTAAACATTGATTAAAGCCCTAATTTGAAATAGTAATAGCAAAAGCAACAATAGTAATAGGACGAGCGCGAGCAAACAACTAAGATCTGCATCTTACACAGCCCAATACGAAGAAGATGATCGGCAGTAAAATTGTCGGCAAAACCCGCATCTGACGAGGAAGTGAACGCCGAGCTCATCACTCCATTCCATTCGTCTCGATCTAAAAAACCCATTGAAATACCTAAAAAGGAAAATCCATGTGTCGTTAGCAGCTCACCAGTTCGATTGACTATAGTGCGAGAGATGCCTAGCCGGAGAACACTCCGACGGAGCACGAACCTTCGCCGTCCCTCGGGGATCCGACGATGGGGAAGGGCAGACGTTCGGGAAGGGATCGCCGCTCGGAGAACATAGCTATCGGCGTCAGGGATTTGAATTTTGGCGGATGCCCCCCTATATTCTTGGATATTTTTGAGTCACCATGCATTCCTGATATTTGCAAAAACGCCCTTTACTTTGAAACACCTCGTAAAGATTAATTAGATTGCATAGAATATTGGGTAACTTAAATTAAGGAGCAAATGATTTGGATGAACCCATTTTATATAAGAATTAACTCTTTCAATAGTTTTTTCCAATGGGTTTTTACATGTTTCCGTTATTTTTTGAGTATTTTTTATTTTTTAAAACACAAATTGCAACAAAAAATTAATAAAAATAATATTCTATACTTATCTTATAAACTATATCTTGCATGCCTCCCCTTTCTTGTAATTAATGATCAACGCCCACATCATTATCAATTTTCTTATGAATTGAGATCATGAGATGCAAAATTTTGTAATTTTTTAATATATTTCATTGTCACATATTTAATTTGGCTAAATATTTCAAGGACTGGTATGCAAGTATCAATAATTCAAGGCTAATAATATTTTAGAACTTTAAGGGGTTGTTTGTAATTACCCAAATCTAATTTCCCGCCCCTTTTCCCGCCGATGGTCCCACCACAAAACCCCGTCTTCCGCTTCTCCTCCTTTTTCTTCTGGATCGAGCTCGATGCTTTGATCAATCGGGCGGAGGAGTTGGGATTATGGGGATCCAGGGGCTGCTGCCGCAGTTGAAGTCGATCATGACCCCGATCGGCGTGGAGGAGCTCCGGGGACAGACCGTCGCCGTCGACACCTACTCGTGGCTCCACAAGGGCGCCCTCTCCTGCAGCACGCAGCTCTGCAAGGGCCTCCCCACCTCCAGGTAGCCATCATCTCTGCGCTTTTCCCCCTTCTCGGTCTTTTTTTATGTGGTTTGTGGGTTTTAGGGCTCTTTCTTTGGTGTTTGGTGGCTGGGTTTGTGATCCGAGAAGGTGTCTCAGGGTTTTGATCCGGGTTCATCCTGCGAAATTCCTTTTCTTGGAGAAAAATTTGTTGAAGTTATGTATGAATGGGTTTTAATCAACTAAAACACCGAAAGGGAGAATCTTGAAGCTTCAGCTGCATTCTTTATTGCAATTAATCCCCATTAATTGGGTTTCTTGTGAATATTTTCGTTGGATTAATTGTTTTTGGTACTTCATTTTGTATTTCCTATGAATCAGGGATCTTAAAGGTTTGTGTTTTGGGTTCTCAAGTATTGTCTAGTGATAAACTCATCTTTTTTGGTTTGAAGCTATGACATCTGAGCAGAAGCCTCCGACATAGAATCCAGAGAAAGAGATGGCTACATGTCAACCAATTTGTGTTGAATTTTGATAGCATTACTTTTGGTGTATACACACCCTATTGTGGAAGTGAAAATTGTGATCAATGATCATTTTCTATATGAAATTCACCCATTTCAAAAGCCTCCATTTGACCAGCTGACTCTGGTGTTCCGTAACCTCTTACTGAAGTCTTCTTATTGCTAGACCAAGTGATAGTTAGGCCGAATTTTCTGCTTGTTATGAATCTGTGATGTATAAGGGGGCAAAAACTTAATCTCACATCATGCCTGGCATGCATAATATGCCACTACAGAATTGCTATTTTCTCACAAAATGCCCATTGTGTTTGTTGATCAGGCATATCGATTATTGCATGCACAGGGTGAATTTATTGCGACATCATGGTGTCAAACCAATTCTTGTATTTGATGGTGGGTTCCTACCCATGAAATCTGAACAAGAAACCAAACGAGCAAGGTACTCTAGAACCATCAAATATTTCATTATTAGGATATCCTTATGATTTGGCATCCATGTATATCAAGCACTAATTATCTGATTCTTCATTAAGAATGTCGCCTGGCATTATTGTAATATCTGTGCAACTCATAGTTGTATGTGTTAGATTTCAAAATCTGCTTTTAGCAGTAACAGAGAAAATCCAGTTATTTCACTATTTATTAGTCACATAGTTTCGTTATTCTGTCCTGTAATTCTTTTTAGATGTATCTCTGGATAGACATGTTGACAATATAGTCATAGAAGCCACAAATGAAGCTTCAAAATAGAAAAAAACAAGTGAAATAGGATACACATTCTACCACAAACTATATCATTGCAAACAAACTTTTCTGTTAGGCTATTGAAACAATCTTGTTATCTTCATTGCAAACAAACTTTCCTAATTCAATTTTTTCTGTCATCTTAACTCTTGTTTCAAACATTCAATGGTGATTGGGGCCCTGAACTATCTTTAAAGTTTCTTCAACAATGCAGATCAAGAAAGGAAAACCTTGAACGTGCATTGGAGCATGAGGCCACTGGAAATTATGCTGCTGCTTTTGAAAGTTACCAAAAAGCTGTTGACATCTCACCTTCAATTGCCTGGGAACTAATCCAGGTAAGATAAATTCAACCTTTTCTTGTGCATTATTGTCAATCTATTCAACCAGGAATATCAAGTGGTAATTTTATGTTTCCTATATCCTCACATATAAACCTAAGGGTGTACCATTACAAGATTTTGTAACTGTACCAATTTAGGTGTTGAAGAAGGAGAAAGTTGACTATATTGTGGCACCGTATGAGGCTGATGCCCAGATGACATTTTTATCCATCAATAATCATGTTGATGCAGTGATCACTGAAGACTCAGACTTGATACCATTTGGGTGTTTCAGGGTGAGTAGTCCGTGTTTTCAATGTTTACCCATGATTCTCAATGTTTACTATTTTATGTAATGCATCGTTTTATTTATGCCTCTCATAAGCTCTTTTTCACTGGTTTTGGCCTAGATGCTAATTATAAAATGATATTTGCTTTTTCTTTCTATGCAGATTATTTTCAAAATGGATAAATTTGGGCAAGGGGTTGAGTATAAGAGTTCCATGTTAGGAAAAAATAAGGAGCTTGATTTTTCTGGATTTACGAAAACCATGTTACTTGAGATGTGCATTTTTAGTGGTTGTGACTACCTACAGTCATTGCCAGGTATGGGCCTGAAAAGGGCACACGCTCTGGTTCAGAAGTTCAAAAGCTACGAGAGGGTAAAGAAATGTTCTCCTTGCCTTTAATTAATATTTCTGTTCTAAGTTGATGAATGACATGTGATTAATAGATCAATGATTGGCCTGATTTACTGCTCTATGCCATTGATTAGGAGTGCTTTGTGTTGATGAATAATAGGAGCTCTTAACTTGGGAAATGTTCTGTTGCTATGTTGTTGATGCTAGACCTTCCAGATTTTATCCTTCTGAAACATTTAATATGAATGGTGAGGGCTCCAATACAGATTTGGGGGCAAGAATATGTATTATGGCACATGGAGCCATGTTCGATGCCTTCGAGTAATGCTTGATGTGTCTTGCTGCTCTTGAAATTTTCTTTTAATAGAATTTGGAGAAAGATCAAAATTCCTGAAAGTGTCTCTTCTGGTAAAACTACTGGTTTACACAGCTATTTTTTGTATACTTTTGCTCTTTTTAGGTTTTAAATGTTGGTCTCACTCAACATAATTAATTTATTATAATTTAAAATGATAAAAAGATTGTTATGGCTCTTTAGACGTAGTTTGATGAGAGAAAATTACTGGATAGTACAAGTGACCAGAAATGAATGAACCAAATTCATCTTCACCAATAGACTTATTTTCAAGGATGAATCCTAAGCCTTTGGTTGAAAAATGTTATATAGACTGTTACTTAGAGGGGTGTCCTTTCCCAATAGACTATAGCTTCTGAGTTTTCCGTAGTATGCCACTGCTATTTTGAATCCCTACCTAGTATAGTTTTCTTAATTCCTGCCCCACCTTGGTTCCAATGCCTCTCATTTTATCCATTAATAGTAATGCTAAAGCAACAATCTTGTCACAACAGTTTCCTCTCATACTCATTTTCCGTGCATGACTAAATCCTCACATCTTTGCGTTAGTATATTAACCTTTAAGCATGCTTCTATTTTATATAGTTCCTCTCTGATAGTAATTCCATGACTGACAATTGCAGCAACAAGTGAATATGCTTGATCCATGTTTCAGGTGATTAAACACTTGAGGTACAGTGCTGTTCCTATTCCACCTCTTTATGAAGAAACTTTTAAGAAAGCTATATGGGCTTTCCAGTATCAGAGAGTTTATGACCCTTCCAAGGAGGACATTGTGCATCTATCAGATATTCCTCATGATTTAGGGCTGGATTTGGAGTTTTTAGGCCCATATCCTTGACATACTTTGCTAATTGTGCTGTGCTATTGTCATGCTGCATTTTATGCTAGATATGCAGGTTTCCTTAACTGGTCATACGTGGCTTCCACAAAGCATGGCTGTGGGCATAGCTAAAGGTGACATTGATCCATTGAAAAAGATGCCATTTCAGGTACAGCAAGCATGATTTTATATAATTTAGCTGTTGGTGTGCTTCTAAGAGTTGCTGACCTACTTCTGTTTTGGAAGTATCTCTTATGTTATACATGATAAGATTGCCTTTGCAGATCAACCAATGTATTGTATCTGAGTGAATCTTGTTTGAATGTTTGCCAGGGGAAGGAAACACCTAATATCGTGATTGCTAACAAAATCTATACAGAAAAAGAAGTTGCACCTCCTGGTGGCAGAAAAAAACTGGATTTGCCTGTGCAAAGGAATGTCTTGACAAATTACTTCTGTATCCATATGATAGTTTTTCTACTTTTTGAAGTCTAAATTTTAAAAGACCATGTTTTCTCCAGGAAATTCTAATAGAAAATCTGTTTACATTTACATGTTTATGATATTGCCATAATTGTTTTTGCCAGCTTTTTCACTGTCTTGGGGAAACATTTTATTGTGTGTACGTGGATATTTTGTTCTATAACCTTTCAGTAGTAAAATTCTAAGACTCTAAAAGCACCTCTGTTCAAAACTGGTAATTGTTGGTTCTTCTGATTGGCTATTTCTACAGTCCAATTCAGTTTTGGTAGGTTTAGTTTATCTCAATTTATAGATGGATCCCTAAATGGATTCTAGAGTCCATAAATAAGTAGCAAGATTATGATTAATGCAAAATGCATGTAATAATTTTTATTCAGTACATTGACATATTCCATGTTTCTTCATGCTGTTTGCTGGTAAGAAGTAACAGTTCTCATATCATTTAGTATGAGGTTTGTTTTGTTATTTTAATGAAGACAAGATAAACTACAAAGCTGCCTAGGTTTGCCTGCCATACTGGTCAATCTGTGAGCTGCTCAACATATAGCTAATTGGGCTTAAAGTTGTGCATTTGTAATTAACCTTGTTGGAAACTTTTCAACTCTTAACATCTGAAAGGCTTAGCGTCACTTGAAGCAAAGCGCAAATTCATAGCCCCAAAAGTCATGCCCAACCGTGCAAGAATGTTGCAATCTTCTCCTAGCACTGATGATCATGTGCCCAGTTTGCCTGATTCAGCTGAAGACACAGGCGACGCAACCAACTCACAAGCATCCATGCTTAGCTCAGAAAATTTTAGTGATCCTCTTTTGGAAGATTCGGTCAGTAATACTACTGAAAAGCCATGTCACTTACTTTATTTGATAAAAATAGATTGCTGATGATTCACTAGCTAATGCTTACTCTTGTTTATTTTGCGCCAGATGGATAACAAATCTTCTAGTGGAAACAATAAGCTTATGGGTTTGTCTCCATATGGTGAGCTTAAAACATTCTTCATTCAGCTTCAATCCTTCATATCAAATGGAACTATTTTTATTTTTGCCTTCAATTTCTTCTTTGTCAGGCAATTGCAATAATTCAATGCTTCTTCATTCCCTTGCGGAGACAGGGAAAGAAACTTTAGAACCAGTCTTAGGATCAGACAAAGAAAACAGTGGCAAGACAATAGTAGATTCAGGCAGCAGCAATATGATATCTGCAGGCAAAAAAGTAATTTTGAAGAGTCGATACTTCCAGAAAAGGTCAATGGATGAAAATGTTCTGAGTAACCAAAATGAAGATCCCCTCACTGATAAAGAAAGTGCCCATGACATTCTTTATGGCCATTCTATGTCTAAAGGTGCCTCAGTTCAAGTTAACTACCAAAATGGCTTATTCAAGAAAAGGAAGGTACTAGATGCTCATAATGGACACCAGGTATGCCCCTGACTTCTGCATAATGTTTGTCAGAACCAGTCCGTTACAACTTGTCCTATGTATTATTATTGTCCATAATATATGCAGGGGGTCTTTCAACCCAAAAATGAGTGCACAAATGTGTCACCTTCCAATGAAGGTAATTCCAACTATAACAAACAATGCTTCATATCTGAAGCTTCAGTATTACTTTATTCTACTACGTAGCCATTTCTGATGTACAGCTTAGAATCGTCATTAGGTTTATTGGCTTTTGTTGTTATCATATTTGTGGATATCCATTAACATTGAACCTGCATTTCAAGATGTTTTACATACATAGCCTTGATGATTATCTGCATTCTGCTATCATACAGACAGCTCTAGTAGCCTAACCAATAAAGATGCAAACTCAGAGGAAGGGATTTTTGGATGCAACATCTCCCACTTGAAAAACTATTCGGGCATAGCAGAGAAGTCAATGGAAAGATTTATTTCGCTTATAGATTCCTTCAGATATACCTCCTCTGGTTCTCGTGCCAGTGGTCTTCGTCCTCCTCTCAAGGACGTACGAAATACCTGCTCTAGGAGGTAAGCATGTCATGATTTTCTGAGCAAGCACAAATTTGAGGACAATGATTATCTCTATTCTGCCGTTATTGTTTCTGCTTTTGGATCAAATGATATGTTATTGCTTCTTAAAGGTCAACGGTACGTGCCCGCCAACATAACTAAACAGATTTCCATCCGCCGGCAAGAGAACTGGTTGAGCATCAATGGCGGTTCGCGTTAGGGTGATATCTTGAGCTATGTTGTGCATTAGCCTGTTGATTTTTTGTATTTTATTGGAATTGTGTACAATCATTTATTCATCTCCTTCTATACCTCTTTTGCCTCGTTCCAATCACCATTTGCTGCCGACAACTCTTTAATTAGTCTAGTTTAATATAAAAATTGTACATAATTACTAATTTATTATGTAATGGACCATGGTAGTGATTCCAAGCCAGATCGAATAAGCTTATTATTCATGCTAAACATTCTCTCCAAAGAGTAAAAGGAAAACAAAAAAAAATTCTACTGCTTAGCTTGTTTCTCAGCTTTGCGCCTGGCCCTCCGTTCCCTGGAGCTGGCAGAAGACCTGAACCTGCCGCCGCCATCTTCCTCTTCTGCGTCCAGCTCCCTGAAGGATTTCTGAAGATGAAATGCAAACATATATATTAGAACCTGGAGCAGCACAAAGAAACATGATAACTGGTGAAAGAAGACAGTAACCTCACGCAGCTCGTTGAAGCTTTCGGCGTAGAAGGTGACTGCTGCGGCGGCCACAATGCCCAGCACTGGCACAATCATCTGCCCTGCTGTTTCCATGTTTTTTCTTTATCCTTTGTTTCTTGGCTCTGCAACCACGTAGCAATGGAATCAATCATCATCCGGAACTCTTCCGTAGAATTAGGGGATTTACGTATACACCCCTAATAATATCATATCTATGGAAAGGCTCTTAAAATTTGAAAACTGCGATTAATTTTTTTTAAAATTTATGATTGGATCGTTGAAAGTAGACGAAAATAAAGTAGGGAAAAATGAAATGACTTTCCCTGTTTTTAATACAATATATTTGATATTAAAAATAATTTATATTTAATTTTGGTTTTTTTAAAGCTAAATTTACTTTTTAAAAATGAAGAGAAATGAATTTTTCTACAATAAAAAAGGTATTATTTTAATTTATCATTGGGTTATCTTCAAAAATAATCAATGAAATGAAAGAGGGGCAATGTGAAATGCTTGAAATAGAACAAATGTAAAAATGACATTTTTAAGGGGGTATACATAAAACTCTAGAATTTAGGGCCAGGGTGCATTTGGTTGGCCCCCAAATTAGCGGAAGTAGCGGAACTGTCCCCTACAAATTATTTTGGGGATCTCAGTTTCAAAAAAAAAAGTGGCAAATTTTGGCAGAACTTGCCAATGGATTAGGCCCCGGCGATTTTTTGGATTCGCTCCCTTTTATATATATATATATATATATATATATATATAAATAAATATTTATATGGTTAATTAACATAAAATTTAATTTAATTTACAAATTATAAACTATAATTTGGGATAAATTTATTTATATTCACCGTACTCTCGTTTTTTCAGAAAATCGAAATGAAACAAATACCAAAAATTATAAAACTCCAAAAATCTTTCAAAATATTTAACTGTACCACGAACTCAAACTGAGAAATTGAGCAAACTTCACAGCTTCCTAAAAATACAATCGCTCGGAAGATCTTCCACTTCCCCGACCTTAAAAAATCTTCCTTCCGCCACCTCCACTTTGGCTACTTTTGGCGAACCTCAGGGTGCATTTATTTTGCACTCAAATTGCAGGAAGTGGGGGATTTGAGCTGATTTCCTCTGGTTTGAGCATTTGGTTGGTCTCGAAAGTTGAAAGTAAGGGAACTTTTTTAGTTTTCCTACAAAGTCATTTGATCGGTGCTTCAAAAAAAAAAAAAGCGGTGGCTTGTGATTGGAGCGGGGCCTACCATAATTGTTGGATTTGCAATTCCTCCTTCCCGATCTCTCATTTTCATAGATGGTGCTAGGGTTCTTGACGGCTGCAGATTTGTGCGCTCCCCCTCACCAGCGACCCCTCTCGCCCCAGCGAGTTGCGCCCTTCCCCCATCGGAGTTGGTGAGTTGGATCTTTTCTTTCACATTGAAAGACCAAGCCTTTTGAATTGGATCCTGCTTTAAATATATGATTTTTGTATCTCAATTGATAGAATCTTATGCTTTCTTTGTGCCAATTGTGCCTGTTTAAATTGTCAAAGTCACTTGATTTTATTGTTAATTTTCTTTAATTGCGGTGTTGGTTTATTTATTCTCTTAGATTGTCGGAATTCGATATCTGGAGTGATTTGGATTGTGGTATTTGATGTAGTAACTCAAGCTATAGGGTTTCGAATGATCTGAATAATTTAATTTATAAATAATAATTCACAATTATTATGTTGCTTTTTAATAGATTTGTAGGTTAAATAAAAATTTAATTTATAAATTATAATTTGGGAGTTATCTCGTCTATCATTATTACACTCCCATTTTTTCGAAATATTAAAATAAAATAAATAATAGAACTTGCAAAACTCCAAAAATCCTCCACAATTTTCATTGAACCAAATACCCAAAATAAAAAAAATTAGAAGAACTCCATACTTATGTAAAAACACAAATAAATAATAAAATTTGTAAAACCCTAAAAATCTTTTCTTTTTGAACTCCAAAGATCTTTGATTTCTGACACTTTTCTCATTTTAGGCAATCTAAACCCACCCACCCTATTTAAAGGGGTTGTTTAAATGAATTCTCAATTTGAAATCGAAAAATTGGTTAATTCTGTCAAGAGGAATTGAGAAAATTATTAGAATTGTCTAATTCTGGTGTTTGGATAAGTATTTTTTGGATGAAATTAGAAATTAATTAATTCTCTTAATTTTAAAAAATATATTAAATTACATACAAAATACAAAAAATATAAATATATAATTTATCACAAAAGTATATATTTTTTTGTCCAATATTTTTCTACTTTAGTTCTCAAATAAAATAAAAAAACAATATTTTTAGAAATAATTTATTATTTCAAAAATTAATATAATTATTAAGATGACCCATAAATGGAGAATTATATAAATATAATATAATTAATTGAAGATTTATTGATTATATAACAAGTTAAATAATTTGATAAAGTTAAAATAATAATTTTTTTTAAAAAAATTATTTTTTGTTAAATAAATATTTTAAAATTAACAACAAGTAAATAATTTTTTAAAAAATCTAAATATTATATAAATCCATCATTTAATTTGTGAATCCCACCATAATTCTTAGGAATTGAATGAATTTCAATGAAAATTTTCAGAATTCAAAATCGGAATTGAAAAAGAAAAGGAATTGTCTAATTCCTTCGAGTCGGACCCAGCGGTCACCACCAGAGCCAACGACCCCAATAATGTCAAGGCGCTCATGGAGAGAATCATCCTGATCAGCCTCCTAGAACCCGTAAGGAGCTCTATTTCCAAAATCCTTCCTCTTCTCCTTCTTTTGATGAATTCTTAGACTATATTCCGTGCAAAGTAATGTCTTGATATCGATCTCACTGTTTTTTTCTGTGCAATAGAAATATAGCCTCATTGAGTCTATATTCATTTGTCTGTTGAACTCCCAATTCAAACAAAAATTAGAAGAAAATTTGATTGGTAGTGCCAATGGTTCATCTTCCTTCAATGTCCAGTAAAAACTATGCAATTAAGGGTGTCTGACCTGCATATTGCTGTTCCTTTTAACTGGAAAGAGAGTTTTTTGATCTCAAATCTGGTCTAGTCCTCAATGTTTTTCCAAGAACTTCATGTGACAAGTTAAGATTTTTAGGTTTTTCAGAATTGCTGAATTAGTTGTAGTAGTGATCACTGCAAATCCAGCACTCAAAAACTGTAATTTTTATGGGATAGCTGATAGCATCGGCATTAACTGCAATAGCATGTGGGCTAGATTGATCATGAGGTTGTTTAATTCTTTTGGTCATATCAAGCTGTGTCAATCAAATCTTTTGCTAATCTACCTGTAAATTTGCTCGACTTCGATTCCATAGATACTTTTTGACACCTTCAACAAAAGGTAGATTTCCAGAATGTGGGTGGGTTACTCCTTCCTAATCAGTGAGAGATATGCACAGGCTTTTGACATGACAATTTTTCAGATTTGGGTATAAGTTACTGTTTTATCATTAGTTTACAAAGGTATAAAGAAGGATGTTTTGGAAAGCATACTTGAGTTAGGCTTCTTGATGAAACAAGTTTGTGGTTGTCTTTGATCGTGATGCTTGAACCAACGACATAAACTATACGGCTTCCATGTTTGCATAGCTCTGAATAAAATAAAAAGGCCAAGGTAATATATACGATCAGCATCTGAAGAAGAGATGTAACTATTGATCCATTGCTGATAATTTTTCTTCCATTTATCTAGCCTCTGTAACATGTAGAACCCATTTTGTCCTTTGTTCTCAATCTATTTGTGCTTCACATCATCATTAATTACTTTCTTCATCTGATTAAGCAGATTGATGTCTTAGAGGTCGACAGGATTTACTATGTTGCATGTTCTATCCTCGTCGTTAAGAGAAATACTACTGGCTCTGTTGAGGACTCTGATCATACCAAAGGCTAATGGCCACAGTAATCTAGAGTTTTCTGGATGTCATTGCTTCAAAGCTCATCAGCGCCTTGGTCTACCGACTATTCGTTGTAAAATTTGGCATTTGGCATGGAACGAAAGAAACGTTGAGGCCAGTCGATCCCTTGTGAATCCAATAGTAGTATATATGCTTCTTACAAGGTATTTCAACCTCAGCCATCACCTGCAGTGAATGGGATTTTCGAACCTATGATGCGGAAAACCTCTGTGCTGCAGGAAATTATTCTTGCTTTATGTAGCAAAATTGATGTAATTACTGTATTTTGACATTATGTCTTGAGTCGGCAAATACAAGTACTTGTATTGCAACGAAGGTGATGAAAAAGTGATAAATAGAGTTACTTCAAGAAAATTTGGTCCCTTCACTGTGAATTTTTCTCAGTCCATTGTTTTTTTCTTTTCTTTTTGTGTGACAAGCACGGCCTAACGTCAGGCCCTGATTAAACCTTTGCTTCAGAGATCAATATTTTTCGATCCGTATTTGTTCATAATTGATGTACATTAAATTTGATGCAGCCTCCCTACCATCCACAGAAAAATTGAAAAGGATTCTTTTTTCATTGACCCCCCTAAAATATGTCATATTTATGAATGGCTCCTTGGTATTTTGAAAATTACGTATAACCGCTTCTCTTAGCCAAGATTGGAAAAACTAGTTATACGTATTTTTGGAATATCACATGAAGAAGTTTAATAGACATGAGGCCGACCGTTCGCCCTAATTGCCATAAAGCTGCAAAGCAGTAGTGTCCCTTGGATTCCATTCCGAGGGTCCTCATTGCACAAATTTCTTATGGTTTTCAGTGCTCACTCAAAGCTGCTGCACTAGAGATCTTCTTCTTGATTTGAGATGAGCATCAAGAACAAGAACAAAGCCTCAAAAGAAGCGTCTATAAAGCGAAAGCCAAATAAAAAGAAAAACACAATGAACCTCCACCGTGGAACCTGCTTTTTCTTGCAAACATTTGAATAGTTTCATTAGACCACCCTCGCAGTACTCTTACAATGATCACGATCGAATAATTTCTAACCCAGAACCTCCGAGTATCAATTTATGTTACATCTCTTATGCAAAAAGGGTGTTTAAGTTCAGATGATTTAGAATAGTCCGAAAAAAAATTCTTTTATAAATTAGTTTTTTATTAAAATTGACTTACAATAATTGAATGTTGACAAAATTAATTAATTTTTTATAATAATTTAATTTAATAGTAAATTAAAAATAATTAGTTCTAATTTTTTTAGTAAAAAAAAATAAATATTTTAATTGGATTATCTCTAATTTTAATCTCAAATAAAATGGATCCTAAAAGATCGCAAGCTTGAGATTCATAATATTCTATTTGCACACTGCATACTCATTTTTCATATACAAGTTGAGATTTAGTTGGACATGATTTTTTGTTGCAGATAGTCGGAGTTGTACTACGTTGTTATAAGCCATATTATTTTCAAAAAAAAAATAAATCTAATTCAGGGATCCCAGTGTGATTAACTCATCTTATAGGGAGTTACTTGAAAAAGCCTTCCTTTTGAATCCACCCGGATACCGTCGAGCGGATAGCCTGTCTCTTTTCCTCCGGATCCAACAACCCATCATCCTTGTCTTTTGTCTCATCTCTCCTTCTCCATCTTCTTTATTAATCCACTCCTTGTCCAATCTCTCCCAGATCGCTGTTCTCGGTTTCTCATGGGTTCGAAGTACCGGAGAAAGCTCCACAAGCTGCGAGTTCAGCCGCTGACGCCGCTCATGGAAGGCCCCGGCGACGCTGAGCTCGGCGAAGAACCGGAGAAGAGGAAGGAGGGATCCTGGGATTCAATCAGGACTTGGCTTTTCAGCAATGGTGGCAACGCGAGAAAGCGATCGAATCTTAAGCTGATGCTCGGAGTTCTTGGCTGTCCTCTGGCTCCGGTTCCTTTGCCTGCTGCTGCAGATCCAAGCCCCTGCTTCTCCATCAAGGATTGCCCCGTAGTACGTTCTCTTTCTTTCTGTCTTTTTGCAATCTTCGCAGCAAAGAAAATTTTTCTTGGATTTTGGTGTGCACTTTCTCTTGGTATTTACACTAAACAATAATTGTTAATGCGTAAGCAGGAGAACACTTCTTCTCGATATATAATACAGCAGTACTTGGCGGCGACCGGGTGCTTGAAGGCGAGCAAGAAGATGAAGAGCATGTACACGACGGGGAGCTTGAAGATGGCGTGCAGCGAGACCGAGATGGTATCGGCGGGGAGGAGCGCGAGGACGGCGGGCGGCGGCGGGACTGGTGAGAGCGGGTGCTTTGTGTTGTGGCAGATGTCTCCGGGGATGTGGCTGATGGAGCTCGTCGTCGACGGGTGCAAGGTGGTGGCCGGCAGTGACGGCAGGGTGGTCTGGCGCCACCTGCCGTGGCTGGGCACCCACGCCGCCAGAGGGCCCCGACGCCCGCTTAGGCGCATTATTCAGGTGAGAGCTGGATTGGGACTTGGGAGCATCTGTGGAAATTTTCTATTAAAACATTTTTTATGTACTTGATTAGGTTTTCGAAATTCCAATTTTACTCTCATTTTCTTCAAATACAAGTCTTTTCTAAATTTACATTCATCAGCAATTTATCTTTAAGTTTAAATTTCTTTTTTTTTTTTGAAAATTTTATGTATTCTCTATGAAATATATCGTATTTACATTTTGTGGACGGAGAGGATTTTTATAGATAAAATTTAAAAGGAGGGACTTTTACTTTATTTTGGGAATGTCGAAGGTTAAAAATGTAAATAGTGCATAATTCACCCTTTTTTTCCTTAAACTATCCTAAATTTTCCATTATTACAGTAGAATTGAATACAAAAACGAGCTCCCTAAGAAATACAATAATTTAGGAAAAATTAAGATGGAATGGAAAATAAGATATTTAGATATCCAATACCTAGATTTTGCAATAACAACTGAAAATATTTGGAGGGATATGCAACTATAAAATATGAGGGGGAATAATTTGCACTTATTAAGCATCTCAGTGAGCAATTTATTAAAAAAATAAAAAATAATAATGAATTTTTTAATGCGTATAAGGGATATATATATATATGTGCAAATCCCAATTTTTGTGGGGATATATGCAGCAAAACCCTTTGATTTGTTGGTTTCTTATCGCAGGGCTTGGATCCGAAGACGACTGCCTCCATGTTCGCGGAGGCGCAGTGCCTGGGCGAGAAACGGGTCGACGACGATGACTGCTTCGTCCTCAAAGTCTCCGCCGATCGCGCTGCCATCGCTGGTCGGAGCGAGGGCCATGCGGAAGTCATCCGGCATGTGCTCTACGGCTACTTCAGTCAGAGGACCGGCCTTCTGGTCCACATGGAAGACTCCCACCTCACCAGAGTCCAAGCCCCGGGCTCGGGTGCCGTCTACTGGGAGACGACCACCGGAAGCAGCCTCGGTGACTACCGGCAGGTCGACGGGGTCCTCGTCGCTCACTGGGGGACATCCACGGCGGTGGTGTTCCGGTTCGGCGAGGAGGAAAATTTTACGAGGATCAGGACGAAAATGGAGGAGCAGTGGAGGATTGATGATGTTTTATTCGATGTTCCTGGCCTCTCCGGCGAGTGTTTCATCCCGCCGGCTGAGATTTTGAACTTGTGATCGGTTGTGATGTACTTATATGCAATATTGCAAGATTTATCTCACTCTAAAACCAGTTTCCGTTTGGTCTAATATTTTTTTTTCACAACCAGATTTTACTATTATAATATTGTCAAATAGATAAAGAATAAATGATACCAAAGTCTGTATTATTACAAAACAACCATTAGCTGAAACCCATTGCTAATAGTAACAAAATAGCAGTTCAAAAACAAAAGGTGCAGGCCGAACCGGATCAGTTATGGCTTTCTGCATCAGATCTGCATCTCTTTGGAACTGGTTCAGCCGCAAACCAAAAATTATATCGATAAATATAATTAAGTTCCAATTAATTGAATAATTAAACAATGATAATGAAGGTAAAATGCAAATCCATGACGCAGATTACATATGCCAGTGCCTACGTATCGCCGGAGTTCTTCGGCGATTTCGGTGCCTCCACAGAGTCCTTGGGTGACTTCGGCGGCTCGAGTGTCTTCAAGAAGACATAGATCATGGCGCCGTGGCCGACACCGTACTCGACAACGCGGCGCCAGTCGTCCGTCATGACGTAGTTATTGCTCTGCACGACGAGAAGCAGCCTCGCGGCGTTGAGGTCCTCGTCCTTGGCGGCGACCGCGGCCTTCAACGCCGCCACCGTCGCGTCGTCGGCCACGTCCACGTGGAAGAATTTCCCGGTGAGGTTCTCCACGGCGAGCTGCATGCCCTCCTCCTCGGCGGCGAACGGAAACCCTAGAGACTGATGTGCAGTATTCTTGAGATTGGATTCGGTGAGCGCGTGAAATGTTACATAGAGATTTTGACGGGTGAGCAACAGAACCGAAAAAATCTGGTTCTTTTACTGATACGGTACCGTTCTGGCCTGATGAATTCTCTCGTCTCCGTCATCGTTCCAAAAGACAAAACGGCTGACTAGTTTTTGAACCGGTTGGTTCAATTGGGAGAGATTGCCATATTTGAAATTTAGAAAATTTCAAAATTAATTGAATATTTTTATTATAACAATATAATTATTTAGATTTTTTGTTTTTTTATTTTTGTCAGTTCGACTAAAATAGAGAACTTGAAATAAAGATAAATTAATTCCTAATTAATTCATTAAAATTGAGAATTATTTATCAAATTCGTATATAATATAAATAGTTTTTTTTTTTTTTTTTTTTTGAAATTTGCTAGAATATACCAAGGATGTTGATTCTATCCGGAGCTGTCAAATGAGAATGAAATAGTAACATACAATGAACCTGAACAATAATAACTTTATAATGTACATCTTAAATGTTAAAAAGCAAACTGCTCCGATGCTTAATAAGTAAAAAATAAATGATATTAATTTCGTTGTTGATTTCAAGCACAAGTAATTTCGTTGTTTACCAAGTGAACATGTACAAATTCTTCGTGCTTGTCCAAACGCATTCAACACAGCCGAACTTTTGGTCGTCCTGAAAGAGGACGTCTTGACGGTGGAACCATGACCGGGCCTTGGCCGAAAATGACGATTAAAAATTGGATGAAATTGAGGTGCATAAGTTTGTCTGTACATTGCTGCAGTGTACCGTGAAACACAACACGTGTAAAAATTAATCTTTGCATTATTTGTATAGAAGGCAACCATGCACAAATGCCAATGACCGAACGGCGGCAGACAGGCGGACCTCCGGCGTGCGCTGGCGACGAGCCTCTGCCATGGCTCTCCTTCGTTGCTTCGTGTGAGACAAAACCCGAGAACCGGCTATTATGCGACGCTATCGGATCAGGCTTGACCCGATAAGCAATTCCATACCCGATCCATTTTCAATCGACGTTCTGCTGATATGCCCTAATTATAAATAGCTCCCTGGATTTTGTCTTCCTCCTCGACTCCGGGTTCAAGTTGCCGGCAAGGCCGAAGGCTCGTCGGAGAGTTCCAAATCAAGATGAGGAATTGGGCACAGTTTGGAATCGTCATAGCGGAGGAGAAGCCTGCGAGACTGAGAATGGCTGCAGAGACGCCGGAGGAGGACATGGTCAGGACCCGCAAACGAAGGCGAAAAGCTTTTATCGCCGCAACAGACCACGTATACCACCGTCGACGTATTTGTGAGAAGAACACGTCCACGATGGAGTACTTGATCGGTTACGGAGACCATGGCCTTCCGCCTTCATTTGGGGTAATGGCCAGGGGTCCAACTCTGGTGCCTGCATTATATTTCAAAATGAAACATCCCCTATTCCTTCTTCTACTAATGATGCACGTTTCCATCACCAGTAACTCCACAGGAGCAAGTTTCTTCTGTGAAATGTTGGAACCTCCTCACATCCCTCACTCTGATCTCCCTCCCTTCCATCCTTGAAATATACTTACAAGCAGAGCGGCAATCCTTGCAGACTCTTAAGGTTCTTCGCAACACTAATTTGTGTGTTCTTCTAAGTTGATATGCCGTGTGTTGTTATTCTAAATTGGGCATTTACACATTGATTCAGCAATATAATTACAGCAGAAAATGAAACTTCCCCCTTCCTTCTTCTACTAATGATGCACGTTTCCTTTACAGGAGCAAGCTCCTTCTCTGAAATGCATACTTGAAACAGAAACATGAGAAATGCTATTTTAGTGTCCTGTTCATCCTACAATTAAAATATACATCTTTATTTGCTAATTTCTCTTTTGCTTTCTTGCTGCTAATGATCATCAAATCCATATTTCTAACATATTAATGATACAAAACAAAAGTAGCTAACCTTGCATTTGCAAGCTTGCCAGATTATTGGCTACTTGCATATGCAATGGGGCACGCATAAGATCCATAAAAGTTGAAATAGGACACTTAGAAATATTTCAATAGCCCTTATATTTTTCCATCACTACAACCTTAAGCTTTCTTAGAAGAACCATATTAGGGAGACAACAGTCCAATTAGGAAAGCTGTGTAATTGGATCATTTCATGAATTTTGTCACAGTAATGGCAAATCTCAGCATTATTATCCGATTGACAAGCGATTAACGAAAGAAGACAATTCAGGAAACTACATAATACAAATTAGCAAAAAAGTAGCATCAACACCATCCATTTGTTATAGTCATCAAATCAAGGCGAACAGAAAGCAATCTTTCTTCTACGAAAAATGCATCATTTTTCCGATGAGCAAAAATTACAGATTTCTGATCTAATTCGGCGCATCATCAATTGCAGATATATCAAAAGAAGGCGATGAAATGAGAACGAGAAGGAAGATGATTACGTGCTTGAAAGGATGCTGAGCTTCTTGAGCCAAAGCGTCCCCGATCTCGGACTCGAGCTTCGCGGCGTCCGTCTCCACGCTGTCCCCCACTGCATTCAGAAAATCCAGGATCCCCGCCTTCGCTGTTCCCACATTAGTCAAATGCATTCTGGGGATAGCCGGCGGTTCTGGGGAAACGGGAGCCAAGAAGCATTGTTGAAGATCGCGGTAAGAGGTACATAGCCTGTCATCTTGATCTTGACAAGAAAAGGGAAGAAGAAAAGAAACAAAAAGGAGGAAGTCAAATACGAAGGTGAAGGAGAGAGATAGGAGGAAGAAGACGATGAAGAAGAGGGTAACGGGAAGGAGAGGAAATGAAACACAAAGAAGAAGTCGAATATGACGGTGAAGGAGAGAGAGGAAGACGGGGAAAAGAAACAAGAAGAACCTGAAGATGACGGTAAAGTAGAGGAAAAGGAGAACGGAGAATGGACGAAGAAGAGGTGGAGGGGAGCAGGAGGAGAAGTCGAAGATGACCGTGAAGGGGAGAGAGAAAGAAGAAGAAAGTGATGGAAACTGGTGGACGATAAAGAAGAAGAAATCGATGGAAACCGGAAAGACGAGCATGGGGGGCGCTTTATTATGCCGTTATTACCAAATAAATACCTCCCACTTCGAGTCGGACTCGGAGATTTTTTTTAATAGGATAATTACCTATAATTTTTTATAATTAACCTTAATTATCTACGATCTTGTAATTTCTAGAATTACTTACACTTTTTACAAATACACGAAAAAAATATTCGAAATTCAGATTTTTACAAATAATACTCCGAAATTATTTCGATTTATAAAAAAATCTCTGAAATTATTGCGAGGGTGGCGGCGTGTGACGGTGACGCCGGAGACCAGCGGCAAAGTGGAGTAATTTATTATGAAATGAGATTTTAATTATATAAAAACTTTTAAATTAATATATTTGTATTTGAATATATGTTTGCTACTAAAATTTTACATTTTAAATATTTATTTGGTAATTGTACCAAACACTTTTATCTGAAAAGTTGTATATTTTAATTTTGACCATTGTGATTATTTTTAAAAAATAATAAATATCTCTTTATAATTATTTTATTTTATAAAAAATAGTTTGATTCTGAATTTTAATGATTAATTTGTTATTAATCCCTCAGAACTTTTAAAATTTTTATTAGCTCAATCAAATCTCTTAATTTCTTATCCGACTCAGCAAAATCCCTTTTTAGCCTTTCAGTACGAGAACCACCACCCGTATAGCGAATGCTAGCCCACCGACGCTCATGTACGCACCAAGATTTTAAATTTTGACCAAAACTGAAATATTTCGATAGAAATTTCGACCGATGGCGAAATGTTTTGTTTAAAATATTTTCGATTTTAGGGTTAGGATTTTGCAGCGGCTCTATGCACAAAGCGAGCAGAGCAAGATCGTGTAGAGAAACGACAAAGCAACGAGCAGAAATGGTGAGCAGAGTGGGCGTAGCGAGATCACGCGGGGAGATCACACAGCAACGACAAATACAGCGAGCACAATAAGATCGCGCAGAGAAGAAGTGGCGGAGCAACAAACAGAAACAGTGAGCAGAGTGGGCGCATCGAGATCACGCTTGGAGATCGCGTAGCAATAGCAAGCAGAGTGAGCGCAGCGAGATTGTGCAAAAGAGAACCGGCGGAGCAATGAGCAGAGCAAGCGCAGCGAGATCGCACAGAGAAGAAGCTGCAAAACAGCGAGCAGAAACAGCGAAAAGAGCGAGCGCAGCGAGATCGCGTAAAACATAAGCGGTGGAGCAGAGAGTAGAAACAGCAGAGTAGTGAGCAGTATGCGGAGAAGTAAGAGCAGAATAACCAGCAACGCATAGAGCAAAAGCGTCAGAGCAGCGAACAGCGTGTGGAGCAGTAGCAGCGGAGCAACCAACAGTGCGCGGAGCAGAAGCGGCGGCAAGCAACGTCGGAGCAGAAGTAGCGAGCGATGACAGAGTAGTGAGCAACGACGGAGCAAAAGTAACGATCAACACTCAGTGAGCCTCTATTCTAATCCAGTACCGTCATCCTTCTCCTCTCCTTACAAGTACAAAGAATTTCTATGTTTCTGTATTTTTGAGCAATGGCGGAGTGACATGTAACGATGAAGCAGCGAGTGATGGAGGGGATATATCCTCTGAGAGGTAAAGTGAGTACAACCACCTAAAATTAGCACAAGAAGTGACACTCTCAACCATAGAGAGCTCTTAGATCTCCTCTATTGACGTACTCGTCATCTCGAGCATGGAGGAGGTCTACCAGCGACAGAGTCTAGTCCAAAGATGTCTCCACCATCGAGTCCAGTTCTGGGATGTCACGTACCATTGATAACATTAAAATTACAAAGAATTTATTATAAATAAAATACATTTTATGGAATTGTAAATAAAAAGTAAAAAAAAAATCGATAGCTGAAAAGGGATTTCGCCAAAATTTAAACTGTAAATGGTGAAATTCATGATTAGATATGTGATGTCATGTGATTAATTTATTATCAAACGACACTAGATTGTAGACGTCAAATATTTATTTGAACGACTTTAGTTCAAGTAAAATTGATTACAACGTACTACAAATTAAGCTCGGCAGATAAAAAGAAGCCACCACAATCACCACCTTAGCTACTCAGTCCCAGCTGATTTTTACTGAGATTCTCCATGTGCTCTTCTTCCTCCATGGTGTCACAGACTCGCCGGCCCCTCGTCTCCGGCAAAAAACTGGCGAACACACCGCATCCTCCGATGATCACCCCAAACACCCCATAGGACCATGCCCCCTCCGCCCCGCCGGCCACCACCAGCATCGGCGCCACGCCGCACCCGATCATCACCGCCAGTCTCGCCATAGACAGCGCCGAGTTCCTCACCCGTGTTGGAAACAGCTCGAGACAGTAGATCAGAAGCACGTTGAATGCCATCACGGCAGCGAAGAATGCGACCACCTCTGCCGCCGTCCTTATGACCTTGTCTTTCCAGACCACGCAGAGTATGCTGCCCGCTGCGCTCGCCATGGAGAAGCCGAGGATGGAGAGTCTCCTGTCCATCTTGGAGATGAAAAGCAAGGTTATCACGGCAGCCAGCAGCTCTGCCAGTGCGTTGAACGCCACGCTGAGGTACAAATTGAAGTTTAGGCTTCCGACGCCCAATGGCAAGCCGTAGTAGGCCATGCCCGAGCCGAAGCCGAGTATGCCCGCCGGTATCAGCCGCCGGCGCGCCCATCTCCTCTCAAAAATCGTCTTCAACGTCGAGTACATGTCCATGCTCGACGGTGTCTGGTTTTCCACAATTAAATGGGAGTAGATGGAATCAGAGAAATCTTGGTTTGGAGAACTTGAGCTTTTTAGTATTAGGATCGCTTCTTTTACCCGTCCTCGGACAAAAAGCCATCTCGGAGATTCGTTGACGAAAAAATAAATCAAAACGCTGTAGCAGAAAGACGGAATAGCAGTTGACAGATACAAATACCGCCAAGAGCATGCTCTGCCAATATAAGCCATGGCCGGCAACGATAAAAACCCGAAGGTGAAAAAGAAGTAGCCGACAACGCTGACTTCCCCGCGCCACCTACGGCTGACGATCTCCGACGCAAGAACAATTGCATTCGAACCAATAGTAGACCGGCCGAAGCCGATAATGAACCTTATAATTATGTAAACCCAGAGATTGGGCGATGCCGCGGCAAAGAGTCCCGACAAAGATATAGTGAGAGAAGAAAGAAAGAGCATGGTCTTCCGGCCGAGGCTGGAGTCGGCGAGGGAGGAGAGAAGGAGGCTACCGGCGAGGCAGCCAGCGAAGTAGGCGGAGGTCGGGAGGCCACGGATGAAGGGGCTGGAGCATTCAAGAGACCAGTCGGAGATTATTGAGGAGTGCTTGGGCTGGTCCCAGGTCCACGACCCGATCGGAAGGTTGCAGGGGGCGGTGGAAGTCTCAGCGGAGCAGGCGGCGGCGGTGCAGTGCCATGATGGTTGTGCGTCGGTGAAGACATTGATGAAGGTCTGCTGGGCGTCAAAGACCCAGGCAAAGGAGATGAGAAGGACCTGGAGGAACTGTCGACGGCTGGAGATGTCGACACAACGGTCGATGGTGTCGTCGAGGGAAAGGCCTTGGCGTTGTTCTGGGTTCTCTGGTGATGAGTTTGGGTGGAGAAGAAGATGGGAGGAAGAGGAAGAGGTGTCATCCATATTGAGAAGAGAAGAAGAAAAAAAGAGTGCACTGCTTGTTGATGCTAGGGTCTTTAGATAAATGCAAGCGTGAAAAATTAAAATAAGGAAGTATTTTCTTGAGATACCACTTGTTGTTATTCTACGTTGGGCATTTATACTTCATTCTGTAATATAATTAGAGCAGAAAATGAACAATTATATTTCAAAATGAAACATCCCCCTTCCTTCTCCTACTAATGATGCACGTGTCCTTCACCATTAGTCTGCACAGAAGCAAACTCCTCCTCTGAAACGGTGGAACCTCCTCACATCCCTCAACATTGATCTCCCTTCCATCCATTTTTGAAATATACTTACAACAAATGTGGCAATCCTTATAAATTTTTAGGTTACCTTTGATTTTGAATCAGATTAGAATTATTCTATTTTGATACACTTATTATTCAAATATTAAAAAATAATTAAATTATTTTTATTTTATTTTAAAAAATTAAATTACCATACTATCCTTATTCTTATTTATTTAAAGTTTAATAAATAATATATTTATGGATATAAAAATTTTAAAAAAATTTAAACCATTCACTAACTAAACTAATATTTAAATATCAAAAAGTCAATCAAATTATTTTTTTTATTTTGATTTTAATCTTAAATTTAATTTTAATTTTAATTCAAATCAAACGGTGTCTTCAACTTCTTCGCGCCCTGAGGCGTGCTCAGAATCCCGATCGTGATCGCCAACTTCTTGTTATGCCCACACAGCATCATCCCCTTGACACCCTCATCCACGTCGTGGAGAACACAGCTCGGGTCCGGAATGCACCCTTCTTGCTTCATCCTCTCCCACATTGTCTTAAGGAATGAATAAAGCTCCTTGCTCGGAGGGTGATGTAGGACACTCAAAGGAAGTTTAAGAATATAAAAAGAAGCTAATTCAGAAGTCAAGGGGTCATGACAAATGATTTGATTCACTCTTCTATTTAAACTTAGGATTTACCTTACTTAGTACATTTCTATGTTTAAAATTCTCTTCATTATGATGTCTTAGGTCTTATTCTCGGATTTCACCAACCCAAGACCAATTTTGGACTGAATCCTATTCAGTTTAGGACTTGTGAAGGATGAATCTTTATTTAGGATTTTATTTTCGTAGGTTAACTTATTTAGAACTTCTACCAACCCAATTAATGGGTTTAAACTGAGTTATATTCAGTTTAGGACTTGGAAAGCCAGAAACTTACTCAAATTGGATTTTTGGTATTTGTATAAATAGGCCTTTAGTCCTATGGACGGGGGACAACTATTATTCTCAATAAAGTTCTACTTTAGTGAATTTTCTCTCTTCCTTGTGGATTCAAGGAGTTCTTAACAGAGGCAACGGTGTTTTCCTCGTCTACCACGCTTGTTGCTACGTCAAGTAGTATCAGAGTGAGACTCTTCTTGGTTAATGTCTAACAATGACGCAACTAGCAGCAACCCTAGGGACGGTGCTCCTGTGGGTAATCACATCAGCCGTGAGTATTTTGATTCGACCTTGGAGGCAATCCAAAACTCACTTGCAAGGTTGATGTTGAGGATGGATCAACTTGAAGGCCTGAATCAACCACGTCGACGGATCGATGAAGTGACTCGCGATCCAATTGGTCGAGGAAAGGCTCCGCAACTGAATCCAAAGGGTTTACAAATCCTTGAAAATTCCAGCGATGAAGAAGTTGAAGACATCCTTCACCGACCAGTTTCTGAGCATGATAGACGTCATGATTTTGGCTTGAAGATTGATCTCCCATCTTTCAATGGCCAACTTCAGATCGAAGAATTTCTCGATTGGCTTGCTGAAGTGGAACGGTTCTTTGACTACATGGAGATTCCAGATTCGAAGAAAGTGAAGCTTGTTGCTTACCGACTCAAGGGGGGTGCATCAGCATGGTGGAAACGCATCCAGTTGGAAAGGACACGCCAAAATAAAGCTCCAATTCGAGCATGGCCACGGATGAAGGCTCTTCTCGAAAAGCAATTTCTTCCCATAGATTATGACCAGGTACTCTTTCAGCAATATCAAAATTGTCGACAGGGTAATCGTAGTGTGAAGGCATATGCTGAGGAGTTCTATCGCCTATCAGCACGTAATAATCTAATAGAGACTGAATCTCATCAAGTGGCAAGATTCATCGGTGGGCTACGCACAACTATCCAAGATAGGATTTCTTTACAACCTATTTGGACAGTTAATGAGGCTGTGAGGAGTGCAACTCGTGTGGAGTCCCAATTGGAGTGACCTGCCATCAGAAATCAGGTGGGGAGAACCATTGGTGAGAATTCAAAAGAAGCACAATCTATTTCTAATAGAGGTGCAGCTACACAACCTTCTCGACCTCCCACACAAGTGAGTCTTGAAGCTAGACCTACAAGGCCATCAGGAAATGCCCCATCAGCAAAGAACCCAAGTTCAAATCCTGATCTAAAGTGCTATCGTTGTGGAAAATTTGGACATAGTTCTAATGTTTGTCCAACACGACAACCTGTGAACTTGGCTATTGAAGATAATTTTGTTGCTGACAATTTTCATGACTCAAAAGATGATGACCTAGCTTGTGATCAAGAAAACTATGAAGATGGAATATTCGAGGAGTTTGATGGTGAACGGTCATCTTTAGTAGTTCGAAATCTGATGTACATCCCAAAGCAAGAGGAAAACCTACAACGTCATAATATCTTTTGCACTCGATGCACAGTAAATAACAAGATCTGTGACATGATTATTGATGGGGGAAGCAGTGAAAACATCATCTCCAAGACTATGGTTGACAAGCTTCAATTGAAGACGGAATCACATCCTTCTCCCTACAAGATCGGCTGGATTAAAAAGGTTGGTGAAACCAAGGTAACTAAACGGTGTCAAATTTATTTTTCCATTGGAAAATTCTACAAGGATGAGGTAACCTGTGATGTTGTGGAGATAAATGCATGCCATATTCTTCTTGGCAGACTTTGGCAATTTGATAGAGATTCTACACATCGTGGGCGAGACAATCGCTACATCTTCTTTAAAGATGGAAAGAAAATTATCCTTACCCCCATTGGCGAAGAGTGTCGACCCAAAAGTTTACAAGAGGAGGGTCACTCCTTCCTGATTGTGCAAAATTTTATAAATGAGGCTAGAGAGACATCTCAAATATTTGTTGTGATTGAGAAAGGAATGGAGACAATGCCCACTGAAGCTCCAAAAGGCTATGCAACCCTTCCTAGATGAATTCAAGGAATCATGCCCGATGATCGTTCCTGATGAACTAACCCCCAATGAGAGATATTTCAGCACCACATTTACCTATTGTTTCCTGGAGCGAGTTTTACCAAATCTCCCCACGACAGAATGAGTCCAAAAGAGAGACAAAGTTACAAGACCAAAAGGTGTGAGGAGTTGAATCAGAAAAGGAATGGTCAGAGTCAGCATGAAGGCTCATGGTGCGTTCCACCTGATTGACACCTAGAAAGATGGAAGTTGGCGGATTGTTGTAGATAGTCGAGCTAGCACCGATATCACGGGAAGTTAGAGAGTCCCAATTCCTCGCTTAGAGGACCATGTTGGACAATGTTGGAAGGGTCAAAGGTTTTCTCTCCAAGATAGATTTGAGGAGTGGATACCATCAAATCAGAATTAGACCCGGAGATGAATGGAAAACTGCTTTCAAAACAAAAGAAGGACTTTATGAATGGCTTGTTATGCCTTTTGGACTCTCAAATGCACCAAGTACCTTCATGCGATTGATGAATCAGGTACTCAAACCTTTCATTGGTCATTTTGTTGTTGTTTACTTTGATGATATCCTGGTGTACAGTCATAATGAAGAAGAATATAAAAGGCATCTAACAGAAGTACTTACTGTACTGAAGAAGGAGAAGTTGTACATCAACTCAAAGAAATGCCATTTTATGACTGACCACTTGGTGTTCTTGGGTTTCGTTGTAAGTGCTGAAGGCATTCATGTTGATGAAGAAAAGGTAAAAGCTATTAAGGAATGGCCTATACCCGGAAGTGTATCAGAAGTTAGAAGCTTCCATGGTCTGGCGACATTCTATCGGAGGTTTATCAAAAACTTTAGTTCCATTATGGCACCAATAACTGAATGTTTGAAGCAACGCAAGTTCTCCTGGACTCAAGAAGCTAACATATGCTTCGAGTTGATTAAGGAGAAGTTATCTACTGCACCTATTTTGGCATTGCCTAGCTTTGAGAAGTCATTTGAGATAGATTGTGATGCTTCGTACATAGGCATTGAGCCTTCTATCCCAGGAAGGAAGACCAGTATTTCTATAGTGAAAAGTTTGGTGAAAGCTCGAAAGAAGTGGTCAACATATGAGCGAAATTATTATGCTGTTGTACGCAGTTCGTCATTGGAAGACTATCTAAGTTCACGAGAGTTCATTCTATATACTGACCACCAAGCTTTGAAATTCATTGATAGCCAGAAGGACTTGAATCGCATGCATGGTCGATGGTCGTCATTCTTACAGCAATACACCTATGTTTTGAAACACAAATCTGGACAAAAAATAAGGTGGCAGATGCTTTGAGCCGTAGGGCAGCCTTGATGGTAACTATAAGCAACGAAGTTGAAGGGTTTGAATATTTGAAGGAATTGTTTGCTGCAGATGAAGATTTTAAAGAGGGGTATAGAAAGTGCCAAGCAGGACAAAGAATTGATTTATATCTCCATGAA
>RXID01014742.1:0-423693 GCA_005019695.1 Trichopus zeylanicus subsp. travancoricus
TTAAAAACAAATAAAAAGAAAGTACTTCAGGCATAAAATTACATAACTAAAATCAAAATAAAAACTTTAAGATCAAGACCAATGAAAATATAACTCTAAAATCTTAAAACTCAAAATTTAAGCAATCTAAACCAAAACATTACATACTCTGAAGAGAAAAATGAGATATAGCTAAAACTATAAAATTCAAGTTAGAAAAAATCTAAAACAAAAATGAGAACTAAAGAAAAAAAATACACAAATCAGAAAAACCAAAAACCAAAAAACCAAATGTTGAAAAACTAAACAAGAAAGCCGATTTAAAATAAGAATAAACATAAATTTGAAAATTGGAAACAGAAAAATCAAATTAAAGGCATAAATCATTAAAATTAAAATAAAAAATTTAACTTAAAAAGGTGAAATAATCCAAAAAATAAACAAAGGAAAAAAACAAATTAAATAATTAAATCAAAAATTAAAGAAGAAGAAGAAGAACAAGTAGCAAGAAGAAGCTAAAACTTTAGAACTAGAAATTTCAAAATATAAAGGAAAAACATAAATCATGGATGAAATTACACATATAGTAGAAAATTGAAGAATTGAAATGTGAAACTAATGATGTAAACCATTAAAAAGAAAATTAAAAACTATATTTGAAATTTTAATTAAAAATACAATAAGATAGCATAAAATAAAAAGTGAAACATAAAAATTGAAAAATTAAAACATAAAACAAAACAAGCACAGGAAATGTAAATTATTAAAACCAAAAGAAGAGAAAGTGCCTAAGGCATAAAATTACATAACTAAAATCAAAATAAACACTTTAAGATCAAGACCAATGAGAAAATAACTCTAAAACCTTAAAACTCAAAATTTAAACAATCTAAACCAAAACATTACAAACTCTAGAGAGAAAAATGAGATATAGCTAAAACTATAAAACTCAAGTTAAAGAAATCTGAAACAAAAATTAGAACTAAAGAAAAAAATACACAAATCAAAAAAACAAAAAAAAAACAGTAAAATAGAAAACATATAATTAATGAAGTTGAACGGAAACAAGAAAAAAAGGAAAACTAAAAAACTACTACACAGAATGAAGGAAGAAAAAGAATATTGAAGTTGATGAAGTAAAATTAAAAACTAAATGTTGAAATACTAAACAAAAAAGCTGAAGACGTAAACCTTAAAACAAAAAATCTAAGAAAGATCAAAAAAAATTATATTAAAGAAGTTAAAAAACAGAAAACTAAAGAAATAAGATTAAAAAAATTAAATACTTGTATTTAAACATAAAATCAAAACAGGAAAAGAAAAAATCAAATGACTAAAATACAAAAAAAAAATATTAAATAAAATTGAAGAAGAGGATGAAGTCCTAAATTTAGAAAACAACATTGAAAAGGAAGAACTTCAATATAATATAAAGTAAAACGTAAAACCAGAAAACAGGAATCTAAAAGCAAGTGTAAAAGCACTAGGAGACAAATAAAAAAAATTAAAGCAAAGTTTGAACTAAAGCCTAAAGAGCATTAAAGCACAACAAGAAAAACAAGTTATACACCTACAACTTTGATTTGAAATTTAAGAAATCTATAACAAATGATCATAACAGATGAAGTAAAGCATAAGATACAAAACAAAAAAATAAAATAAAATATAGGCAAAAGACCGCAAAGTTAGAAAAATATAAAATAAAATATAAATGACTTTGAAGAAGAAATTTTAGAACATAATAAATTAAAACATAAAATAGAAAATCAAAAAAGAAGACTAACAGAAAACATAAAATAAAAGTACAAGGCAACCTAATGACTAATGATCATAAACAAACCTAAAATGACAACAAATCTTTACTACAAGACAAAAGTGAACCACATACCTCCCAAAACACCACCACCACCACCACCACAAAATTCCTGCCCCACTTCACATAGCATCAAGCATTTCAATTATAATAGCATAAATGACCCGAGGAAGTGAACCTAAACTGATCAGAAACAACCTAAAATGACAACAAATCTTCACTACAAGACTGAAGTGAACCACATACCTCCCAAAACACAACCATCACCACAAAATTCCTGACCCACTTTTTTTCCAATTATAACAGATAAACAACCCAATGAGGAGATTTAACAAATAAGCAAGAAAAATGAAAGGTAATGGAATTTGTGAATAGCTAGAAAAACATACAAAGTATTGAGAGCATAAGAACAAAAATATGAAAAATCTGTTAAAGATCCCAGTCAGAGATTATCAGTAACCCAATATCCGCTATCCACTATGGATTCACATTTTAATTGCAAAAAGAAAGGTACAGGAAACTCTACCTAGAGAGAAGCGGCTGGGTGTTCCAATCTGCTCCACGTGCAATTGTTTCCTACAAATAGTCCTTTGATGAGAGATGACAGCAAGAAAAACAAAAATCCTGAGAAATCACAAACCCAAGATCACGCACAAACCATTACAATCCTGAAAGGCAGCAAAATAAATATAGTCAAAGACATCAATTATCATGAATCCAAACCTAAAATAACTAGCAATCCTCATATGCTCTCCACTCCCAAAAGGCAGAAAGGAATCAAATTCTAATAGCCGAAAATTGATAAAAGGCATCCAATAATGTCGCCTAAAAATCATCACAAGAAAACCGTGATATCAAGAAATCTCAAATCCTAAACACGAACAATCATTGGAAACCCCAAAACCACCAAAACAAACTATTACAAATATGAATATATTCATCACAAGCCCAACCAAGAAGACACCAACACCCCAATCCATTGACACAAGATCTCTATAAGAGAACTAAAATACACATACAACCATCAGAAACCCTTAATCAACAAAAACAAACATAGATCAACCAAGATCGTACAACCAAGAAGACACCAAAACCACAATCCATTGACACAGGCTCTCTATAATAGAACTGAAATACAGGTAAAACCATCAGAAACCCTTAATCTACAAAAACAAACATAGATCAACCAAGATCGTATCTTGCACGACCTGCCTCTGATCTTGCCGCACTGGCATCCGCCTTCAACTCGAAGCGATGCTCTATCTTAATTCCCCTGAATCTTAATCCTATAAGCCATTCAGAAGGCACATGGTTCATATATTAATATCAAAAAAACGGATAGAGGACCATTCTAAGAGTAAATCCATAAATTCCTTGACGTCATATTATCACAAGAAAACAGAAATTCGAAGAAATCCACAAACCCTAAACACGAACAGCCTCTACAAACTCTAGATCTGCCAAAAAAAACACACAGATCGACCTTGGGAGGGCATGGCCGGGAGAATGGGTACATCCGGTGCGGTGGTGACGCTGCTTCTTCCTCGAATATGAGAAATTGGTGGAGGGTTCGGAATAGTCGGTGTCGGAGGAGGCGCACGGCGAGATTTATCACAAGAAAACAGAAATTCGAAGAAATCCACAAACCCTAAACACGAACAGCCTCTACAAACTCTAGATCTGCCAAAAAAAAACACACAGATCGACCTTGGGAGGGCATGGCCGGGAGAATGGGTACATCCGGTGCGGTGTTGACGCTGCTTCTTCCTCGAATATGAGAAAATTGGTGGAGGGTTCGGAAGAGTCGGTGTCCGAGGAGGGCACGGCGAGATTTATCACGAGAAAACAGAAATTCGAAGAAATCCACAAACCCTAAACACGAACAGCCTCTACAAACCCTAGATCTGCCAAAAAAAAACACACAGATCGACCTTGGGAGGGCATGGCCGAGAGAATGGGTACATCCGGTGGGGTGGTGACGCTGCTTCTTCCTCGAATTTGAGAAAATTTCCTCGAATTTGAGAAAATTGGTGGAGGGTTCGGAAGAGTCGGTGTCGGGGGAGGCGCACGGCGAGATGGAAAATTGGTGGGAAGAGAGAATGACTAGACGAAGGGGGGGGGGGGGGGGGGCTTGGGGGGTGTGCCCTGAGTTCTTTGTTTCAGTAGGAGTTCGGGTTAAGACGGGGACTTTGGTTTCTTTAGCGGTTCGGTTTCTCTTTTAAAGACGGGTCCGGACTGGTATCCCACTTTTTTTCTTGTTGATCATCAAACAGTGACCGGTCGTCCCTCTTTGAAAATATTTAAAAGCAAAACAAATATGTCTCAAAATATTTTGGTATATAAATTATTCAAATTTTTGTATATTTTATAAATATTTTAAATGTAAATCAAAGTTATCAAAAAATTAATATAATTAAATCGAACACAAAACATACAAACTTGAAGAGAAGACAAAGAAATACTTTAAAACAATAAGAATAAATACAAACAATAGAGTAGAAGAACAAGAATAAGAATGAGACCTCATACACGAGACGAGAGAATATAAAAAATACAAGAAACTCCATACATAGGAAACTAAATAAAAAAGGGAAATAAAAATCAGAGCAAAACAGTCAATCAGATCCGGCCAAAATAAAACAATAAGAAGAAAAAACCAACATAAGAAACCTAAAGAAACAGAAGACCTTCAAATGAAAATGTGAAAACACAAGAGGAAAGCAAGAAGACAGCTTATAACCATAATTAAAGGCAATATATAAAACGGATGTTTAATAATTACAGGAAAATATTAATACAAATGTACTAGGGCAAAATAAAATAAAAAGTTAACAATAAAAAATTAAAAGATTAAAAGAATAAAACAAAAAAATGAATAGTTAATCATTTTATAAAATACTTTTAAAATCAATTTTAAAACATTACTAACTAAAACAAAAAATATTACTAACAAAAACAAACTAAACCACAAAAATTAAAGATAAACAAGATTTTAAAAAATTGTGTAAACATAAATTACAAAACTCAAGAACTAAAATTAAAGACATCAACCATTAAAAAAAACTTATAAAATTACAAAAATAAAAAATAAAAAACTAAATCAAAAAATTAAACAGAAAAGAAAACATAGATAAAAAAATCAACTGCAAAATTAGAAAAATCTAAACCAGAATATATAAAAACTTAAAAAATAAAATTTTAGAACACTAGTAATTAAAACATAAAATAAAAAAAGAAGAAGAAGAATTGCTGGACCAAATCACTAAAATTAAAGATGAACAAGATTAAAACAAATGAACGTAAAAATAAATTAAAAAGTAAAGAGAAATAAATTAATTAAACAAGTAAAACATCACAAATACATCAAAAAATGAAATAAGACAAAAAAATTAATCAAATAATGCAAATTAAAGAATTAATTAAAATTTATAGAACAAAAGGCAAAACTTTTTACAATCAAAATTTTTAAATAAAAAAACATAAACTATATATGGAGAACTTACAAAATATAGAAAAGAATTGAAGAGCTGACATAAAAAATTAATATTATAAACTATTCAAAAATTATTCAAAAAACTACGATTACAATTTTAATTAAAAAAGATGAAATAAGAGAACAAAAAATAAAAAAGTGAATTAGAAAAATTGAAGAATTAAAACATAAAACAAAAAAAAAAGAATGGTAAATCATTAAAAAACATTTACAATAGTACTTTGAACAGTGAAATTAAATAACTGAGACCAAAAATAGAAAGTTTAAGATGAAAACCAACCATAAGATTAAATCTAAAATCATATAACTCAAACTTACGCAATCTAAAACAAAACATTACAAACTTTAAAGAAGAAAAAAAAAGAATGACACAGCTAAAAATGCAAAGCTCAAAATTAAAAAAAATCTTTTAAAAAAAGAGAGAATTATAGAAAAAATCAAAAATCAAAAAAGACCAAAAACCAAAAAATAATAAAAAATAAAACTAATGAAGTTGCACAAAAATCAAAAAAGAAAAACTAGAAAACTGCTAAAAAAATTAAAGACAAAATGATTGAAAATAATGAAGTAAAACGAAAAACTAAAATAAAAATCTAAAGAAGTAAACCTTAAAACAAAAAACCAAAAAATTAGAAAAAACTGAATTGAAGAAGTTAATAAAACAAAAAAAGAAACCTAAGTAAACACTTGTATTAAAACATTAAATCTAAAAAAGAATTAATTGACAATGATTAAATCTAATATTAAAATAAAATTGGAGGATGAAATTCTAAATTTATAAAACAATATTAAATAAGAAAAACTGCAATATAATATAAAGTAAAACAAAAAATTAGAAAAAAAATCTAAAAAACAAAAGAGGATGACATACAAAAAAAATTGAAGTAAAATTTCAACTAAAACATAAAAACATTAAAGAACAACTACAAAAAGAAATAGTATAAAAGTGAAGAAATCTATAACAGAACAATGCAAGTAATGAAAAAGGAAGAAAAAGAAAGATCATGAAGTCAAGCATAAGGTAGAAATTTAAAAAAAAAAGAAAATATAGGAAAAAATATTACCACAAAGTCAGAAAAATTTAAACCAAAATATAGAAGACTTTGAAAAATAAATTTTAGAACAACACAAATTAAAACATAAAATAGAAGAAGAAGAAGAAGAAGAAGGATTAAAGGACTAAATCACAAAAATTAAAATGAATAAGATTAAGCAAATGAGCATTAATTAGAAAATTGAAGAACAAAAAAAATTAAAGATGTAAACAATTAAAAATAAGACTACAACAAACTAAAATGGAAAAATTAACTTAAAAATCTGAAATAAGTCAAATAAAATTTAAAAATTTAAAAATACAAATAAAAATAAAAAATTAAAGAAGAAGAAGATGAAGATAAAATTTTAGAATTAATAATTTCAAAATATGAAGAAAAGAAACATAAATTATACATGAAAAATTACAAAAATATAGTAGAAAATTGAAGAGCTAAAATATAAAATTAACTTTGTAAACCGCTAAAAAGAATATTCAAAAAAAATCATACTTAAAATTTTAATTAAAAAAGATGAAATAAGAGAGCAAAAAACAAAAATGTGAAGCATAAAAAATTGAAGAATTAGAACATAAAACATAAAAATAGAAGAATAAAAAGATAAAACAAAAAAGAGAAATAAAGTAATTTATTAAAAAAAAAAAATAAAAGTACTTTAAACAATAAAACTAAAGAACCAAAACAAAAAAATTAGAAATTTAAGAAGACCAACGAGAAAATAACTATAAAACTCAAAAGTTAAGCAGTTTACAACAAATCATTACATACTCTATAGAGGAAAAAATGAATGAGATATAGTTAAACCTATAAAACTCAAAATTAAAGAAATCTTAAACAAAAACAAGAGAATTAAAGACAAAAAATTACAAAATCAAAAAAACCAAAAAATAAAAAAAAAGAAATGCTAAAATAAATAAAGTTGAATAAAAACCAAAACAGAAAAACTGGAAGACTACTACAAAAAATTAAAGAAGAAAAAGAAGATTGAGAATAATGAAGTAAAATAAAAAAAACTAAAATGTGACCTAAATAAGAAAATTGAAAATTGAAGAACCAGAACATAAATGAGAAAATTATAGAAGAAGACAATATAGCTAAAATTTTATTAGAAATGAGATCTACATTTCGAAGAAGAAGAGGAACAAGTAGATTAATATTTAAGACAACAAAAAAATTTTAAAAAAAAATTTTTATGAAGACATCCAAAATGTCAAAAGTGAGAAGTAAAACTAAAAATAACAACAAGAAAAACAAACCTAGCATACAAGAGAAACAAACAAAAAAAAATATAGAGAAGAGAATTTAAAAAAATAAAAAAATAGAACCTTATAAAGACAACAAAAATTTTCAAGTGAAAACTAAATATTAAACAAATTGAAACTAAAAGAATAAAAAGAAAAAAACCTTAAAAATGAAGAGGAAAAAGGAGAATAAAGAAACAAAACTTTAATAAAGGCATTTAAAAATCAAAAGTGAGCACTTCAGAGATTGTTCACTGGTGGATATTGTTTCGCTATTGAAATCGCATTACATATGTTGTTTGGGTGTATAGTATTAGACATGATCCAATATAGGTATCGTACAATAGTTACTCCAAAAAATAAAAAGTGCTAATTATATAGAAATAGAACGAGCAACTTACTTAAAAATAAGAACAGAGGCGTTGCCCACTTTGATCGCTAATTTCTAACCATCAGTTTTGGTTACATGCTGAACATTTACCTGCATCATTAATTTGGGAATTAATCAGTATGTAATTCTAAAAACAGCAAATTGACAAAAAGATGAAAGCAACAACTACACTAAGAAAATTAGAATGACAACTTCAACTTTCAATTGGTTGCTGATGGATAAGTCAAGTTACAACATTATTACTTTATAAACCCCTGCGTAAGTAGGACAACAAATGAAAGATCACAGCGTAGATCCAAAAGACATACTTCTTTCCAATTGCCATGTGAGTAATTAGCACTAGAGTAATTAACCTGCTCAGTGGCCAGGTCTGCTTTTTCCATGTTCTTCATCTTCCCAATTGTCATATCTCTCATACTGTCCCTCATTGTTGTTGCTTCTTAGTTTGACATCTCTACATTCATTCTCCCATATCACCTAATCCAACAAGATGTTCTGCAAACTTGAAAAGAACAAAAAAGAATTCTAAACATAAGAATCTCAAAGAAAAAACCTAAAATAATTATGTTTAAAACTTAGCAAGAACAAAAAAAAATTAGCATCAGTGGAATAGCTAGAATTTTGTTTTATAGTCTTGTCTAGTTTCAATGTCTGAAAAAGTTTTTCGACAATACCCTAAATAGCAAATTTGAGGACCATTTCTGGATGAGTTATGAGCCATCTGAATATGTACTTCTCCTAGTATCTACAAGAATTCCGTGTTAGAAAAAGCATATGGATCATCAATAAGAGTGACAGAGCCCCAAGTTTTTTGACAATTGCATCCCAAACATCAAAAAAAAAAGCCCAATGAAGCTCCAAGCAAGCAAGACTTAATCCCCAATCATCAACAAGAACCATAAAACACCATCGAAGTAACATATTATTCATCTAGCACTGCAATACCTCCATTTACAACATCACAAAGATCATATCAGAATCCGAATCAGTACAAAAACAAGATTAAAAAAGAAAAAAAATAGCATAAACAGTGAAGAAAAGCAGAGGAATCGTCAAAGAGTAACAAAAACCCCAATTCTTCAAGAATCAATCCTAACATGAAAAACCCAAAAAAAACGCTCAAAACACAAAAATCAAAACCCCGATCATCAACTCTGAGATAGTCACAGATATTGACACATGAAAGTCAAAAAAGATTATGTGTACTATGTAGAGTAATTTGTTTGTGAGATAGAAGTTACTGACCTTGGCTAGCCATATAGGATTTGATCTATCCATAGGTAGGGAACTGGATCGCAACATGACTAGTCCCAGCCAAGGTAGGCACAAGGCCTCTATTCATAGTATTATACCAGTAAACGAGTTACATAGTGTTAATAGCTAAAGGAAAGTTTTACTCTGCCCACACAAAAATAAAGGACACATGGCCCATGGCTAATAAGAGCATCAAACCTGCAAAGGCCCCGGATTCCCTCTTCATGGGCAATTCTCCTCAAAGCAGCCAAGGTACTCCTGTAAGGCACCACACTCACACGCATTCCCTGAGTCTGCACAGGAAACAATAAAAAGTTAAAATCAATATTGAAAAGAAACAAAGAAGTCTAGACATAAGAATCTCAAAGAAAAACCATAAAATAATTTAGTTTAAAACTCAGCAAGAACCAAGAAAAATTAGCATCAGTGGAATAGCTAGGGTTTCGTTTCATAGTCTTGTCTAGTTTCAATGTTTGAAGAAGATTTTTGACAATACCCTAAATAGTAAATTTGAGGACCATTTCTGGATGAGTTATGAGCATCTGAACATGTACTTCTCCCAGTATCTACAAGAATTCCATGTTAGGAAAAGCATAAGTATCATCAACAACAGTGACAGAGCCCCAAGTTTTTTGACAATTGCATCCCAAACATCCCAATGAAGCTCCAAGCAAGCAAGATTTAATCCATGGTCATCAACAAGAACCATAAAACACCATCGGAGTAACAGATGTTTCCTCTAGTACTACAATAACTCCATCTACAACATCACAACGATCATATCAGAATCTAACACACAAAAACAAGAATAAAAAGGAAAAAAAACAGCATAACAGTGAAGAAAAGCAGAGGAATCGTCAAAGAGCAACAAAACCCCAATTCTTTAAGAATCAACCCTAACATCAAAAACTCAAAAAGAACGCTCAAAACACAATAATCAAAACCCCGATAATCAACGAAAACCTTAATCTAAGAAAAGGATGCCGAGATGAGAGGAAGAAGATAACCAACCTCGGATCGGATCGCGGCCAGTAAAGAGGGAATGGGCGGTGGATCGTTGGCGTAGATCGGAGCTTGGAAAACAGATCTCCCAATTCTTCAAGATTCGCAACCCAATAACATCAACAAAAAAAAAAACTAAAAACGCTCAAAACACAAGAATCAAACCCTAACTCGAAGAAATCATCGTCAAAAACGAAGATGCCGCCACGAGGGGGGGAAGAGAACCGACCTCCGATCGAATCATGGCCGGCGATGAGATAATGACTGGTGGTGGATCGGCAGTCAGAGGTCGGAGAAACAGGTTTGCCGTGGCACGGGAAGACGGAGGAGATAGACGAGATGGAGAAAGTTGTAGCTTCTTTCAAAACCGGATTGGATCCGGTTCCGGTTTAAATGGATCTGGTTCCCTTTTTTTTTGTTTTTTGCGAAAATTTCTTGTTTTAAACCTTATTCCTTTTCATCTCTTTTCAAAAAAAAATTTTATTCCATCCAAATCATGCGCGAGCGAAAAATAAATTGTTTAATTTATAGTGTTTTTTATGCCGTAAAATAAAACTCACTCTAAATTCTAAATCCTATCAACATACGGTAAATAAAATCACCATTTATTTTATTGACAAATTTTATTCATTAACATACGCATACTTTTTTTCTCTTAATACATAATATTCTTTGCGCCATAAAATAAAATTCAAGAAATAAAATTGATGGCTAGAGATTGAAATATAATGGGGGATTACATTAAATTTTTATTTTTTAAAGAGAAATATATACGAAAATTAGGTTTTGAGGTGGAATGTGCAATTTAATTTTTGTGAAGAGGTTTATATATTTGAAAAATAAAGTTTCTGAAATAATTTTACTTTGTTGAAAAGGTATTTATGTGAAAATCAAGTTTTATATATATATATATATATATATAATCCGATTTCATTTTTTTTCAAAGGATAAAAATTAAGTTTTTTACGTTATATATGAATTTTTCTTTTTTTTTTACTTTTAGAAATATATATACATGCAAAAGTCAAAATTTTAAAGTTGAATGTAAATTTTATTTTGTGAATAGTTATACATATTTTGAACACAGTATGACACTTTCGCTATTATGAAGACCCGCTTTCATCTTCCACAAGCCACTACGTGAGCAAAAAGAGCAGCAACCAGGACTTGTAATTGTGCTTGCTTGAAACTCAGGGTAAATTAGTTCGTTGAATCTCTACAACTAATAATTAAAATAGAACATGACCAAGGTAAACACGTAACAATTAACATGGTGAAGGCCAAGCATATTGCATCTTAATTTTGACTAGTACAGATACAACTACACAAATATGTTCTAAGGATAAATTTTCAAACACTACAAGCTAAATTTTCAAACATCTTATACTCTTGTCAAGCCTTCTTGACCTTCATGCCAAGTGATCGGTAGATAATCCTAAATATCTATGCAGCCAGAATGGCACCAATAAACGAACAGATCCAATAGACATAAAAATGCTCCCGTGTGTTATGGCAATTTTTGATGTATGCCTAGCCAAATGCCCGCAAATAACAAACTCTACATAAGTTCTTACAATCAACATAATAATAAAAAACAACCAGAAAGAATGAATTACGTGTGTCTTAGTCTACAAGAGAACTTTTGAGCAACAAGCATAGTTCCGATCTCCAACCAATATATACAAGGCACACACCAAAACAATACATGTGATTTTTTTGGGTAGTCAAACCATAGATGCATATTGGAAGCCAAATAAATGTGAAGTCTCCACTGTTCAAAGTGGCCTGACTTCTCAAAGCAAAATTGAACACATTATGTGCAACATCGGAGATGTAATTTAAGTGTCCAAAATATCTACTAGTATACATCTTTATACAGCTATAAAATCTGAACAAGTCTGTCCAGGCAGAATTGTCCCAAAACAAACACTGGTGCCACTGTTGTCTAAAGATAGTTTGACATACTCAGCATACCACGAGAAATTGTGCCTTTCCAGATGAGCACATACCTTCTGACCCCAAACAAGTGCTTCGTGGTAGCATATCCTACTTGATTTTAGGTGCAATTTACATGCAATTTAATTTCACCACCTATCACATATGTGGATGTTCTGTGGTAGATATGAACAATGGATTGAGATACTTATTATTATCACATTGAATTTGACAAGATTTCTACAAATGAAAGGATATAGCATCTAATCTGTAAAAGGTTTTCCATGATAGACAACACCTTAGCCTTGTTTGCAACTATCATGTGAAATCAAATACATGCTATTGCAGAACAATGATAACGGTAATCCTGTAACTACTGACTAGATCAATGTCAACTGGAAAAGAAACTGGCCCCAACAAAAACTTAATCTCAAAATATTCATCAATGTCTCTTGCCTGGGTGAGATACTATTCAAAGGATCCATAACCATTGAAGAGGAAGATTACGCAGGAGGAAGGAACCAACAAATCTGGATCGAAAGGGTTTCCAACTAAGATCTACACATCCTAACACAGATATTCCTATTGACATTCATTCTCCATCAAATGGATGTCTCTATCCATCTGATACATGGGGGAGTTCAACCACTCTTTCTTGCTGGATAACTGACCAATCTTCCCCCATTCCACTAATTTACTTTTCGAATTAAACACTTAAAACAACAATCTTGCAGTATAAGGAAGGTCTGTAGATCATCAAGAAGGGACAAATGCGCTACATGTGCAAATGCATCCCTTACACATTCCTCTAATTACTGAAAATACTCAAAAAAAATTGTCTATGAGCCTATAGTGACAGCATGACAATTTATGATAAAGTTAGCTTCAATGTATGCTTCCATTTCTCGTTTGCACATCAAAACAAAAACATCAACCAAAGTAGATGCTAAGCAAACTTAATGAATAAAAGAGCAAACTGCTCAATTCATCCATCCAGTTTATTGATTTACAAAACAAAGTGAGAAACTAATAAGGGAAGTAGCATAATTTGTTTGTTTATTATGACATGGCAATCACAGCTTGTCGCGTGTTAAATGTATCTTCAATATAATTTGTACATAACAACATTGAATTCCAAACAGTGTCCAACATTTTGGCAAAGTAAAACATGCCACAATTACTCTTTAAAAAAGATTAAAAAAACCAAGTATCCAATAATAAAGTCATAAAATGTGGCCAAGATTATGCAGCCACTGTTCAATGTTATCTTTGCAAATGATAATAAAATCAATAACCTTTGTTTGCTTAACAAATATTGTGGCCTATTGACTCATCTTCCAGGGTGAAAGATCCACAAATTTATGTGTTACATAAAGTTTATAAAAGATTTTCATGCCCTCAACATGCCTGTGGGTCATGCAGTGTTTAGCTCGTTTTTAAAAATTTTCAAAAATATATATATAATAATAATTAATAATAAATTATAACTTAGTGATTAAAGTTTTGAGCTTTCTTCAAAACATTAGAGTTCAATTGTGAAATGAGAAAAAAAAAATAATAATAAATCGAAACCATCAAGTTCAATTGTATTACCAACAATGCCCGTGAACTGCATGGGAAGCCCCCGAAGAATACTGTAGATTGCAAAATGATTGTCAACATTTATTTGCAGGTAATGCCAATTATTTTTATTTATTTTGCAAAAAAAGGAAAATATTTTTGGTTAGGAGGAATAGAATGTGGTTGTGTACCAAACATAGAAATCATTTATGGCTACATTAGTCATCATAATTGGTTTTCACTTGCTTTTTTGGTAAAAAAAAATAGTGACTGTTATAATAGTAAATAACGACAGTTTAAATTTTGATTTCAAAATGGATTTTACACGTACTAAAATCCATATAGCAGTTTTAAAATTAATATAGTTTCACAGCCAAATCAAATTTTATTTTATTACTATATTTTAGTTATTATTTCATTATATTTTGATTATACTTTAAATTTAAAATTAAAATAATATAAAATTTTAAAAAATTTGATAATAATTTTTACCATAATATTATATCATATTTTAATTAATTTAAATTAAGTTTGATATTTATAAATTCTATTTTTCCTATCATTATATAAAAATAAAAAAATAATTTATAAAATTTTAATAAATAAAAGAGACATTTAACCATGTCATTTAGAATTAATTTGTGAAATTAATATAATATATAGAATAAAGTATCAAAAATATAAATTGTAAATTTTAGGATTCAGAACTAAGTTTTGTAGAAAAAAACTTAAATTAAATTATAAAATTTAAATATTATATAACTAATAAGTAAAATACATGTTTAAAATACAAAAAATTAAATTGAATTCTAAATCGTTTGAGAAAAATGACAAACAGCTTAATTATCTCTCCTAAAACCATGATTTAAACATTAAAATAATATAAGACAATAAACAAAAATATTAATACCTAATCTGATTTTTAGATTGATATGTGAAATTTAAAACCTTACTAAATATCAAAGTTCGGGAATTTCCAGACGTTGTATGCGAAAAAATTCCAGCTCGAGCGCGCCATGTGTCTTTGGATTACTGGTCCCGTTGGCTGTCGACGCAGCTCGCCGCGTGAAAAAGGGGGCATGTGACACGTCGAACCCGCTTATAGCGTGAAACAACATCTCGACCGTCCCTTTCGTTTTGGGAATCGAATCAAAGCAACATGAGCGGCAAAGAAGCTGTCCCTGCGAGGATTTGCGTGCGATATTAATTTTGGAAATACGACTTCGAATCGCGATCATCGAACGTCATGGTTCACAACGGCCCAATCCCAACTCTTCAATTTTCAAATTTGTTTTTTCAGTCTTCGAATACGAAACGCAGCCCTGCTTATATTATTTATTAATGATTGGTCGTTGTTGCAGGAAAAATATCTTCTCTCCCCCTCGTCATCTTCCTCTTCGCTTGTGAATTCACTAATCATTGATTGAGAACCAGAGTGAAAAAGGAGGAGATCCGTCGCCCATCGGCCGAGGGGACAACGAGGATGACCGCCGCCAGTTACCCGACGGCAGCTCTTCTGCCACTGTCGATGTTTAAGCTGCTCCTGCTGGCCATCGCCATCGCCGACCAATCCGTCCAGGTCCAGGTCCAGGTCCCCTCCTCCATGTATATTATGACCTAGTGTTGAAGTAAAATTACAGTTTTTAACATTCTTCGTTCTAAAGTAGATCTCCAACTCAATCACTCTGAACTCAAAACCCTTTCAAATGTCATCCTCGTTTTTGAAAGATGACATATTACTCGTTTTACGGAGCTCTCAATAGTCCAAACCAAAATCGCAAGAAGTAACAATTTTGGGTTTATCCAGGTTCTTGCAGCAGAAACAATTCCACAGCTGAGGACTCGGCCTAACATTCTCCAGGTACTTTTGTCCTATCGTGCACCAAACAACAACTCATATTTCTTACCATCATCTCTTAAATTATCCTTGTCTTGTTTATTTAGGATGCAATTGTGGAGAGGATCAACTCGGATCCTACAGCCGGATGGAAGGCATACATGAATCCTCGCTTCTCTAATTATACTGTGAGCCTTCAAATACCAAAACTTATGATTCTTTTGCCCTGATTTGTTTTGTGTCAAATCCAGCATACCTGAAAATCCTTTTTGTTTATTTTTTATTTTTTGGCTCTCAATCTCTGCCTCGCTAACTTCTTTCTTGATGTTCTAGGTCGGCCAATTCAAACATATACTTGGAGTGAAACCAATGCCTCCGAACAAACTGGGATATATTCCCACAAAAACCTATCCTAAAACGCTAAAGCTTCCTCAACAGTTTGATGCCAGAACAGCTTGGTCCCAATGTTCTACAATTGGGAGAATACTTGGTCAGCTTTTTTCTCTCTGGTTCTTATGACTCCGTCATTTTGGTTAACATTTATGAGGGAAACTGAGGTTCTTACCTTGTCTACCATGTAATCCTGCTATTGCCGTTTCCGCAACAAAGACCAGGTAACTTGCGTCTCTTTCGCCTGCATAGCCACTTAGTTCACAAAAGGGTAAATGGGAACTCAGCTTGTCTGTTTCATGATGATCAGGGACATTGTGGATCATGTTGGGCTTTTGGTGCAGTGGAATCTTTGTCTGACCGCTTTTGTATCCATTTTCACATGGTAAAATTCATGTTGACGTTGACTATTGATGCACGAGTATTACGGGCATCACTTGACCAGCTAATTGTTGTTCGGTCAATTTGCAGAACATATCCCTGTCAGTTAATGACCTGTTGGCATGCTGCGGCTTCATGTGCGGAGATGGTTGTGATGGAGGATATCCTATATATGCATGGAGATACTTTGTTCAGAATGGTGTTGTCACTGAAAAGGTAATACAACCTCTTTCTTCACAACAAATTTCCTTTTTCTGGTTGATACCAAAGATTGGTATGTGCAAATATTATTGGCAATTGCTTGTAGTTCCTGCATTCATTTCAACATTGATAATTAGTATATAAGAATTACATACTGAAACCTCATAAAATCATCATCGTTGCAGACTTCCTTTGGTTTCTGATGCTGCATAAGAAAAATTGTGTACTACTGTTATACAGAGCAAAGACTTCGCAGGATCTCAGTTTCACTTTTGGAAGATTTTTTTATTCAGAGTAATAATCAAGAATGTATTTAGGGCGCATTTGGTTTGGTATCAAGATTATCCTGTTTTAACCGGTCTATCATCCTAATACCAAAAAGATAATTAGACTAATTTTACTTTAAAAAATAAAATTATCATATTATCCTTACCTTTATTCATTCAAATTTTAATAAATGATATACTTAAGGGCATAATAGTTTTAAAAAAAATTTAAACCATTCACTAATCAAACTAGCACTAAAAATTTGATCAAACTATCTTTTTGTACTTTAGTCTTGATTTTGAGTTTGATCTTGACCTTAATTCCGAATCAAACGATGTCTTATGGATCATGTATTTGCCTTGCAGTGAAAAACTAATTTTACTAAGATATACATGATGTATTTGCCTAAATATATCATGTACGTGTCTGTCTTTTAGGCATCTATGGTGTTTCACCCATCAGTGAGTTGATGAGTTTTTCCTTGTTATTATCAGATGGTGCATATTGTTTTTATCATTGTCCAAAATCACTCCCATTGGACCACCATCATATGGTTAAATCTTAATGTATTAACTCTAGGATGTCTAAGATCTGCATGATGAGTATAAACTTTACGTGCGTTTGAACCCATATGGTTTTTCGCTGCTCATGTAAGCATTTGGATGCTGCTTCTTTGTTTACCTTCCATTTTGCTGTTTGCAAGTATTGATGTTGATTTTATATATCATGATTGTATCACTACGTTTGTCACTGGTCCAAAAGTGTCTCAATTTGCGAACTTAGCTCTGTGCAACTCTTGTGCGTTATGCACTCACTCGGATCTATTTAAGTGTTTCTTGTACGAAAAAGCAACAATTTGTGGAGCCATAATGTCAGCTAAATAGTTTCTACTTTTTAGTGGAACAACGTTACATTCCATTGTTCGGAATTTGGTTGTAACAAGCACATGAAAAGATATATCTGATGTATCAGTAGAATATTGAAGGTGGCGTCCCAATAGATTTCTGAGAATCTGATGGATGAAAAGAGATAGTTCATTTAAGAAACAATACTTTTGATGCCACTATAGCATCATGAAATCACTCAAGACTTCAAACCATTCAAGCAAAAATAAGCACCTATGAGCTGGACTTAATCATTTGATGCTCCATGTAATGCATAAAGTAGCACTACACGCATGGAAAATGTTTTTGTTCTTTCAATATTTGGTTCGCTTTTTAAATTTCAGCCCATTCAGGCAAAAGGAAGCTAATGAGCTGGGCTTTCACATTAGAAGGTCAACTCACGACCAATAAATAAGTATATGAACAAACTTATAATTTTATTTTTATTAGAAAAAGAAATAAGCTAATATCTAGATATCTGATCTAAATTCTCATCCCCAAGCCACTCCTTCAACTGAAAGAGAGAGAACCTTATACCAATTTCTGATGTTTTCCATAGTATACTTTTAGGGAGATGTATTTCTGATGATCTGTAGAATTAGAATTTAAGCATTTGCTTAATCATTTTCTTCATTCTACTCAAGCGGCCAACTTAATTTTTGGATCTTGCAGTGTGACCCATACTTTGATGACATCGGATGTTCCCATCCAGGCTGTGAACCTCTATACCCCACTCCACAATGCACTAAAAGATGCAAAGACAAGAACCTGCTGTGGGAAGAGACTAAGCATTTTGGTGTCAATGCTTACAGAGTGAACTCTGATCCACATGATATCATGGCAGAACTTTTCATAAATGGCCCTGTGGAAGTTTCCTTCACTGTTTATGAGGTATGGAGGATCATAGAGAGGAAAAACACCTACTTATTACCAACTAGGTCATCCCCTTTTGTTCTTTTCTCAACAATGAGGAAGGACAATTAGGGCTTCTATGAGAGCGTTCGATTGCAGTTTGCTAGCCCAATTGCCTCCTGTTGTCCATTTGATTTTTTCTGACACTTAGTTGAATATTTGCAGGATTTTGCCCATTATAAATCAGGAGTCTACAGGCATGTTACAGGCGATGTGATGGGTGGTCACGCAGTGAAGTTGATTGGGTGGGGGACCAGTGCCGATGGTGAAGACTATTGGGTCTGCTTCTAACTTGTTCACATATAACTGAACCATTCAGTTGCTCGTCAACTCATTCTCACTTGTTTTTTAATCTGCTTTGCAGCTTCTTGCAAATCAATGGAACAGAGCATGGGGTGATGTATGCTATATTGAACAAAGCCATGAACAAAATATTCAGCAATTTTGATTTGCTAATCCCTTTTTTTCCTTCACTGCATGAACTTGATTTTTCAATTGGGGGTTTGCCAGGATGGTTACTTCAAGATCGCAAGGGGAAGAAATGAATGCGGCATTGAGGAGGATGTCACTGCAGGGATGCCTTCGTCGAAGAGCTTGATCCGAAAATATACTGGCATTGATGCAGCTGGGATAGCTGTTCTGTGATTGCTACAATTTGATTCCACGTTTATTCTAATTTTTCAGACAACTATTTACAAGGGTATGGTATTGGGAAGTTTGAATAAATTTCAATATGTATTAATTGTGAAGGATGATGATGGAAGGCGATGTCAATCATAGAAGAGAAAACGCAGCGGAAAATCTGTAAATTTACAGTCTATACAAAAGCATTGCATATGTACTATACATAATATATTTTCTGCTTCCAAGCTATGTAGCCTTCTGAGTGGCTACCCCAGCTACATGGAACTGCGCGGCATATTTATTTTTATTTGAGGAGAGGTCGTGGTCCTCGAGTGGTTCGTTCAGAAACGCCCAGTTGCTTCGGATCCACCTGCAGGGAAGCCAAGTTTTTGTTATTGCTAATTTGCTAACAGCCGGCGGGAATCTTGATCGCAAAGAAACACGCGATGTATACAAGATATATGTCATGGGATGCTTGCTTACCAGTCGCCGCTTTTGTTGGGTACTTTTTCCACTTCGATGGTGGTGGATGTGGCGCCACTTTCCCGTGGCTGGTTCCAAAGAGAACGCTTGAGCCCTTCTTCTAATTCTTCGTGCTGACCGGCTTCCTCTTGTGAGCGAGTGAAGCCATTTGTGTGGTCCAAGTCCTTTTTTTGGCGTCCGTCTTCCTGATGGGTCCTCCAGAAGGCCTCAATCTCTTTGTTGGTGAGCGACCTGTTCCTCTCCGATCTCACTGCCAAGTGCCAACAAGGGAATCCACTGCATCAGTCTGTATATCGACAAGTACAACCAAGTAACTACAGGTCTGATGTGTGTACGTGTCTGTCTACGGTAAGGAGTAGAACTACCTGGCATGGAAATGTGCTGCTACTACAAGGCTAAAAGCATCCCGACGAGGGATGAAACGAGACTCCGAACAAAGAAAGAAAGGTGGTGGAAATGAAAATAAGAATGGGAAGGAACCTTTGTTGGGATCCAAAACAGGCGAGGCCCAACCAGCCATGAGAGAACCCATCGCTGCTGCTGCTCTTTCGTGTTGCCTTTGTTTTCTCCGCGGACAAGTATTATATATAAATATTCTAGTCAGAGAAGCAAGCTAGAAGGAGGAGGACTAGCACACAGATTTGAAAGTTGTTGCCGAAAACCACGGGAAAACCACGGGAGGCCTTGCGCAAACCCGCGTCTCAGTTTTGTTAATTTTTTGAAAAAAAGGAATGAAAAATGTGCCCACACATCAATACATCATCATTGCGTTCGTGCTTATCCCCTTGTGTTTTTACATACACAGCGTAGCATCATGGTAAGTCTGACAAAGAAAAAAAGAATGAAAAATGTGCCCACACATCAATACATCATCATCGCGTTCGTGCTTCTCCCCTTGTGTTTTTACATACACGGAGTAGCATCATGGTAAGTCTGACAATGAAAAAGGAGGGACGAGAGGCAGGACAAAAATCAGCGAGTCCAGGCATAGCTTGTGCATTCATTTTTCGTTCTCTACCATCCGCCAGCGTCCGTGTAAAAGGGTCTCAACGGGCTCGGAGTAAGGAGCCTGGGCAATCCCTATCCGCCAGCGTCGTGTAGAAGGGTCTTAACAGGCTCGAGTAACAAGGAGCCTGGGCAATCCCCACAACATGGCGTTAATTCTTAGTGGACCTAAGTCCACTTAAGACCGATAATGGGCTTCGCGTGGGATGTGACCAGTTCGTTGGTAAATCCCAGCGCATTTATAGACTGCACTAGTTGATACTCTAAAATCAAGGATTTAGATTCACCGTCAGAATCCAAAATCGGCCAGATCTGGTGCAATCAGGCGCAGAAAAAATGAAATGCTGTGCGGAAAATATGACAATATATTCTGAATGGCCCACCAAACATGTAAACAACAGACTCAAGCAACACAAGGCCAAGTACTTGCAGAGCAGGTACAACAATAATATTCCTTCATAACTCTGTCCTGTGCTTCAACACAGTTGCGTAAATTTACTGCTGCTATAATAACTTCACACAGGTTGTATATCATTGCTTGTTAGAATCAACTGCAGGAACCACAGCAGGGTGTTTAGAAAGATCCATGTCGATCAACAGTGTGAGGTCGTAGGACTGTGCAGAAGAAGCTGAGGCTTCCTTAAGTAATGCTGATTTAATAGCTTCTAGGTCACTTTGATCACATACCAAGTTTGATACTGCAGGGCCGATAGAGCCAGATGAGGAGATACTGGCCAACTGTTGTACATCATCATGCTTGTCCCCAAACAAATGTTTGTTCCTTCTTACAGCATCCATCTCTTGTCCAGTAGGTACGAATGTGCGAGACCGATACTTTATAGCCCCCTCGTCACCCTCAGTGTTATTGTAAAGCACATAATCATGATAGGTAGGGGCAAACTGTAAGAAGATAAAAATTCATGAGGTAAAATTCTATTTTGCAGCTGAATTTGCATGAGACGAAAAAACTGCTTACTTACCTGATGAACAGTGTCATGGTAGAAGTCATTGAACTTCAAAGCATGAGCAAGACTTCCAGTAAACCCACTTGATGCACCAATCTTGGCACCTGCATACTCTTTGTACGGAAATGCAAAAAGATGGCCCACAGCAGCAGCAAGCATCTCAACACATAAGATGAAGTTTTGGAAGTCAGCAGCATCTTCTGCATTCTTTATGAATCTAGACTTCGCAGCAAGAAAAACCAAGACACCCTGCAGAGATGAAAAAAGTGAATTGAGAGAATGAGATGATTCTCAAATTATACAGTGAAAGATATCAGTAGCTCATCCTATATAGCACAGAGGTCTTCAAGTCAGAAATCCGGAAAGCAGTATTCATGAGCAGAACAGCAAAATAAGGCATTTCTTACATATGGGAGAGAAAAGGCCACAATTGTAAATGAGTAGGCTACTGCAATAAAACTTGGATCCTGCAATCTTTATCCACAAAATGTGAAGATATAATGTATTTCTTGAAGATGGGAAAGAACAGAGCACACTTGCAAATGGGCTGGCTAACATTGACCATCTTAAACTATGATCTGAACCTTACTGAATTAAAGATTATTGTGTACCAGAGGAAGTCCGTTAGTTATCATATATGCTGGAAGAAAGAAAATTGCAGACCAACATTTAATATGTTTTCATCATTTCTTTTCCATCATCCGGCTCTTAGAAAAAGACAGAACGCCAAAAGTTTTCTAAATGCTGAATTATGGCATGTTTGGTTATATATTAAGGGTCTTCAGACCAACAGGACACTCACAATAATATCCCCTGTGCTGTTTCTTTTCATAGCACATGACTGGTCAACAAAACTCTTTTAGACCTTTCAGCCAGGATTGAATGATTTTGTACTTGTTTGTATAAACTAAGTTCTGTTATTGCAGTTGACGAGCATTTCCCCTATAAATTTCAGTTGCAATTTTCAATATTACAGGTTAAAAAGTTATAGGACTATAAGAATCAAGGAGCTTCCTTATCACTACAAATCAAGTGTACATTTTTTATCAGAAGCTTGATGATGGGTCCACATGTGTAGATTACATGTGCATCACAACTGCAAATGAAGATAAAGGCAACAGGAAACTTGTCATACTACTAATAAGTGAAAAAACCTTCTCAAAAGATAACCAAGCATTTATTCCAGAGATTATGTCAGTTTTAACTTTGCATTTAGCATAACATGGCATGAGTTATCTGCAAAACCAAACAGATATTCATTAGCATGTGACTTCCACTAGGTGAGAAAATAGAAACATATCGGTTTTTACAATAAATAGACCAGATTGAAAGTAAAACCTACTTATATAAACCAAAAATAAATAAATAAAATTCTATAGCACATTTATTTCTCACTCCAAACTATCTAACAAGCTTGAGACTATAGATAAAGATACCTGCCAATAGGTCAGAAAAACAACAGATTTGATGATCACAAACTTTGGCACTGGATTGAATGGCCTGAGTAGATCTCTGCATGCAAAATAGAACAAGGCAAGCGCATACAGCGCCACCGAGTACGAGATAGTATACATGATCGTTATATAAAGATAGGACTGCTTCGCACTAAAATTCCCATCTTCATATTTTCCTTTTGCGTAGAGAATAAATGTAATTGCAACTAAGATGGGCTTCAGAATAACAAACTGCAAACATCCTTGCTTGCATCTCCGTATGAAACGTCTGATGAAAAAACAAGATCATTCAGATACACATAACCCATGAAGGCTAAGCAATTAATTCTATTGATAAGATGACCAGAATCAAAAACCCCTGACACATGAAAAAAGGACACAATTAGGAAACCATCAATCAAGAACCAGGATCAAGCAATAGCAACATACCCATCCAAAGGAATAGCAGGAAAGCAGCAAGTCATAAGGCACCATGACGGCTTCAGGGTTCGACCACTTAAACTTAACACAACAGCGCCAGGGCCTCCCACCCATGCTAGACATAGTGAAAGGAAATTATATATGACCCAAGCTTCATATCTACAAGTTCCAAAGGAAACAATAATTAGTCAGTGAATTAATTCACATTGATAAAAAAAGCAAAATTATTGAGGCTACCCCAACTAGTTTTCAGATTAACAATTGCAAGTACACAAACTAAGTTCAAATGACAAGATAATAGAGAATAGTGGGTGAAAGTGCAAGAGAGCAGGAAAATACACAGAAGTAACAATGCATTTTCTAACCTTATCTCTTCCTTATTTGTTTACTTATCAGTACAACCATGATAAGAACAATTTATACCTACAGACCCAAGTGTCCAAAAACTTCAATAGTGGGTTCTACAAATTTTGCATGACAGTAAATTAGTATGTAGTAAATTTTAGTAACATAGAGAATTCCTTAAGTACAACAAAAATATTAGCAAATTGAGCCAAGGTGTCAGGTAACAAGCTCCTAGAAGATCAGCTGTCCAAGTGCCTATGACTGCTATGGTCAACAAGGAACTCAAGTGCTAGACTCAAGTTCAAATTGAAAAGGAAACACAGAGTCAACACAAGCAACAGGCAACTCAAACAGAAAATCAATTAACTCAAAATAAAATTTCACAAATAGCCTAAAAATCTAAGTATTTCAATAATCTAGCTCTTGTTATTCAACATTTTGACAATTAATATGTCAAGCATGAAAGGATAAATATAAGCCCCTTATTATAACAAAGTTGATGAACACCATAAAAAAAATTCAGTTAGTCACAAGCCGGTAGCAAAATGGTATACACAAATCTCAATTGTTAAGGTGCTTACACTTCCCGGATGGAGTTAAAATAAATGGAGCTACCGTTTAAGATAAGAGATAAGAAAGACATTAGCGCATAAACCTGCAAGAGAGAAATTACACTGGAGTCAGCAAAAATAATCCTACAATAATAAAAAAGTAACATTTATCAAGGTCATACAAAAACCCTTGATATTCCCACGCATGCCATACATAAATCGCACAAATAAGTAAGATGAAATCTGGTTACAACAATTAGTCCTCATGAAGAACTTGAACATCGACAAGCACACGAACCTTTCCTTACACTATACTACAAGTCTCCTTATGGTCTTATTGATTCTCCTACTGGAACTCAAACATAAAAGTTTAACCATTTACTGAAATGCATAGCAGCATGAGATTGGACCCAACAAGCAAACAATAAAAAGGATTACAGAAGGCCATATAGAAAAAAAAAAAAAAGTATATTTAAAAACTTTAGTGTCACATTAAATTGTTAGTGCCAAAATATGTATCTTCAGCACAGAATACCCACAAAGAGAAATACAGAAGCCTTAGTTAAGAACCACGTATGTCTGTTGAGAAGATAATGATATGACTGCATAACCATGCACAAATCATTTAAGGGACTTAATGATCCTACATAATGTTATTTTGCAACATACAAACTGAAAGTATGGCCCCAAATTTTGACATTTAAGAATTGACAAATATGATGGATACTAGAGCATTTGGAAATAGAAGTATAATCAAAGGGCAATAAAAGTAGTGTAAACTAGAAATTATTGCGTTCGTAAGAATTAAAAAAAAATTTGTCCTGATATCCTATGGTTGGTTCAAAACATTTGAAAAAGGATTCTCCGCAATTCACTCAATTCAATATATATAGCTTGAGTCACGGTGCAGATTTTGCTGTTGAAAGGCAGCGCACTGACAGAAAAAAAGAGGCAGGAGGTTTTTCTAGCGACAAAGATAATATAGAGAGAAGAAGAGAGCAATAGCTACCGGGACCATGAAGATGATGCGGACAATGTACCGCTGATATGTGGGCTCCGTGTAGTTGATGAGGTGCCTGTATATATGAAGCAGCGCCAGGGCTATCGCGGCGATGGTGCATGGGCAGGCAACAAAGATGTAGATTATAGGCGCCATTGGCTGGAATGTACAAGCGCAGATGGAGAGGCGATTCTCTTGGAGGATTATTTCAGTTGTGCTGCGATTAGCGACAAGAAGGGAACTTTGCCGAAGAAACAAAAGCAAAGCGCCAATTTGCAGAAGTAACTGCAGGAGCTACTAGTGCTCTCACCTTGGTGTGGATTGAAAGAGCGCCCAGGAGAAAATTGGAGAGCAGGCGGAATAGAAGAATAATTCACAAGAGGAAATCCATTGGAAGATGGGAAATTTGGCAGATATTAGATTGGAATGATCGGGAAGGGGTATATTTTCGGAGGGAGAAGGCAAATCTAAAAAATTTCCCAAACCTATGAACAAGTCTAGGGTTTCTGAAAGAGGAGGACGGAGAGGACGAGGAGATGGAAGAAAAGAGGGAAATGGGGAAATGGTGGGATTTCTTCTCCTTCTGGCCTTGGTCAAAATTCGTCTTCCTCTTCTCCGAATGGCTGCGTTGGAGAGCTTTGAGGAGGGATGAAACAACAAAAATCGGAATTCTTGCCGATTCCGAAAGACCAAAGCAAGGAGGAGGAAGAAAAAGAAGGCTTTTCTTTCCTTTCCTTTTCGTTTCAGCTGTCGGTGTGGTTGGGTCCTCAAAAGAGGACGCGGTGTTTTTGTCGCCGAAGACATCATTTATTTATTTATTAATTTATTTGCCCACAGATGGATATATCTTTCATTATTGTGTTTAATAAAGATTCAAAACGACTACCCAATGACGCTGTGGGTGCCCTCCGGCCACCCTAATAAGTGCTGCGTCAGTGTGTGGTGTTACGTGTAACTGAAAATTGAGTTTATATTAGTAAAGAAAAAAAAAGAAATTATCTGTATCGGCCCTGAAATCTTGCGGCCCAGATGATTGCATGATTATCGGTCTGTGTTAATCTTTAATGATTAATTTTATTACAAAATTGCGCGTAAAATGGGCTGGGCAGAGTCGGCAGACGACGATTGCATTGTACGTCGAACGGCCCATTTACGGTTCGCCGTGTTGTTTTATACCGTAGACACTAGACACTCTGAAAAGACGAGGAAGACGAAATCGATGCCCACCCCCTCCTCCTCCTCCTCCTCCTCCACCGTCTGCCGCTGGCGCTCAAAGCTGAGGGAAGAACGAGGAAGAAGAAGATAGAAGCGAATGGCAGCTGTGATTTACATGATGCGGATGGGGCCTCGGAGCCCCATGTTGTCCCCTTCTCCTTCTCCTTCTCAATGTCTCCCCTTTTTTTTTTCTCCCTCGACGCCACCCTTACAACCTCTCCCCCACCCTTCTTCGGACAACCACCGCCGCGACTAAAGGAGGAGGACAAAAATACGGCGGTGGTAGACAAAGATGCCTCGTAGTGATGATGAGCACGGAAGCCGGTATCGGCGTCATGGGCACTAAGCTCGGCATGATGAGCTACTTCGAGCCCGCGGGCACCGTCGTTCCAGTCACGGTCGTCGGCTTCCGGGAGGGAAACATTGTCACCCAGGTCAAGACCCCCGCCACCGACGGGTAGTACGCCGTCCAGATTGGCTACCGCCGCATCCGCGACCGCAAGCTCACCAAACCCGAGCTCGGCCACCTCAAGAAAGCCGGCGCCATCCCCATGCGCCATCTCCAGGAGTTCCGCCTCCAGTCCGTCGACGTCTTCGAGCCCGGCCAGAGGCTTGTGGTCGAGGACATCTTCAAGGAAGGCGACCTTGTCGACGTCTCCGGCAACTCCATCGGCAAGGGCTTCCAAGGTAATGCTCGCCCTTACCATCCTCTCTTCTATCAATACTAGTTTTCGTCCCATTCTTCTTTTCAGTTCACCGATTGGCTGTCCGCCCTCAAACAACCCTAAATGTTCCTAGTTTTATTATTTCCCTCAATTTTTCTTGCAAAATAGAATGATCATGCAATCCTAAGTAATATCCTATGCCAACAATGGATCTCAGAAACCAATAGCCGTGGGTTTTCTATATAGAATCTAAGGGTAACTGGATTCATTAGATTTTTTTTTATTTTTTTAAATTTTTTTTGCTACGGAATATTCTTTAGGGAAGAAATAGGATCTTGAACTTTTTTATTTTTGAGCAACCTGGGATTTACCATTGTAGGATCTTGGACTTTTCTTTACTGATATTGCAGGGACAATATTCTAGTTCAAATTGTAATTGCTCTAGAAGTCGAGGATCTTTTCAATGGTCGCATTTGCAGATAAATTATGAGCAAAAGAATCCTCAAAGAAAAAGAAAAATCAGATACTGAGCTAAATTTGGTCAGGTCATACAAAAGTGTGAGGGAGATCAGGGAATATGGAGATGCAATCACTTATAACATTAGGATCAAGGGGAAATTTTCCGAGAAGCTAATCTCTATGGTTGACTCATTGTCTAAGATGCAATGTTGCATGCTAAACTGTCCTGAGCTCAAGACAGGTTTCTAGGAATGGAAGTGTTAAGGCGGATCCATGTTGGTCAATATTAATGCATGGGAAGCCTCCTCGGTTCTGATGAAAACATTAAGTAGCAGTATGGGATTTTGTGAAGAAGAATAATACAAGTATTCCTGATTGAAGACAAATCGAGACCAAGTATATCCTCTTTCTTTAGGATCCCACAGCACCATGTGCATTGGTGTCATTATGCCAACCCCAATCTCTGAAGCAAGTATTGTGGGTAATTCATTGTGAGTCCTCATAAGATATGGGTGATATACAACAACAGAAAGGGGTTGTTGGTTGGATTTGACTGTCTGGATTGTTATGCCACCCCTTCTCCACCAAAAGTTTAAAGCTCTTTGTTTGGATATAGAAACTATGAACATACCTTGCTACAATCTCTTAGGCCAAATACTGTTCTTGGACCTCCCATACATATCACAAAGACTGGAAGCCTGTTTGGATAAACATGATTCCATTGAAAAATGTAAAGGATGTCTCATTCCCTTTATTTTTTTCCTATGAAAGAAAAGGCCTCTCTCTATCTCTTGTAGTTTGAATTAAAGGAAAATTCCAACAGAGAACTTTATTGCTAGTTATCCAAGCAGCCTCTAAAATAAAATAGGTGCAGACTAAAAGTTTAACATCTACTGGTGCATCAAGCTTTTGGAGTAATAATAACACTACCGTATTTGTATGTAAAGGATATATGATGACTTATAAATCAAACTTTGTTTTACCTAAAAAAAGAATAGTATACTAAGAGAACACATGTTCATTTGATTATGATGCTGAAGTTACAAGTACAGAATTTATATTCTTCTCATGGATTTATTGTAGGTGGAATTAAAAAACACAATTTCCGACGAGGGCCCATGACTCATGGTTCAAAGAGTCATCGGGCTTTGGGTTCCATTGGAGCTGGAACAACTCCAGGGCGTGTATACAAGGGCAAAAAGATGCCTGGGAGGATGGGAGGAACCAAAACTAAGATTCGGAAGCTGAAGATCATCAAGATAGACAGTGAGCTTTGTGTTGTCATGATAAAAGGCGCTGTTCCCGGAAAATCTGGCAATCTGCTCTGCATAACACTTGCCAAGATAGTTGGGAAGAACATACCAAAGAATTAGTATCAACATGTCCCTGTGAGAGGGGGTGCAAGATTCTGTTTTCTGTTTTCTGCTTTTGTATTTCTGTTTTTTGTAGCATTGGTTTCTTGGCTGCCCTCTCTACTCTCAGGACTTCCATCGGATTTGTACTTATTTCATCTTGAGACTAGTTTGCATCCTTGGTGGACCACCCCTCAGGAAGGTGTTGCCCTGTTGGTTTAAATCTGTGTTTCATTGATGAACATCCAGAACAAGCTTACAGGTCAATTTGTGTTCAACTTGCCCTTTCAAAATTCGTGTTTTTCGGCAAAGCTATCTCACTGTTTCCTTCCGTTAGATAATGATTCGATGTGCAATTGAACCGCATGCTGAGAACGGGCAGCAGGCATTTGTTGAAGGCCCAGGTCATACATGTCTTTAGATCATTGAATCATCCTTTTTTCCTATACTTCTGTTGTACGTTGAGCAAGGCTGCCAGGATTATGGTCCTGTTGCATCTATTTCATTCCTAATTTTTTTAAAGTTGAGAGAATAGGATCGGCAGCACAAAGTCTGATGTAGTGGTAAGCAAACCTATGATTGTGAGGATCCTAGGTTGCTCAATGTCTCCAGGAAGATTAAGCATCTCCTGCATTGCAGACTCGGTGTGCTGGATGTCACCTTTGGAGGTCAAATTCATCAACCAACAGTCAGCTGCAGACTCTTGCTAATTGTTTAGCTCCATTAGTGCTACAAACCAATTTTCTTCTGGCAAGTGCCACGAACCATCCTCGTTCCACTCGGAATCCTACTGATTGAAACCATAATCAGCTGCAATCAAGGGCAAGCTAAAAAAATAAGATATTTAATGAGAAACTTGTGGTAAATATATGTGGTGTAGCAACTAAATTTCTCGAAAAAATAACGCATCCACATCGTATGTTGCAACTTGAGAAACTCGCGTATTCATTCTCTCTTTTTTTTTCCCAAAATTATCATTATTTCTCTTTTAATGAGTTAAATAAGGCAAGCGACATAATCAAAGAAAGAAAAAAAGTGGAAAAACTTTCGGAAGAGCGCAAACAAAAATTTTTTCTTATCCATCTGGCATTTAAGGATCTTTTTTTCCTTGTTCAGCTATGATTACTAGTCTTCTTCGGTCACTCCGACCATTGGAGAGTTAGTAGCTGGGGATAGAGAATCTCACCATTACTTAGTAGAGAGTATCCGCGGTTTCCTGAAACAAGTAATTTCGTCTCTTGAAATTTATTCTCCGCGTATTTATCTACATGAACTTAAAGAAATTTATGCAGTTACTATACAAGGAAAAAATGGGGCAGCCTATTTTATATAGAGTTGGACAATATTTCGTGTATGTGGTTAGAGCATGATCACGAGTCTTCTATTTAATTGGCTGTCTTTCACCTTGGTAGAAAATTACCTACGTTAAGTCTTCCAAAAAGGAGGTTTATAATGCCACCGTGCCAAAAGAAAAATAAAAACCGAGCCCCCAAAGCACGTCCAGATTGACAAAGTCATCACAGGGGGGAAAGTCCACTGGTCGTATGCGCACAATCCCCTGAAGTTGAAGTGGCCCAAGTTACAAAGTGAAGACAACGTCTCACACCAAATGAAACCTCAGCAAAGTGGGAACTGGGAAGCTAGAAAGCCTGGGTGCCATTGGTTGGGACCGTCCAGATGTATGAGCGATATATTCTCCTCTTTCACAAAAGCCCCCATTAATGGCCATCTCATTTTGAATCTGCACACATTGGTCAAGTGCCAGGGCTCCTCTCAACATCCCTCAAGGCTAGGAAGAATGAGTTCAAGAGACTTACCTATTTGACCATGTGCCAGGAGGAATTTTGTTTTGGATTCATCAACTGGAGATGTCATGATCTTGCCAGACGTGATCAGCTACGAGAGGTTTGCACAAATCAGGTTGATAATTTTGTTGAAGAAGTGCTTGTGAAAGAGACTAAGCGGCCTTCTGGGGAGATTGGGAAACTGTCGGATTCATATGTTTTGGTATGTTCTCATGGAAGTTGAGACCGAAGGCGTGGCCTTCGTGGACTAGCCCTCGTTAAAAAATTTAGGGAGGAAATAAAATCTCGTGAAATGCAGGGCCAAGTGTATGTTTACCCGTGCTCCCACGTTGTGGGGGGCATAAATGTGCAGGAAATGTCTTTAGTCATATGGATAGTGAAACGACTGGTCATTGGTATAAATATGTTTCCCCTGCTGATGTGTCCTTGTTACTTGAGCAGCGCATTGGTGATGGGAAAATTATAGAACATCTTTGGAGGGGTAGAGCGGGTTTGTCAAAGGAAGAGAGAGAAAAACACAGCTCCTTAGGCTCCTAGCAGAATAGTAGAGTCAAAGGTCAAGTTTAAACTTTAAAGTGATGCCCCCCATCAGCTTGTTTTGGAGTTTTAGACATGTAAATGTCACAACAGCTTGTTTCTATCAGGCATTTGAAAGCACTCTTATGTACGTACAAAACATTTAAGCACAATAACCGGAAAACTATCAGAACCAATGAGCAGAAAAGTTGATGTTGCGCTGCGAAGGCTGAAGAAAGAAACACGAATAAAAGCTAAAGTTGCCCGCTCTGATGAAGCTACGCACCCACCATGTATGTATGGGCGGTACCCAAGTGCATGTGTGTGTATCGCAGCTTTGTTTGATTGCTGTAAATAGATTATGGGACTAGCTGTGTCTATTGTATTCTCAGCTTCATCTAGCATCCGGCAATCCCCAGCCCTTGTAGCTTCTGTGTACTGAAAAAAAAAATGGTGGAAGTCCATTTTGTATGATATACTTTTTTTTTTTTTAGTGTTTGTATGTATGTCAGTTTTTTGCTCTCTTTTTTCTTATTGGCTAATTGGTCATGCCTTTGAACTGTTAGGAAAGTTGATATCTGCAAAATTTTCATGTTTGCAGCGCAATTTTCTCCTGTGTGTGTGTGTGTGTGTGTGTGATAGCTGCTGTGTCCGGTTTGTGTTTCCGCAAACTTATTGATTGTGTTAACTAAAATAATGCGCTTATTGACTTTGAATTTCTTTTTCGTGTGCATGATGAATTTGCTAAAATGATACTAGATGTTGGATTTCAGAAGGTCGAATATGAAGATCATGTTGGTGGGGTGGTCAACATTCATTCTGGGCTAAAATTGTAGTCGAGTACATTCCGTCTCGTGTCACTGCAAATGGTAAGCATTGTTGGATTCTATTGAAAGAATGCACCTTGGGTGGAGTGATTGATGGAATTTCTTCTGTATTGCAGCCAATGGATGGTGATCTTCCAAATCAAAATCACTATTGTACCCCTCAGTCCGGGACCAGCAGGCAACTTCAAACCCACCACCCCCCATTGACTTGTTATTTGATGCAACACAAATATATTTTGATTGGTAGCAGCATGCGTTTGTGCTCCGGTTTGATTGGTTGGAAAATCGAAAGACATCAAACATACCCATTGTTCTTCAAAATATGCGTATTGCGGGGATGAGATCGGTCTGCTTTGGAGTTTCAATTGGAAAGTTATCACACCTGGTTGAGATTATCTACTGAATGAATGATGAGGAGACCACAAGAGAAACAAGGACTAAATTGATGCTGATTAAGGTAGACGAGAATGGACTAATGATGTTGTTTTGATGAGAAATTTGTTTTCTGAGCAGATGATTCTCTTGGAGCCGAGATGGTTACAAGCAGTGGGTGAGGAACGAATGCTGTTGGCCGATCGACTTCGTTTCTGATTTTGGTTGAGGTTACGGGTTTTATATAAAAAAACCAACACCAATCTATATGGAAAAGTTAAGAAAATCAAGTTACGAAAATTTCCATTTTTTCTCGCCTTGACCGTGTCACATAATTTTTCGTCTCCTTGTTTTATTGGAATTTCTCTTAAAACTTTAAAATAGGATCCTTAATCATTTGAGCGACCTGATTCTTTATTTCATTATTTTCTGGATCCATGCATGCGCATATGTGGACCTGGTCATCGGTAACTCGATATTAGAATCGATATACCAGATCCTGCACTAATTTGGAACGCTGGAACATGAAAATAGGTTTGGTCTGGTTTAGATTTAGGTTCAGCTGCCGATTCGATTGTGGTTATGGGACACGGTTCCGTTTCGTATAGGATATTTCGGGAAAAAAAAACCGGTCCGGTTTACCAAACCCCTTGGTTGATGTCAGCGCGGCCCTGGTAGCTGCTGCCGCGGCGGCTGCAGGGAATATCTTATCCGTCGTGCAACAAGAAGAAGAAGACGAAGAAGAATCTCCCGTTGCATCGCAGTTAGTAAGTTGTTGATTGTTGTTAAACCCTGAGCTGAGCTGAGCTGAGCTGAGCGAGGGATCCATCCCCTCTTTCTCCCGGCGAAATGCTGGCTCGAGCTACTCTGTTTCCCCTTCTTTTCTCCGACGTTGCGGCCGCCTCACCCCAGGGACAGCGAGGAAGGCCACTCTCCTTTCCGAATTCCCGCCTTCATCCTCCTCCTCCGGCCAGGGCCACGAGAAGATGGTGGTGGGGGCTTTCGGCCTACAAGAGGATTCCGATGGTGGAGAACCCGGGGGCCTATCAGCTGATCGACGAGGACACCGGCGATAAGTTCATCGTCTTGGGTGGATCCGACGACGGCCCCGACTCCCCCATCCCTTCCCAACAAGTCCTCTCCTGGAAACCTCATTCCCTCCTCCACGCCGCCCCCAAATCAGACCTGGCCGAGGAGGAGGTGGAGGAGGCGAGCGCTGCCGGGTCTGTGTCTGGTTCTTTCCGTGGTTTTGGAAGACTAAAAGCCGCGCATGTCAAGGGATTGATGAAGAAGAGATCCTTCTCCTCGTTCTCCTCTCGCATTGCCCCCAGACAAAATTCCGATGATTCTGACACTCAACACCTAGGATCGTTTGATTCTCTAGCGGCTAAAAAACCAACAAGCTTGGCCTTGCCTGGCCGCCGTAAAGAAACTCCAACTCCTTCGTCCCTCGATGAAAGTATTCCAAAAAAAAGTACTTCTGATAATGTAACGAGCACGTTGGCGGCACCAGTTGCTGCCACTACGTTGAGAGGATGGGGCGGTGCTGGCTCCCCAGGAAGGAGTAGCGCGACCACCGCCGTTGCAGGACGGTCAAAGAAGCAGCGCAGAAGAACGACGGCAGATGTTGGCTTCTTTAGCAGGACGTCCTTCCAAGACTTGGGTTGCTCCGAATTTATGATTCAAGCGCTCAAGAGTCTGCAATACCTCCTACCTTCACATATCCAGGTACTTCCTCCTACTTCTCTCTGTGCTTCTTTGCCCGTCTAAAATAGTATTTTCTTACTCGGACACAATTCTTAAGCTTGGCTTTCCCTAACAATGTTTTGAACATCAGGCAATGGCTTACGGGCCAATTTTACAGGGTAAAAGTTGCATTGTTGCTGATCAGAGTGGATCCGGTAAGACTTTGGCGTATCTTGCCCCAGTCATACAACATCTGAGACAAGAAGAGCTATCGGGGCTTGCTAAACCAGTACCCAAGTGTCCTCGAGTTTTGATATTGGTTCCTACTGCTGAATTGGCTTCTCAGGTCGGTGCTTGCTAGGGGGATCGCTGCCTTCTTTTTTGTATCTTTTATGTAAAAGCAGGAAAGTTCGTTTGCATAATTTATAAAAGTCATATAGGGTTTGTTCATCTCATCCGATTCTTATAACCTGCAGGTTCTCAATAACTGTCGGTCAATGTCAAAATTTGGAGTCCCATTTAGATCTATGGTTGTGACTGGGGGATTCCGGCATAAGACTCAGTTATGCAACCTTCAACAGGAATTGGATGTACTCATAGCGACACCTGGTCGATTTCTGTACTTGCTTCAAGAAGGCTTTATCCTATTAACTAACCTTAGATCGTAAGTCCTCTGTGAATCTCCCCAATTTTGTTGTTTTGAACTCCTGTTGTGACACAATCCTAATTGAACATGTATTTCCTAGATTGTTAAGAATGTCTATGAATTGACAAATATTCTATTACCATAAATGATTCGTTTTCAAGTACCGAAAACTGACTGGTTTTTTGTTTCATTTGTATAGGACAGAATTGGGATCTGCTTATCAACAGTATTTTGTATTAGATGAACATTTTCAGTTTGTGACTCTAAATTTATGCCTATTCCTTTGTGTTTTTCCCAGTGTCATTTTAGACGAGGTAGATATTCTATTTGGTGATGAAGACTTCGAACAAGTGCTTCAAACTTTAATTAGCTTAGCACCTGTGACAGCACAGTATCTTTTTGTTACTGCCACTCTTCCAGTTGATATCTACAACAAATTGGTTGAAATCTTTCCAGACTCTGAAGTTATTATAGGACCAGGCATGCACCGAACAAGCTCTGGACTTGAAGAGGTGAGTTCCACAAAATTGTCTCTTGCGTTGGCTAAGTATGTCCCCTTGACTTACCTCCTTTTGATCACACATCAGTTTCTTCTCACAGATTCATGTTTAGTGAACTATAAACTCCATCAGGGAAGTGACTTCTAAGCTGTGTTTACTTATAATTTCATGCTCCCTTTTATATGGCACCTCTGATTTTGGAGTAGTAGTTTTGTCTTAAGTGGATAAAACAGCATCATACTTTGGCCTAGAAAGTTGCAGAGCTCATTCTCCATGCTGAGGTCCTGCTTCTTGGTTTGGCTTTCTCAAACCCAGCAACATTCACATAATGAGTTACAGAATTAGGAATGTTTTCTTGGAGAAAAAAAGGAATGTTAATATGAAGCCGTAATAATTCTATGTTTTGCTAGGTAGAACCCTATTCAAATATTGTTTTATCTTTGTTCCCTCCTAATTAGTTTCTAAACTTCAGCAACCTAAAATATTTGAATCTTGAAGCACGAGGTGGAAGGAACATCACAACATATCCTCCATTTCCTCTAGTTTTAAAATCAGGGATAGGTTCCCTTGCAAATTAAGTTTACGAAAACAGTTAGAGACAAAAGAGATGTTTATTTTTAATTTAGACTATGTGAAGGAGATAGAGCATACATTTTATTCCAATATGTTGAAAAGGATATAAAACATTCATTGGTTGCAGTTTGTGATTTGTGGGAGTTGGGTAAGATATGCCTGACATTTCAAAGCAAACATCTTCTATTTGTTAAATCTCACTTCCATACGCCAATTGACATTGTTTTTTTTTCTTTTTCGCTAGATTTGTTCTTTATATTGCATATGAGTTGTATATTCTTTAATAGTGATTTATTTTTCTCAAGAAGCAATTTCAAAGTTCAGCCTCTGGACGGATTTGCAAACTACTTATGTTTATCGATGGAATGATGAGCTTGCCAGTCATTGCCATCACTAGGAGAACTAATTAAATTGCTAGATTTGAAACATTTATGTGATTTAGACTGTAAATTGACATGCAGGTTCTTGTTGACTGCAGTGGTGATGTTGGAGAGGAGAAAAGCCCTGACACAGCCTTCCAGAACAAGAAATCTGCTCTGCTGCAGCTTGTAGAAGAATCTCCAGTTCCTAAAACTATTGTTTTCTGCAACAAGGTTTCCTCTGTCTCTCATGCATACCCATGACATTACAAACACTGCTTCAGTAATTTGATTTCAGGATAAGTGAATTGTGAAAATTTGTGATCACAAAAGGAGGTAAAAACATTCTTAACAAAAATCAAGTGGGGAAGATACTTTTTTCCAATTACAGTTTAAGGTGTTTAGGATTGTGAGGGTTTCTGGTCAACATCCAGTTATGGCCTCCTGCTCTTCAATTAACTAATTTATATCTGGAAAGAACATCCCTTATATTGAAGTACTTTTAAGCAACTTTAAGATTGTTTGCCAACTTTATCCATTTGGTGCTGCTGACTGTTTGAATTTTGCCAGATTGAGACCTGCAGAAAAGTGGAGAATGCACTGAAACGCTTTGATAGGAAAGGAGTCCATAGTAGAGTTTTGCCATTCCATGCTGCCTTAGATCAGGAAATTCGCCTTTCAAACATGAAAGATTTTATTAATGCAAAGGCAACAGACTCTGTGTTTCTGATCTGCACAGATAGGTAAATCTCACAGTTTAGTTGCTTGCTTGTTGAACATCTGACAATTGTACACCATTGTGGTTCATGTGAGAAGTTTAGTCTGCCATGTGACACCTGGGGTTTGAATTGGATAGGTGTCTGACCAGCCAAGCCATCAAGTTGGAGGATGCATCTTGGTTGCCATGACCTACCTGACTAGATTTCATTGTTGTCGTGCAACAGGGCTTCACGAGGCATGGACTTTGCAGGGGTTGGCCACGTGGTGCTTTTTGATTTCCCCCGTGATCCAAGTGAATATGTCCGCCGAGTTGGGAGAACAGCTCGCGGTGCTGGTGGCAAAGGCAAGGCATTTGTGTTTGTGGTGGGCAAGCAGGTCTCGCTGGCAAAGAGGATAATGGAGAGAAACAGAAAGGGGCATCCCCTACACGATGTTCCTTCTGCTTCTGCATATGAGCTGTCCATTTGAGTTAACTTCCATCCGGGGAGTTTGTCATCCATTCTTTTTCTTGGTTCTACTTGTATCGTTGCACAGTTATTGTGATGTATATGCTGCGCGTACTAGTGAAATACCAGGCGCAAGAGAGCCCTTCTAGACGTCAAATACTATGCTAATTTTACTCCTGTGTTGCTCAGTGTATTTGCATGAGCAGTAAAAGACAAAAATACAAATCATCAGGTACCGCAAGTCAGCAACAACAAAAAGAGAATTATTCCCGAGGTGGGATCTGCGTGGGCAATGAAACATAGGTGGAGTATGCAGCAGCATGCAGTCTGGAGCAATTGGCGGGCTACTCCTCCTCGCGGACACTGCGGAGTATATGGAAGTGGGCGTCCTGCAGACGCGCACGAGCTGCCTCATTGGCAGCGTCGATCATCCGCAGCTCCTTGATCTCCTCCTGCCACTTGTCTATGTGCTCCTTGTGAATCCTGTATGGGTATGTAGGCATCGCATGGGCAAGTATATGTTGCATAGAATAAGAGCTGAAATCGAACGGGTGATCGAAAGAGTTAGAAAGGGAAACTTGTATGGCAGATGCGACAGCTCACGCGATCAAGCGGTCCTCGAATTCGGTGCTGAGGTCTCTGAGCAGCGCCTTGCCAGCTTCCAGCAGCTCGGAAACCTTTCATTCATGAGAGAGTAAATAGCGCCCGGAGGAGCCAAGAATCATCATCGAGAGAAAGGATCAAGATGATCTTCATTATGTATTTATTTATCTTATCTAAAAGAACCTGGTTGGTGAAGCGATCAATTTTCTCAAGGATGCGCCGGATGTTGTCCTCCGTCTCCTGGGATCCAGGCGCTACCTCTATCTCCGCCCCGGGTTCCTCCATACCAGCATCATCGACTCCTCCCTCTCCCTCGCTTCCTTCCTGTTCTTTAATTTGAAAAACAGACGAGTTATTTCTAAATTAAGAAAGAAAAACCGAGATGACGACCAAAGGACAGGTCTAGATCAATTTACCGCGGTTTTCCTGCGCTTGCGCAAGACCTCGATCGCTTCCATCTCGAGCCTCTGCCTCATTACAATCGGCTATAAGGCCAGAACTCCAATTCGATTTTGCCAAGTTTAGCCATAAAATGGGGATCCAAAATATGAAGAAGAAGAAAGAACCACATCCAAAAATTTCATGAGCAGATAGAGACAGGGAAGAGAGTAAGAATGCGATCTCGATCCATCATTCGCTGAGAAAATCGAAATGGATCAGGTTTCAGCGAACGGATTCATCTCCTTCTCACCCTACCCACCCCCTCAAACAAATTCGATCTAAAGGATCTCCCAAAAAATCAGAAAACCAACGACAGAAATTCGCAGAAACACAGAGAATGATGCCAAAACTAGTGCGTTCGGAAATTAAAAGAAATAATGCTGCAGAATTTCACCTCACCTCAAGTGTTGGAAGGAGGGTTGTCGATCCGGCTCCTCGTCGCTTGCCGCGAGCTAGACGGGGATGGGAGCCCCAAGCACTGCGAATCTTCATGGGATAAATCAGAGATTATATAGAGGAAAGCAAAAGAGGAGAAGAAGAAAAAAAGGAACAGAGCAGCGATCTGGGAAGAGAGGAACCAGTCGAAGGAGGCGAGAGAGACGAACAGAGGGACTTGGATTTCAAATTCGATTTGAGGAAATTTAAATGGGACAAATGATAATAATTGCAGGGACTGGTCGGAAAAAGGGGTGATTTCGTTCTCCGTGATTTAAGCTAGAACACGAAACAGCGTGTGTCAAGTTCCAATGAAATTTGGCCACGTTATGAAGCAAGGTAGCCAAGATTGTGATCGGAGGTTTACGGTAGGGACATAATGGGTAGGTTTTGAAAATTCGGTCCAAATATTCCAATTTCGGTCAAAACATTTTAATTTCGATTTATTTATTTTTAATTTTATTTGTATAAGGTCTGACCCCACGCTCGCGCCGGTCTCACAGTCACACTCGTCTTCTTGTCGGCTTCATATTTATGCTCACGCTTTTATCGGCTTAGCCCTTGCATTCACGTCTTCGCCCTCGTGTTCGTTTTTGACTCTTGCACCCATGTGCTCGCGTAGGCCTTGCGTCCCGCACTAACACCCTCGCAAGCTTGGCGCCTGCGCAAGCATCGGCCTAATACCCGAGCCCTAGCCGGTCTCGTGCCCGCACTCACGTCTTGGTCGGCCTTGTGCCGATGCCTGTATCCTCGTGTCGGCCTCTGGCCCTCGCACATGCGCGCTCGCACCCTTGCATGCGCGCTCGCACCCTTGTATCCTCGCCGGCACCATGCCTGTGCTCACATCCTCGCCGGCATCATGCCTGTGCTCACATCCTCGCCGAACTGGCCCCTATGCTCGCGCCCTCGCGGCAACCTTTGAAAGTGATAGCCGTATTAGAGCAAGCAATGGAGCCAAAGGAGCAGCGCGAGAGGTTTGCATGGGCTGCTTCACGTGCGTGAGTTCTTACATAGGGTGCTGAGATATGAGCAACTGAGGTGATGTTTTTGAGTTTGTCATTTAACTTTATCATGCAAATTTGTTATTAGGCTTTGACCCAATCATGCAGGTTTATTATTTAGTTTTTTTTATTATATTCGAATTGATCCATGAAAGACAAAACTTTTAAATTTTTTTCAAAAAAATTTAAAAATATTGTAATATTTTAAATTTGAAATTACGAAATAATTAAAATAAAGTTAAATTTTGGTCAAAATATAATTAACAAATAAAAAATTATTTCGATCGAAATCGAAGTAGAAATGATTTCAGCTGAAACTCATTGATATCTTTGAGTGTCGAAACTGTTTCCGAAATCAAAACTCAAATATAAATATAAATATAAATATAAATTATTCGAAAAAATTATATACAACCAAACTAAAATCACGTAGAGATTTATGGACAAAAAAATATTTTAGTGTATTAAATATAATTATTATCTTTAAATTTAAAGATTAACTTACCCATTAAATAATTAACTATAAAAATTAATCAAAATTACATTTAAATTTATTAATAATTTTTTATTTTTTAAATTTTTTGAATTTTTTTGAAAAAATTTATCATATTTTTAATTTGAAATCAAAATATAATTAAATTCTAATCAATACGTAATTAATAATTAAAATAAATATTTTTACCGAAATCAAAATCCGACCGAGAATTGCAGTTCATGTCCAAACCGAAACTCAAAACCTCAAAATGCCAAAAAAATTTGTCCAACTAAGAGAGATTGCCTCCATCAAACAGACGGGATTTTTTCCAAGTTATTTTGAATTCGTTCAAGCTTATTTACTTCAACTGTAGACAGCTCAAACGGGAAGAAAATCGGGAAGATACTCTAATTTTTGAAGGCCAAAAAGCTTTTTGAGAGTAGAAGGTAAGTTGTAACCCAATTGAGCGAGTATTAATTCTGCACGATTAATATAACTAAAAAGCTATATTTAATTTTTTCCTTTATGCAATTTCATTAGGAAAAAGGCCTCCCACAGCATTTGTCTCATCTTTGGCCTTGTGTCTCAATTCTCCATCTCCCCCTTTCTTCCGAGTCCATATTCCGAATGCATCTCTCCCAAATTGGAGGCGAGATCTAGGTTTCCGGAGGCGAAAGAGGCGATGATGGAGGCGAGAGGCTAACCAAGAGATGGAGGAATGGAGGAACAGGTTGAGGAGAGCCCGGGCGGCCGCGAAGAAGGCAATGATGGAGGCGAGGAGCGGAGCAGGAGATGAAGGAGTAGAGGAAGAGGCGGAGGAGATCTAAGGGTTCCGCCGGCTACGAGACCCGATTTAGCAGCGGAAGAAGAAGAGGGTTCGTGTGATTGGAATGGGGGCCGAGCAGACGGACGGCGACGCGACGCCTCTACCAACGACTCAGAGTTGAGAATAGTACTTCGATTTAGATTTACCGACATCGATCCAAGGGCAAATCGAAGCCGGTTTCAAATCAACGGTCCAGATCAGTTGGATGGCATTTGATCTGGACTGTTGGATCTGTTGTGAATCTGAAGGAGAGTAGGGCAAATGGGGAGTCGGGAGGGTCTATGTGCAGCAAGAGCGGACGCGAGACTGGATCGCAACCCATGCTGTGTCATAGTCAATCTGATGCCGCCACGTGTAAATTTCATTTTGAAATACAACTCGCGATTAAATGCATCCGGTAAGGTTCTGGTTCTGATTTTCTGGTGAAACGAAGATCCGGTTCGCTTTTCAAAAACCAGGAACTCGTTGGTCGTTGCATAATTTTTTAAATTTTTTTAAATAAATAATCACATATATTATTATTACTAAAATTATTCATTTTATACTATAAATTTATAAAAAAATATCTAGATTAAAACATTTTAAAAATATTTTATTTTGTTTTGATTTTATCAATTAAAATTAATATAAAAAGTCTAAATTATTCTCTTTTAATTTTAATTTAAATAAATATTAATTTTATATAAAAATAACTTATTTTATTTCAATTTTATGAGAAATTAATTGTCCAATTTTATGAAATTAAGAATTTAAAATTTAATTTTGTCAAACTAGTTATTCAATCATTTTGAATTGATTGTTTGAAATTAAACCAAATAAAAATAATTTAATCCTTTTTATATTAATTTAATTAATAAAATTAAAAATAAAATACAATTTTTAAATATATTTTAATTAATGTGATTTTTAAATAAATTTATAGTATATGATAAGTATTTTTTTATTAAATAGTAATAAGCATGATTTTTAATTTGGGCCAAAACCGAAATATTTCAGCCGAAATAATTTAATTTTGACTGTGACTGACACATTTTCAACCAATATTTTCTGTTTCAAAATTTAAAAATATATTATTTATACTTATATCTAGCATTCACATCAAAAAACATTATTGGTTCAGTGATTATGGCTTTAATTTGGGTCATTAATCCTTTGTAGTGCTTTTTCTTTCATATTTTAAATTTTTTTATCAAAATTTTTATTTAATATTTTTAAAATATATATGTATATATACTTTTTTTTTTATTTTAAATTTTTTTAAAAAATTTTAAGTTGAAAAATTAAATTTTAGTTGAAAAAGTAAGAAAATAATTTAATCAAAATTGAAACAATCAAAACTATCAAAACTGATCCGTTTGCCGTTCCGAAATCGAAATTTAAACTTTTAATAATAAATTAGTTATTTATTAATTAAATTATTATTATTATTATTATTATTTAAAAGAAAGAAGAATGTATAGTCCTAATAACGGATGGGGATAAGGTCGGTGAGGTTGGTCTGATTGGGCTGCCAAAAGACCAAGGAGAAGGAGCAGGCCGAAAAAAAAATCCATGGCGTCGTGTCTCTCCGCCCTCTCGACGGTGACCGTGGTGGGTGGCGGCGGAAGAGGCCTGCGTCTTTCCCTCTTCCCGTCCAAACCCTCTCTCTTCCGAAAGCCGATGGAACGCCCCTCAAACGTCATCATCGCCAAGGCCGTCACCCGCAGAGAGAACCGGGAAGCACGCCATCAGCGCGTCCGGAAGAAGGTGAATATCTTTCGCTTTTCCCTTATCGTCCGTCCAGTTCCCACCCTTTCTCTCATTTCTTGTTTTCTGTTGATCTCCTCCGTTTCAGAAGAAAGAATTACTTTTCTAGCTTCCTATGTCACAATGTCATTCCCTTCTTCTTCTTCTTCTTCTTCTTCTTATTCTTTTAATTTCGAGGGATATTTCTCACCCTGCTTGAGAAATTCCTGATTCTGCAATATATTTCCTGTTAATTCATTTGGGAGCTCCCATTGGTTGCCACAAGCAATCTCCTCAGGTTGAGTTTAAGTTGTTTCTGCCCGTGCCCCTTTACTTGTTTGCCATTTATTCATTTGTCCCTAGGTTGGGGGCACTCCAGAGAGGCCGAGGTTGTGTGTTTTTCGTTCCAATAAGCACCTATACGTCCAAGTGATTGATGATACAAAGATGCACACATTAGCTTCAGCTTCAACAATGCAGAAACCTCTCTCTGAGGAAGTTGATTTTTCCTGCAGCCCTACAATTGTAAGTTTCAGATTTATGCCATTGTTCACCCATTTGTCTGCGATATTCCACGGTTTCTGAGATTAGGCACATTTGCTTCTTGTCCCATGCAAAACCTGTTTGTTTTATCCAACATCTTCTCTGTGGATTGTGGGTGCAAATTGGAGCTCCATAAGTAATCTATGATCCGATGCGCTCAATTCCACCCTTGTCTATAATCAGTTTTGTTGTGATAACCCTTTGCTCACTAGAAGTGAATGCTGCACAGAAAAACCTCGTCTTGAGCCAATGCAATATGTATGTGGGTTAGGGTTTCTGATAGGATGTAATGTTATGTACTTACTGAAGATCTTGAAAGAGCTCTTCCTGTCTTTGCTCATGGATATTGGCCAAAGTGCATTAATCCATCTTTCCTGTTCTTTGGGTCATATATTATGCTTTATTTCAGGTTATTTCTGGCAAAATTTCTTTTTTGTCTTCAGCAAAACGCAACAAAATAACACTTAATTCACCTTTTTGTTTCTTTCAATCCAATGGCAAAAAAGCACAATGATATATCAACCCAGTTATGTCATTGATTTCCCTTGTGTTCATTTAGGTATATGGCCTTCGATATCTCTCTAACAACCGTGCAAAAATCTTGTCCCTAAAATTGTTGCACATTGCCTCTTTATAGGTTGCAATTATTCTGTGTTTGTTGACTTTTAATGATGCAGTTTTAAAATCTTCTTTCAACTGCCGATGGTTCATTGCTATTATTCTTGCTCCAATTTCCTTTGTGATGTTTTTGCTTATGCTTACTCAGAAATGATTTATAACTGGCCTGAGCCTGCTTGCCATGTTTTTATTATTTTCATTGCATGGACGCTGGCATATCAGGTTTGAAATTGAAAACCTTAGCATAGGTTTCAAAGTAATACAAGGCATTGTGGCTTTGCTTACATTATCACAAGGTAATTTATGCCGTTGCCTATTTTAGTCATGGACGCTACAGCTATCTGATTCTCCCAAACTTCACTTGTGCGCGTGACATTTTAGGATCATCTCAAAAGGCTGTCTTTGAATGACAATGTTTGATCAAATCGTTGCTTTTTTACGAGATTAGATTCACATGACAACTAGAGTGGGTTGGAACATCTCCAGTCAGAAACATCTTTCTTGTGACCTGTTTCCAAAGTTCCTATTTTGGAAGGATCTTTTTCAAGTTGCTCCTAGGCCACCAAAGCATGCATGTATTTCGCCCTTTTGAATTGACATAATGTCATCTCTATACTTTTGAGCATTTTTGTTCTTAATCTTTTGTTGCTCAGCGTTTTGTTTGTTTGTTTTTGTTGTTTAAGCATGGTTAATTCTATGTTGAAAATCAGGAGGTTGCAAAGAAGGTGGGTGAAACCATAGCGAAGTCTTGCCTGGAGAAAGGAATAGAAGAGGTAGCCTTTGACAGAGGTGGCTACCCATACCATGGGCGCATAAAAGCCCTGGCTGAAGCTGCACGAGAGCATGGCCTTCAGTTCTGAAGCTTTGGAAGCTTTTGGAGGAGTATGGAGTGTCATTTGTTATTGTAGCTGTTATAATCAGCAATTATTGCTATTTGTGTTTTTCATCTGTAGACCTTTATCAGAGAATTGATTGCTCATGCTTTCAGCCCCGCAAGGGTATTATTCTGAGTATGCTTGTTGGAACTGGATTTTACAAAATGGGCAATTGCAAGCTAAGCAGTGAAATGCTTCGTCTTATTTTCTGCAAAACTTGATTAATTTCCTCAACGAGTAGTAAAACAACAATTTCTTTATGAGGAATGGTTATGTGACTCACTATTTCTTCATTGTGCCTGGACGACGCTGAAGAAAATTGAAAGAGCCTTGACCATGATGCAACAGTCGGATTAGTATCAGCAGCAGCAGCGCAAGTGAACTGAAAATTGGTCAGGAGCCGACACTATCAACGTCATTGTAACCGAGGCCGGAAATGTGTCTAATCCAGGTCCAAGAATCAGTGGCCCAAAGACATGCTCGCCGCAGGAGGTTCTGCTCGGGAGCGCACCCAGCTGCAAGCTCTGGAGGACGACGGCCACCGTTTTTGTGACCATTTTCAATTGGTTGATTGGTCAGGGCGAGAAGGAACGCCTGCTTTGCTGCTATAAAAGATGGAGATTCGTTGATTTTAATTTATGACAAAAAAGAAAGACATCGATGTCGGAGGGATTGCACCAGGCGGTGGATGGCAAAACAATTTGTACAAGTTTTAATGATTAAATCAAACGAAGGAAATATCTCCTGAATCAACCGAGCTCAAAGCGTCCTCTTTGGACGAAATCTCGCCACGGGACAGTTTTGACTTTCGCTATTATTGCAAAATAGAAGAGTTAAAATTGGCGGGGACCGGGTTGTCGCTGGGGTGAACGTCCACGTGTATCACGAGCACAGTACGTTCGAGAGCAGCAGATTAATAACGAGAGTAACCATCATTATCGTCATCATTTAGAGTAGCACCACACGCGTCGTATACTTGTAGCGGGTGAGAAGAGAGAAGCCTCGTCGCGCTGCGATGGAAAACGCCAAGGCTGGCAGTTGGGATGACAGTTTGATATTTTTCCCTGAAAAAGACATTCCACACGTGCGTCACTAGCCACGTGGATACCTCGCCTCTAGGCGAGAATCGTTCTTCCCTTGCACGCGGACACGCTCGATAATCGATATACACTGGAGAGAGAAGAGAGAGAGAGAGAGAGTGAGCTGGCGCGACGTGGGGTGCAGCGACTATCGAGGAGGCGGTGCACCGGACCGGTTCAAATGGGGAACCCGCGGGACTCATTAGTTTAAAAAACAAAATAAAAAATATTGCAGAAAAAAGGAAAAAAAAAAAAAAAGAAAAAAGAGGCGGTTATTTGTAGTTAGATTTGAGGACGTGGGCGGGTACCGTCATTCAAAAGCTTATTCCTAATTTCGCGGAACACGATCGAACCATGGGCACCGTCCCTCGTTATTCTGTTTCAAATTTGTGTCGTGTTTTCTGCCCATTCCAGCGGCAATGTAGCAAATTAGGATCGTTAGATCAGATCAGATCAGATGGCTTTGGAACGCGCGCTATTGCTCTCTCTCTCTCTCTCTCTCTCTCCCTGGATCTCATCTCATCGTGGTTTGGATAAAAAACAGCAACAAGATAAACAAGGAAACAATTCAAGGAGGAGATTCACCTTCATTTCGGGAAGAACTCAATACTTGCCATTTTCTCGTCACATTAATGGCGCTCATTCCATTTAATTTAATTTAATTTAATTCCTACCAGGTTCGTTCGTTGGTTTGTTTGTTTGTTCGGGTCAGGTTCATTGTTGTGCAAGTCTTGGATAACAAACATTAAAAGAAAAATAGCAACACAATAACTGTGGCCCTCGATTAATGGATATTAATACGCGATTCGATAGTTTGTTGTTTGATTTTCAGCTAAGACAAGGGTCGGTGGGCTCATCTTCACTCATCGGATCGGATGGCGACCAACGGAACAACGGCGGCGGCGGCGGCCGTGTGCCCGGGACCGATGAAGGCAGTATCGAATGGGTCGTGGCAGGGGGACAACCCGCTGGACTACGCCCTGCCGCTTATCATCCTCCAGATCTGCCTCGTCCTCCTCCTCACCAGATCCCTCGCTTTCCTCCTCCGCCCCCTGCGGCAGCCCCGGGTCATCGCAGAGATCATCGTCAGTTTCTTCTCTTCTCTTCTCTTATTAGTATTCTCGACTTTTTTTTATTCTGGCTTTTTAGTTTTCACCCGGAACAACTTTTCTTGATTCTTCGTCTTCTTTCCGGGTGCGGTGTCTTGCATCTGCCTCCTCCTCTTCTTCTTCTTCTCGTTGCTTTCTCGCCGTGATATTCCGGTAAGCAAGAATTTCTGAGGCTTAAATCAAAATCTGAGTTTCTCCTATAATTTGTGTTTTTCGTGTTTTTGTTTCGGCCCAAAAAAGAGGAAAATTGTTCCCTTAATGAAAAAAAAGAGTTTTCCTGGATGCTTATGAGCTATATTTCTCGTCGTAGGAGTGGAAACGAAAAGAGCAAGGAACGCACGTTACATCAGAAGCAAAAATAAAAAAGAAAAAAAATCTGCCGATGGAGATTCCTTCCCTCCAATTTCTTCTTTTACTGTTTGAGATACGCAAGAATATTAGGAATATTATTATCATCATCTAATCAGCACGAATCGAATGTGAATGGATTTAGGGGATTGATTTCGTGGATCAAAAACAACACGAACAAAAAAAAAAAGTTTTGCTTTGTTTTCACTTTAAAATCTGTCATCTTTTTCTCTTTAAAACCCGTCAATTTTTCAAAGTTTTAAATTACATGATGATGATGACGATGGTGATTGGCGCAGGGAGGGATCCTGCTGGGGCCGTCGGCGCTGGGGCGCAGCAAAGCCTTTCTGGACAATGTCTTCCCCAACCAGAGCCTCACGGTTCTCGACACGCTCGCAAACATCGGCCTCCTCTTCTTCCTCTTCCTCGTCGGCCTTGAGCTCGACATCCGCGCCATCCGCCGCACCGGCAAGCCTGCTCTCCTCATCGCCCTCGCCGGAATCTCCCTCCCTTTCCTGTTGGGCGTCGGCACCTCCGTCGTTCTTCGCTGCACCGTCGCCAAGGGCGCCCGCCAGGCCCCCTTCCTCGTCTTCATGGGCGTCGCCCTCTCCATCACAGCCTTCCCCGTGCTCGCTCGCATCCTCGCCGAGCTCAAGCTCCTCACCACCGACGTCGGCCGCATGGCCATGTCCGCCGCCGCCGTCAACGACGTCGCCGCCTGGATCCTCCTCGCCCTAGCCGTCGCCCTCTCAGATTCCGGCTCCCCTCTAGTCTCCCTGTGGGTCCTCCTCACAGGCGTTGCCTTCGTCGCCGCCGTCGGCATCTTCCTCCGGCCTGTCCTGGCAAGGATGGCGCGCCGCTCCCCTGAAGGCGAGCCTGTCAAGGAGCTCTACATTTGCGCCACGCTCGGCGTAGTCCTCGCCGCAGGGTTCGCCACCGACGCCATCGGCATCCACGCCCTGTTTGGGGCCTTCGTCGTCGGGGTCGCAGTCCCCAAGGATGGGCCCTTCGCCGGTGTTCTCATCGAGAAGATCGAGGACCTGGTGTCCGGACTCTTCCTGCCGTTGTACTTCGTCTCGAGCGGGCTCAAGACCAACGTGGCCACCATCAGCGGCGGCCAGTCCTGGGGCCTTCTCGTCCTCCTCATCTGCACCGCGTGCCTGGGTAAGATTGGCGGCACGATCGCCGTATCGCTGGCGACGAAGATGCCGGCGCGCGAGTCGGTGGCCCTGGGTTTTCTAATGAACACCAAAGGGCTGGTGGAGCTGATCGTCCTCAACATCGGCAAGGACCGCAACGTGCTTAACGACGAGACATTCGCAATCCTGGTGCTGATGGCACTCTTCACGACCTTCATCACCACTCCGATCGTGATGGCCGTGTACAAGCCGGCGAGGCGGGCGGCGCCCTACAAGCTCCGGACAATCGAGCACGACGACGGGGAAAGCACGCTGCGAGTGCTGGCCTGCTTCCACAGCAGCCGAAGCATCCCGACACTGATCAACCTGGTGGAGTCATCGCGCGGCACCCGGCGGCGGGGTCTCGCTGTGTACGCCATGCACCTGGTGGAGCTGTCCGAGAGGTCGTCGGCCATATCAATGGTGCACCAGGCCCGGCGAAACGGTCTCCCCTTTTGGAACAAGGCGGCGTCTTCTGCTGGATCGGAGGGGCATCTGGTGGTGGCCTTCGAGGCGTACCATCGGCTGAGCCGCGTGTCCATCCGCCCCATGACCGCCATATCCGACCTGCACACCATCCACGAGGACATCCTGGAGAGCGCCCAGCAGAAGCGCGCCGCCCTCATCATCCTGCCCTTCCACAAGATCCTACAGGTCGACGGCTCCCTTGAGTCCCTCGGCCACGCCTACCAGCAGATCAATCTGCGTGTCCTCCGCCGCGCCCCCTGCTCGGTCGCCATCCTCGTCGACCGCGGCCTGGGGGGCGCCGCCCAGGTCTCCGCCAGCGACGTCTCCTACGCCATCGCGGTCGTCTTCTTCGGGGGCCCGGATGATCGGGAGGCGCTCGCCTATGGCCTCCGCATGGCGGAGCACCCGGGAATTGCCCTCTTCGTCATGCGCTTCCTTCTTCCGTCTCCATCGGCGGCCAGCGTCAGCGTGACCATAGACAGAGGCGGCGGCGGCAATGACGGTCATACCCCAGCCGCCGCCGATGACGAGAAGGCTATCTCAGAGATCCGGAGCAAGGCGCGTGAGGGATCGATCAGACTGGAAGAGCGGGAGGTAGAGACGCCCGCGGAGATCAGCGCGGCGATCAAAGAGGAGATGGGTAGGTGCAACCTCTTCTTGGTGGGCAGGTCGCCGACGACGGGGGCTTTGGTGGAGAAGAACAGTAATATGGACTGCCCGGAGCTGGGGCCAGTGGGGTGCTACCTTGCGTCACCGGAATTCTCGAGCACAGCATCGGTGCTGGTGATGCTGCGGTACGACCCAAAAGCACACCCGGCGGACGATTTGTCGTCGGAGGCGCTGCAGTCGCCACAGACGACTGTAGCCACCCCGGAAGCCATTATGGCCGTGCCTGATCCTTACCCTCGCTAGTTACTATTACTCTATGAAGACAGAAATAAAGAATTAGATGGGAAACAGAGACGGAGGAGGATACCAAATAGAGACGGCAGAGAAAAAAAGAGGAGTTTCGCTGGCTGGGATCATGTAAGACATCGCATCGGCGGGAAACGTCTCCTGTCGAGAACAATCAACAAGACGGGATGAGTTGAAATGAAGGATCAAATTGTACGGCAGAACAAAATATCAAGTCTTTTATTGGACTTTCTTTCCGAATAGCAGGTTGGTAACATCCCAAATTATTAAAAGTAAGATTTTCAGTTTTAATTTCGGTTTTATAAGTTAAGGTCATTTTATTTAGAATTATTTTCGTTTTGATTTTGAAAAAAAAATATTTTTTAATTATTATTTACGTATGATCAGAATTTAATTATAATTTAATTATTTTTTTATTTTAAATTAAAAATATAATAAAAATTTCCAAAAAACTATAAAAAAGTAAAAAAAAATTATTAATAATTTTATTATAATAATAAATATAATTTTAATTAATTTTTATAGTTAATCACTTATTGGGTAAACTAATTTTTAAATTTACAGATAATAATTATATTTAATTTACTAAAAAAATTTTGTCTATAAATCCCTACGTGATTTTAGTTTGATTTATATAAATTTCTTAGATAATTTATATTTGTGTTTAACGATTTTGAATGCATGTCAATTTATTTGGTCAATAATATTAATCTCTGTGACTCGATATAAATTTATTAGAAATAAATATTCAAAATGACTTACATGTAAATAGTAAAGATTATAGGATATTAAATATAATCATCTCTAAATTCTAACGCTAACATTTTGACTGTTAGCTTTTATGTATTAAACAAAATTTTGAATTTCGATTTCGGAAATCGTTTCAACACTCAGAGAAATCAACACATTTCAGTTAAAACAATTTCCATTTCGGTTTTGACCAAAATAATTATTTATTTATTAATTATATTTTGACCAAAATTTAACTTTATTTTAATTAATTTTTAACTTTAAATTAAAAATTTTATAATATGTTTAAATTTTTTTGAAAAAGTGAATAATCCTATATACTAAAAACTCAAACACGTTAACAGTCTTATGTACGTGAACAGTCTCTGGCAGAGACTGGCGAGGGCGCGAGGGCGCGAGGGCGCAAGTGCGCCAGCGAGGGGGCCAAGTTGGCGAGGGCATGAGCGCTAGAGTTGAAGCGCGAGCTCGAGGGCGTGAGTGCGAACGTGAGGCCGGCGTGAGGGCGCGAACTCCAGGTTGGCAAGCATGCTCGCGTGAGTGCGCAGGTACGAGCGCTAGAGGCTGGCACGAGGTTGCGAACACTAGGTTGGCGAGCGAGCTCGCGCAAGCGTGCAGGCGCGGGCGCTAGAGGCCGGCACGAGGGCGCGAACGCCAGGTTGGCGAGTGAGCTTGCGCGAGCGCACAAGTGCGGGCGCTAGAGGCCAGCGCGAGAACGCAAGTGCGGGGGCCAAGCTAGCTAGGGTGCGAGTGCGGGCATGAGGCCCATGCGAGGGCTCTGCCGCGAGCACGAGGCCGCCGAGGGTGCATGCGCGGGCATGAGGCCGACGTGAGGGCGCGAGCGCAGACGCGAGGGCAAGAACGCGGGCGCGAGGCCAATGACGATGCAGGGGCCAAGCTGGTGAGCGTAAGGGTGCGAACGCAATGCCGGTGAGGACTTAGGTGTGGGCGTGAGTGCAAGGCGGGCGAGAGCGAAGGCGTGAGCGCGAGTGTGAGGCCGACAAGGGCATGAGCGTGGGCGCAAGTGTGAGGTCGCTCACGCTCGAGCGTGGGGGCCAAGTGGGAGAGGCCGCGAGCACGAGTGCAAGCAGGAGACAGGCGCAAGGGCACAGACTTGGACACGAGGCTGACAATGCGCTAGCGCGAATGTAAGACTGACGAGGGCATGAGGTCAACGTAAAATTGAAAGAAAATCAATCGAAACATTTTGCCCATGACCGAAATTTAAAACTCAACTTAATTTTATATATATATATATATATATATTCAAATATTAATTTATTATATTAATATGATTTTTTAAAAAATATTTTGACATTAATTAATTTAAAAACAATTATTAAATATTAAAATTTTAAAAATTAATTTCGAGTTCGACTCGAGCTCGGCTGGCTTGTTTGTACTTCCGAACTGAATCAAACTAAGATCCTGCTGCTCGAGCTCTACTGACATCAAGCCAAGCTCAAGTCGGAGTGAGCTCCCTCTGCCTCAGCTCGATTACGCCCCCTATGTCCGGCCCTGTCACTCCCCAATCAAGCATGAAGACCATTACGAGCATTTCTAGCACCGAATGCTCCCAACATGAAAAAAAGAAAATAAAAAAAAACGAGAGATTCAGCTTCCCCTCGAGATTTCCTTACAAGTAAATCCTGCTAATAACTTGTACTACAAATGCAACATGTGAATATTAATGGCGCAGAAATCAACAGAAAAGACCTAGAGGATCTCCCATGCCACCGCTGGTCTTACTGATTGCTGCTACTAAAAAAGGCTTGCATCACTCATCACTCATCGCTAGCTCCAAAGCATAATCATCCTTTTCCTGTCAACAACAACACTAAAAACATCAACCACACCTAAACCACAACCTGACGTACCAGAAAAAGATTCACAAAGTAAAAAATAAAACTGTATCACACACAATGGGTCCGCGGGCAAAATATCGTCCAAATTGAAGCCAGTAGACCTGTAGAAATAAAAGAGTCCATGTTTCAGTAAAAGAGTTCATGTTTCAGGGATCTATCGTTACAGATCCAAGTTTCTCACATAATCCAAAGAATGTAATACTTCCACGATAGAAATTGATGTTTATCTTTCATGTTATATGTCACAATACCTCATCTTCATCTTGTGTTTCCACTTCTAGATCAGAAGACGGGAAACCCACACATAGTAACGCATAGCCCTAAAATAAATGAAAAAGGAATAGTTATTGCTCTACCAAAGAAGAGTAAAGAAACGAACACAAATAAAATAAAAAAATATAAAATAGGTATGGATGGCATATCTCAATGAGAGATGCTGCATTGATCCTTAGACAAGTTCAAGCTAACAATAACTCAAAATAAGCTGCCATAGTGGTCCATTAACAAAGACGAGATTGTCATCAAAATTTGATAAAAAAATTTGAAATATATACTATATTAAGTTTTGCAACAAACATCAAGTCCAGTGTTTTGAAGCATTACAATGATAAACTTTTGGTGAACTATGAGCTTAAAGTTCCATCAAGTCAACTATTGAAAATATTTCTTCTTGTCATAAGCAGGAAAGCGCAGAACCCCTATATAATTTGCATCATTAGAATAAGAAGATAAATTACTGCAGAAAAAATTTGATGTCATGATGCTCGAAGCAGGAAAAAAAATCAATTCTCCAAAGAAAGCCTAGGTGATATTCTCAACGAAAAATCAAATCAGGAAAACCTTAGACTTCAGTTCAGCTGATATTCCAAGAGCCTCGGGTTGTCTTATCTGTCCTGATTTTACTCGAACAGCACAACTTGTACAACAACCTGTTACATAAGTAGATTCAAACAATATACTATCGCGTATTTCAAAACGCAAGAGATTAGATGGCATGACATGTAATGAGAAAATAAATAGCACATAGCCATCCCAATTGATCTAATGGGAAATCCATGTAAAGATCTCATATTCACAAAACAAAATGTAGAAAAATGCACACAAAATTGGATTCATATAGGAGTCACAATTAAGAAGATCATGGACATCCAATACTCCTAAGATAGACAATAAAATAACCTACGGGAAAAACAGGCAGACACAGAAAAATTTCACAATTTTGTGTATGGTCATGAAATTTCCATTTACTTTGGAAAACTACGGTTGGATAATAAGCTGATCTGCTCTTCAACTACTTCCCATTTTGTACCATGTAAGAAGAGTGTGATCATTTTTGAAGGAGAATGGGGGGTGGGGGGGTGAAAGAAAATCAAACTTCCTTCTGTCAGGCCAACTAAAAACCTTGCGCTAGTTGGAACTTCCACGCACCTTTGGTCACCAAAGAAGGAAGCATGGCACACAGATTTGAAACAACTTGTAACAATTAGAAATGAGTTCAAGAGGGGCAGCCATGCCAAACCTGAGCTAGCATTCTATTCGTAAAAGATGGATTACCGTGGCGGCAAGCAAAGGGCAGAGAGATGTTCTGAGACTCCGCAGTGTGCAGTATGTACTGATCCTGGAGCAACAACAGAGCAGACAAGAGAAACAAGACAACAACTACCGATCATCAGTACATTTAAGATCCCGGAAGATCACGGAAACCTTCAGATTTAGGTCACCTCCGGGACAAGGAATTGGTGAACGACACCCCGCTGTCGATCGTGGACGGTCACCCGGCGGTTCGGGGCCGGAGAAGGTGTGCAAGGCGGCGCAGCAGAATCGGAAGTCGCTCTGGTTGCATTTGTGGAGATTCTCAAGCTCAAGCCAAGAGACGGCGTGGTTCTTGCTCCAGCTCCGAGAGCAGGACGGCAGTTGGAAGAAAATTTGGAGGAGGAGCATAATGGGGAGGCGAGGTTGGAGCTACACAGGATTTGGAGATCCATCTTATCTGGAGTGCCACAAAAGCAGCAGCAGCAGCAGTCCCGCAAGCTGCTACGCCGGCAGCATACGTCAATTTTGATCAAGTCGGAGGCGACGCTATCCGTCTGTCGAACGGATAGAGTTGGGAATCGGTAATGGATATGACGTTGCCTCGTGATCGGTAACAAACCATGATTTTTTGTCGATATGTGGATCGAGTATAAGCCGCGACTTCCAAATGCACGCTACAAATTTTTCTCCCCGTTTATTTTTTAATTTTTCAAAAATGCTCTCTGAAATAATAAATATTTTATTTTAACTCCTACTGCTACTTAATAATATTATAAAAAATACTATAACAGATATTATAATAATATTTTAAATATTTTAATACTATTATATTTTATTATGATGAAAATCAAATTAATATAAATAAAAATATAATAAAAGAATTAAAATTAAAATAATATAATTAGAAAATAATCATTATATATGACTGAAGAAAATATATATTTTTATTATAATAATTAATTTTAAAGTATAAATTATTACTATAGTATCGCTACATCTTATTACATTATTATTATAATATTTTATATATTCCTATGTTATTGTATAGTATTATTACAGTATTTTTTAGTTTTTTATATTACTGCTACTATAATATTGTTATAATATTTTTAGGTTTTTCAAGTACTATCAAAGCATTCTGCAGATTTTTTATAATAATAATTAGTAAAAGGGAGGGATGTTTGGGAAATTAAAAAAATTTAAGCGGGTAATTGGTCAAGTGGAAAATTCCTAGGGTATATGTGGGAATTTTTTCTTTTTTAAAAAAAAATTGTCGAATGCATGTTGAAAATTTTTCATTTGACAAATAACTTTCAATTTTTGAAATTTCAGAAAAACCTCTCCGTTAGCAACTATTATAATAGAATATGAAAATTATAGTAGTATTATAGTAGTATTATAACAGTATATATTTAAAAATTAGTTATTATGATAAAGAGTATATATATTCTCTTTAGTCATATATGATTAGTTTTGATTGTAAGGTTATGTTTCGCGGAAGATTCGCGAGTCATTTTATTCTCAAACAAAACAAGAAATGAGAAGTAATATAAGATAAAATAAAAAAATAAAAAAAGATACGACGATGTACGTGATTCATCCAAAATTGGGTTACGTCCATAACAAAAGTAAGAGATTCACTATCAATAGTTTTTATAAGAGTTTATAAAAAAAATTTCACTTTTTTTTATCCAACTAAACTTATCATTAAATCTTGACAATGCCTTCACTATCAAAGAGACTCTTCAAGAGAGTACCATAAATAAATATCATAAGAAACCATCAAAAAGCACTAGAAAGACTCATACACGAGAGTCGACACTATCTCTCTTTCTCTTCTATTTATTCTCTCTACTTCTTTTTTATCCAACCTCAGTACCACATTACATCTAAACCTTATATATTATTAGAGTATTTATAGACTCTTATTGAGTCTGAGTTCTACTTTGATTACAACTCCTAATGCTACATAATAAGTATTTAAAATCAGACATAAGTTCAAATTTAACTTTGGATTTCTACCTTAACTCAAACTCCAATCTAAGTTTGAGATATCGAAACTCAACAATCTTTATTTTGGTTTGAACTCAACTTGGGTATGCCACTATTACAAAACTTCAGCCATCATCTCTCATCCATTTCCTCCCCTTGGGGTACTAACTTGTTCAGCTAATCATAAGATGTGAGCTCAAACTAACTTTGAATTTACTCTTTATATCCATAACATTGTACTTCTAAAAACCTTTCGGAAGACTTGTGTCTACTACCATAGCAAAAATAATTTGGAAAGAATGCTTACCTCTTGCTGAATCAATTTAAGTATTATGCTTCTTCTTCGCCACTATAGCCATCAGAACTCTATCTATAATGGTATTCCCTATCAATCGGTAAATATTTTCGCATTTCTCTTTTTCCATCAAGATCTTAATATCGCGTGCCACTTTCATGACTCCATCTTTTATTGAATAACTATAGTCTTTTAAGTCTAGTATACCAAATAAAATTAGATTCTTTCGCATCTTAAGAATATATCTCACCCAGTAAGAGTACGAACTACTTCATCAAATATTTGGAATTATACTATTCCCACACCGGCGATCTTACAAATCGAATTATTGCTAAACCAAATAGTACCTTCTTTCTTTTTCTCCTTATAAGAAGTAAACTAATTTTTCCTGAAATAAATATAGTAAGAACTATCAAAATTTCAAATTCACTTACCAAAAATATCAATTTTTGCGGATACCATAAGAATGTCTATATCCGCACTATTCTCAGAAGTATTATCTGTCATTGCTATCATCATATTGGAAAATCCTATCTTCCCACATTTTGAGCAATATTGTTTAATGTAGTCATATTTCTTACACAAATAATATTGTATTTTCACGTTCAATTTTGATTTTGATCATTATTTGTCTTCTCCATGTTTTCTCGTTCTCTTTCTTTCGTGAGTTATCAAATCTTCACCAAGTTCGATACTGATATTGGAGTTTCTCCTTTTTCTCATTAAAAAAAAGTCTAATTATCATCTCCTCTATCTTAAAAGTTTTTTTATCATAAAGAATTGTAATCACAATATAATTATACAAAGTAAAAAGAGACATCAGGAGAATCAACATTTTATTATTCTCTTCAAACTTCACATCAACTTTCAGTAAATCATTAATAATCTTATTGAAGGTATTCAAGCGATATAATATATTTATATCTTTGATTATACGCAATCTGTACAACTATTATTTTTAAATAGAACTTGTTTGTAGGGTTTTTTGGGATGTACAACTTCTCGAGTTTTATCTAGACATCCATCGTTGTCTCCTCATCAATAACATTATACAAAAACTTATAGTCATGCTTAAAATAATCAAATTCAATATTTTTTGGTCTATCTCCTCCCAATCTTTATCACTCATTTTGGCTAGCTTCTTTTATTTACCTTCTAACATTTTCTACAGATCTTGATAAATAAGAATTGTTTTCATCTTTTTCTGTCATAAGACAAAATTTATTTTATCATTAGACTTCTATACATCGAATAAGGACTGTAAGGCCTGGTGGGGCCAGTGGGCCAGTAGGCAATTAGTGGACCTATAACTGATAGCAGTTGTCTTTAGTCCTATATCGATAAAGTGTTGAAATTGAGACTGGGCTAAATATGATGACTGCTATAAACCCAACAAAGATTGTAAGGACCGGTGGGACCAATGGGCCAGTAGACAGACAGTAGGCCTGTAACTGGCAGCAGTTATCTTTAGTCTCACATCGACAAAGTGTTGGAGTTGAGACTGGGTTAAATATGATGACTGCGATAAACCCAACAACAATACATTTTCCTGACGTTGTTTATGGCTCATGACTTACCTAATCCTAAAGTTTTATTTTTTCCATTTCTCGAAAAAAAAAATTCATTATTAGATCTATGATAATCATCATATTTATTTTAATTTCAACTTCTCCACTTTATCGATACGAGATTAACACTAAATTGATGCTTAATCATGAGCCTTGTATTTTATTAGCCCACTAGGCCTTACAATATTATCATTAGTAGCGATAAAAGTCAAAATGAGTATTTATTAAGGGGGGCAAATAGAAAATTCAAAAATTGAAGGAGACTGTTGATCAACTACAAAATGTTCACGATTCATTGAGAATTTTCTCTCTTTTTTTTTTTGGATTTAACTCCCTTCCCCCACTCTCTTAGTCCTGACACATTTACAAACAACCCCCTGCTTTTACTATTGGGAGATATAACTTCCCCGCAATCTTCCTATTTACATGGTGATTTGTGAGCTAAAATTCATGACAGTAATTAAACTAACCAAAACCGCTTGCAAGCAGAGCTCCGAGAGATTAAACATTAATTCAAGAGAAAATATCTCACAATTAGAAAGCGGGAGTTCTGAAGAAACAAAGAGTTTGCAGCGATACAAAACAGAGACCAGCTACAACACAATGTTCATGCCAGCAATGCCCAAACACAACCAAAATAGTAGCACTCATACTGACGCATGGATGCCTTTGACCTTTTTAGTGGCCGAAGCAAGCTCAACAGAGATAATGAAAGCCGACTTGTCAGCTTCTCTCAGATAGTGTACATCTCCATTCATCAGCCTCAATAGTTTCCTGCAAACAAGCAGGCCAATGCCCTCCTCCGACATTTCAGCATCATTTCCAAACATCTGAGAGAGCAGTTCTTCGGGCACTCCACTGCCTGTGTGTGTTATCCTGACAGAGAGGAGGCAACAAATGGGTTACGAGCCAAGATCACACAAATGACTGTTGTGCAATTCCAAAGAAATATGTCTAGAAAGAAAAAAACTAGCTAGATTTTACTGGCATTTAAATCGCCAGCACCAAGTAAATATGCTTCTACCATACCTGAGCTCCAGGTGCACTAGATGGAGATTTTCTCCCATTCGATCTTTATGGAGTTTAATAATGATTTCAACCTGACCTCCACTAGGTGAGTATTTCACAGACACCACCAGAAAATCAGCAAGGATCTGTTGAAGCCTCAGATTGTCCCCATAAAGGCCCTCAGTCTTGAATGCCTCTGATAGATTGTTAACTATCCTTACTCCTTTACTGTTGCTGGCAATCATGACTTGACTTACAGCGCTGATCACGACATCCTGCAGAACGAACTCTCCCATTTCTAGATCCAAACAACTGCCAATAAATTGATAACAAAAATAAATCAAAGACTATATAAAATCCTAAAGAGAGTGTCTAGGAAAATCGAAGTAAAATTTGCATCATAGAGGGCAACAAAAACAAAAGCTAATGAACATCCTAGCATGAATGAGACAATAGCTTAATGGATGATGAAAAATTCAACAATTTAACAATATATTGAAATTGCTAAAACTTCGTATGGGATAAAATAGTGTGATAGAACTCGAAGAACCATAATGAAATCATTATCGACTCAAATATGAATAAAAGAAATTTTCCATCTCAACACCCATGGAAATGCAAGTTTATGCAGTTTAATTTGTTCTGAATAAGATGATACCTGTCCATGATGTTTTCAAGGTCCAGGTCATCAAGAATTCTGTTCAACTGGTAATGACACTTTGCTCCAGTATGTAGAAGCTCTTTTTGTGCTTCGCATAAATCAGTACCTTCCAGCATTTTCCTGGAATACATGATACCAGAAAGAGGATTTTTCATCTCATGCCTCATATATGCCAAAGCCCTCAATCTCTCCATAGTTGTCTGCTCAGAGAGCTGCTGCACATGGAGCACCTGTTGCAGTTCTTGACTAGCAGTATGCAAAAAGCAAAACACTCCGGTGACTATACCTCCTGCATCCACTTTCTTGCTCACTGAGAGTAGGCACTCCACATGTTCACCATTGCGGTCAACAAAATCAAACGGAACCTTCTCCGTTTCTTGACCTGTCATGGCATTGTTAATAACTACACTAAGATTTACAAAAGCATCTTGATTCTTTAAACGGCAACAGGCCACATTGCTCCCGAAAACCTCACCCAACAGCATCCTGTCTATTACTTCATCCCTCCTCCATCCGGACAACTTGGCCATAGCCGGGTTCCACTCAGAACACCAGCCAAACTCATCTGCACCAAATATGGGTGGTATCAATAGGCTAGGGTTTTGCACTATTGCTTTGTAGTCCCCTTCAATTCGTGTAAATTTGTCCATTACCATCTTATGGCCAGTCATATCTTGAGCTACAAAGCACACACCAACAACATGTTCATTGATGTCACGACTTGCACAAGCATTGACAACCAAGATAACAGGACCTTCATCTCTTTGAGAGCCATGAGTTTTCATCTGAAACTCCACATTTTGCTCTTCTCTTCCTGATGGTTTGATAGTAAAAGAAACAATAAGCATCTACAAAGTCAAATCAGTTGAGTGGAACCCAAGTGAAAGATAATGGTTTATTAAAGCAATCAAGAGCCAATCGCCTTCAAGAAAATAACAGACATAAATAAAATTAAAGGAAAGCAACAAACTAATAGAAAGACATACTCACCCTGCAATGCCAAGTAAAGCATCTTCTTGACAACTTCAAATGAAGGCTCTTCCACAAGGTTGAGCAAATGTTTCCCCATGGCTTGATCTACTGAGAGTCCTGTAAGTTCAGCAATTTTCACGTTCCAGCCGTTTATGAGCCCATTGATATCCACTGCCAAGATTGGTACTGTTGCTGTCTCTATCAGACGTACCATTTCATTAGTCACAGCTTGCAGTTCTAGCATTCCTTCAATTTTAAGATCATTGATTTGAGCATCAAGAGAGGCACTCTTTTTAGAATTCTCAGTACCACTGAAAGTCCCCCGCAGTATAAGCTGTAAGGAGTGAATGGCATCCATCTCATAGTCTTTCCAGGGCACACTCCGCATTTTTACAACTTCAAGAAATGCTTTAAATGAAGATCGTGGGTGCATTCGTTTACCATCATCCTTATCATTTGGATCATGCTTTGCGCCTCCCCATCGGATTTCAGCAGCAGTATGAGACCTAAACCAAAATAAGATGTCCTTGGAAGTAATTCTAGCAGCAGCCATTCCACAAACCACATCATCAAGAGATGAAGCACCTGGGTATCCAGCATCATGTAGACTGTCAGTGCTTAGGCCAGTAGAATCCATATGATACTCTGCAAGCCAGTAGGCAATGTCTCGAATCTGGGTCTCACTGGGAGTCAGACCCAACCGCCAAACCTTATTTTGGAACAGAAGGGCGGCACCATCACATTTCACCAGATCCATAATATTTGGAGTTTGTTGCAGGATGCCTACAGGGGTAGCATCCCTAAGCAGCATATCACACAAAAGAGTCTGGGTTCTTAAAATGTTTTTCTCGTGTATCTGGTTCTCTAATTCAAATTCCTTGTTGACATGGATAGCAAACACTTGCATCAAAAATTCACAAGCATATCTTAAAGGAAACGGAACAAACCTTGGGCTTTCGTTGTGGCAAACAACAAGGCCCCAAAGCCTCTTCCTCTTTTGCTGCTGCTGTTGTGTTGGCTCCAAGTTCTCATCGTCTTCTTCCCCTTCATTGACAACCACTGCCATAACCAGAGATGCGATCGAATTCATGTTCTCCATATACTGCAAGTGACAACTGTGGGGGGCTCTAAGGGTAGAGCCACAAAAGGTCAGATCAGAAGGCAGCTTCTCGTCTTGGTAGATTTTGACAGGCTTTGCACGGCAGTCACATATCATTCGGACCTTGCTCTTCATGAAGAGAAACCTGGCAGCCTGAGGAATGTCTGTGGCCGGATAATGCAGACCCTGATAGGGTTCCAAGCCCGGCTTCGTGATCTCGCGAAAAACCTCACCATGATCATCATCATGGAACTTATAAACCATCACCCTGTCGTAACCAGTGAGTTCAAAGACTTCTTCAATCACAGTATCACACAACTTCTCCATTCTACCACCAGGTAGTGATTGCAGCCTTGCAATGGCCTTTGCCGCGAGCTTGTAAGATTGGAGGGCCCCTGCAGCAGTCATGGGGAGCTCGGAAGGTTTCACTGGCTCAAAATCAACAATCAAACATGCCGTCACCCGATGAACAATCGCATAAAAGGGCTTGCCAGAAGTCTTACAGTGGACCAGAATGGGATTGAGGAGCGAGACCTCGGCATAACCCAAGGCCTTCTGCAGTGCTGCAGTGCCAGGAGAAGTGAAGATACTCCTCACATCAGTTCCGATGCCGAGAGTTGGATGGTCGCCCACGCTAGGAACAGCGTGGCTTACCGTGGTGAGCATCTCAGGAGCATTCTCGGAGTAAGCAATCACCTTGAATGTCTTCTCATCAAGGGCAAGCAAGCAACCAAACGGCTGGATAAGCTTCCCATTCTGAATATGCCGCAAGTATGCAGTGACCTTCTCTGACCTCATTGGATCAGTAGAAGACTCCTTGTGCCCCACAACAGATTGGGAGTAATCAAAGGAGGTGCCGAACTCTTCGAACTCAGCATCAAGTTTGGCATCCACAGTGGTCTGGGCTATGATCCTGGCGCTGTGCCTACTTCTGTTAGAGCTAGTAGAAGAATTTGCAGGTCTAGAGGAAGACATTTTTGGGAGTACTCAGAACCCACCGCTCCAAAGGAGAAGAATTTACTCGCTCCCTTGAATTAAAAAAGCCAAGCTTTACTGATTGAGAAACGGAATATGGAGGGACTGAAAGAGAGCAAGCAACAGTAGAATAGTGTACCTCTCGTAGTCTGTATTACAATTGAATTGAGAAGAGCGGATATGAAACCCGGAATTGAAGAATCTGTCCAAGAGGGCTGTCAAAGCTATAATAAATGATAAATACCACGAAAGAACAAGAACAAAACCTCAAACAAGATGCTCTCCAGGTACTTTTCTATGCAAAGGACGCTTATGAACCTCAGAATTCGTCTAAAAAAAATTCTGAACCTGCACACAGACACTAGCAATACCCAGAGAGGATTCAGAAAGAAAATAACGGAGACAGTTAAAATACACCGAGTTCCAAAATGGGCCAAAATTTTCCAACGCAGAATGAAAAACAAACAAGAAGTGAAAAAGGAGCCAGCTTTGGCTAAAAAAAAAAAAAAAAGGCTTTCTTGTTTTTAAAACTCGGAGATCACCGGGGAGACCACTTTGGCTCAGGGAGGGAAAGTGAGAAAAAGAGAAAAAGAAAGAGAAGGAGGCCACATCTATCTATATCCTCGTGAATCCGATAAATAAGAAAAAAAGAAAGAAGGAAGGAAAGAGAACCAGTGAAGGGAAAGGGAGGGGCTTAGGGCTAGGCCGCCCTGGTTCGATTCGCGGGAAGCTTTGTCGGGACCACAGCTGAGGTAGAAAGCCCCGGCGCGGTCTGGAAGGTGCGGGAGCATGGGCTGGCAGGCGCCTCGTCCCACTCCCAATGGACGCACTCGCAGCCGCCTCCAAACTCCATCATCATCGTCAGCAGCGAACTCTGAGATTTATTTATAAATTTCTATGAATAATAAGAGAGGAAGAGAGAAAAGAGGGGAATTTTTTAGCAGACAGGCAGCGAAACGGAAGGAAACCACACGGAAGAGATGAGATTTGCCGACATTATCTTGATTTGTGGGAGGATTCTCGGAATGGGGAGGGAGAGTCGAGGAGGGAAGTGAGGCGAACAGAGAGACAAAGGGAGATAGAAGACGGTACGCTGGTCCTTCACGACATTTTAGTCGCAGCGGGCGCCCTCAATCCAACGGAAGAAAATTGGAAGAAGAATTTGTCCCATGTTTGTTTGGTTGGGTGCAGGTTAATCAGTCGCGGCACACCGACCCAGAAAAGCGAGATGATGGGCCGACGAGCGTGTGCATATGTGCGTGTCTGCCCATTTGTCCATAAACAAGTATTATGACGTGGCACTCGCATCCCATTTAAATGAAAAGGACAGAGGAGGGTCATGGGCATTTCACGTGCGGATCAGACGTCGTCTCAGGCTTTTTTATTACTCTTTTACTGCTCAGGTGGACCTGCACTGCTGACTGACGGTGGTGGTGGTGGTGGTGGTGGTGGTGGTGTTCGACGTCGGATCAGGTGGGATCTCAGCCGGGATCAGCCGGGAGCCTCGGAGATCCAGCAGGTCCCAAGGACGTGATAATTCATAGCGCAGCAGAAGTGTCGGCCTAATTTAGCCATCAGGGATGCAGGGGTGTCGGTATATCGAATCGGTCTGTGCAATTTAGCCGTCCGCGATGAAATTAATTTCGATCCAAAGCGGAGTTATCTCGGTGGGAAGCATGTGCGCGGTATGGGCCTCGGGAATCTCGGATGCTATGCGAATTAATGAATTAAAATGTTACCTGGTGCTCTCCACAGCATGCTGCCCATGCGTACCGCCGTTCTCTTCCTCTGCTCGTGCTGTGCTGCATTTTACCGAGAATCAAGAGACCGAGAAAGCATTACTCTCCTCTCTTTCTCTCGCCTTTGATTCCCGAATTTAATCAGAGATTGAGACTTGAGAGAGAGAGCTCAAAGAGATTTGGGGGTTTAGGGATTGCACAAAAAGGCAGACGCCCGAGGGGGAGGAGGAGGAAGACGAAGCGACGCTCTGCCGCCCGCCAGTTCCTACTTCACATTTTTGGCCAGTTAATCTCGATTGCGCCGAGGCTGAACCGGTTATTGCTTTATTCATGCTAATAATAGAAGAGTTTTTTACTTGCCGCTTCCGAATAATAGTTAAATTAGGTATAATTTTCTTATTTTTTATAATTATGTATAATTTTTTAAAATTTTTTAATGAGGTTATACTTAATTTAAAAAAAATCAAGAGTTACATGTAATTTAACTACTTTTAAAGAAACTATTCGTAAAAAATTCATAATAAAATATAAATTTAATCTATTACATTTGATTAAGTAAATTTATTTTTAATCAGTAACTTATATTAATATGCTGATTAAATTTTTTAATAATAATTGTGGGTGAAAATTACTTATAAATATATAAAAAATTTCTTAGTTTAAAATTTTTAGGCCATTTAATTTTTTTAGTGTTCTAATGTTTTATAATTTATAAAAAAAATAATAATTAAATTTATATTATTTTGTGAAAGAAAAATGTATTTGTATGAGTTTGTGTTTTGATTGCTTATCGATGATGATGGCGATGAATCAGAATGATGGACAACATTAAATGCTCATTGATGAGGATGGTGATGGGTCGAATGATTGGACTCACATAATTTCGATTGTTTGAAAAATGAACTATAAATAAAAAATTGTATAAATATAATAAAATTAAACTTCTCCCACCAGCTTTTTTTTCTTCCCATCCTGTCATTGCCTGAATCATCCGGATCACTCCTTTTCTCCTCTTATTAGACAAGGTCGATTTTAGTGATCTCGGTCAATCAGTGGCCTCAATTTTCCACTGCTCTCTCCTTCGCGCCATGGTTGAACTCACTATTAAGTTTCCCGACCTAACATCGATCTTGCCAATCTCCTCGTCGTTGTTGTCATTATGCTTGTCTTGGAAGCCGATTGTCCCTTGTGCAAGCCTTAATACGTGGATTTTTAACCTTTCAGTGGTCGTACTTTGGTCCCAGCACCACTCCTCCACAACAAGCCCTCTTTTGTCGTTCGTTTTGGCCTACTTCAGCCGTCACTCCTCTCTCTCTCTCGTCTCGTCTTGCTCCGGCCGTCACTCCTCTGTTGCTCGTCCCGACCAACTCTGGTTGTCCCTCCTCTCCCCCTCGTTTGAACTTTACTACGATCGGCCCTCCACTTCCAATCGTCAGTGCCTACTCTAGCCATCCTTCCTTTCTCGCAGAACCTACGAAACTTACACTTCACTTCTCATACAAAATTTATCCAACAACTCGAGTTCACATTTCGGTGGCTTCCTCTACGTTTTTACTTCCATTATTTCTATAATTTCGATGACTTCCGTGAGTTTTGAATTTACCAAACACTATCTAACACTACATGATCCGGTCCTAAATTAACCCGACCGGTTCGACTTTTGATTCAAAAATGGATCAAGCCCGAGGGAGCCCAAGTTGTATCTAGGACTGGGGGTTCTGGTCCACAACGAGACGCGGTGATTGGTTTCGATTGAATTCCTCTGGTCACGACTTTCTTTCTCCCTTGCAAATTGCAAGCAAACGTCTTTTTGCCAGTTGCAGCAACAAGACCCGTTAGTATCCATTCTACGGCATCCACAAATTGCTTCAAACTCAGCAGCAAATTATTGAAGGAGAAGTGAATTTAAGAATCAAAAGAAAGAATAATAATGGCCCGTCCGTTGCTGGCGTTTCTCTTAACCGAAATTCGAAGTAAGTATTGAATTTCATCAACAGCCACTCGCTATTTCTTCCTTCGCTGAACTTTCTTCCACTGAAATTGTGAATGCAAGACAGTCTTTTACAATCATACTACCGACAAACTTCACTGGAAAAAAAAGGAAAATAATGAATAATGTCCAACACCAAATTATCCTCTTCCATGGCACAAATAAAACGAGTACAACTGCCGCTCAACTGCGAAGAATGCTGACTATTCCCTTTAGGCGTCTACCTTTATGTTCCTCTTCTTTCTCTACCCGCTTTGTTGCTGCTTCTTTCTCTGCTGCAGCCTTTTCCCTTCGTAACTTCTTTGTTTCTACCTCCATTGCTTTGGTCAATGTGTCAATTTTCCTAGATAGCATCTGTCAAAGTTTTCACCTTCAGAAAACACCACAATTCAAGGAAAAAAAAATTGCAACTCAAAACAAAAAGTCTTTCAGATTTCTACCTCTATAGAGTTATCCTTGTCTTTCAAGCTTTGTTCCTTCTCATGGCATGCTTTCCTTAAAGCAATCACCTCCCTCTGGAGAATGTCATAAAATATCCCAGACATGTAGTCCTTTCCAACAGTTGCAACAGATTCTGATCGCTTTCCATTGATAATCTCCTTGTCTGATAAATTATTTGTAGATATCCCTTCACCGTCGTCTCCTCCGTCAAAAGATCTTGATACTCCTTTTGCATGCCTGAGAACATTCGAAGGTTTAGGTAATGCTGATGATCTTGCAATAAAATCTGATGACCTTCGTGCAGCAGATCCAGCTATTGAGTAGTCAGCCCCATTCACAGAGCAGCTCCTCGACAACCGAATCCTAGTGCTTTGCATATCATTACGAATCCCAGAGCGGGATGAGGCCTTCAATCCATCCTCAAGAACTTTCAAACGCAGCTGAAATCTTTCCTGCAGATAAAACCATCCAAGAAACTGTAGCACTCCATATCCAAATCCGCAGTGTCACTAAATTTGAACTACAGGACTGATACAAATGATAGCTGTTGCCATACTTTGAGTTGAGCTTCTGTTTTAGCAGCACGTTCTGCTATAGATAGCTTTTCTCGAAGCTGTTGCATTTCTCCCTAAAAGAGGATAGGTTTAGCTAAACAGATAAACTAAGTTTTTTTACCAGACAAAGGTTAGTATATATTGACTGAACCACTAGTGCAATTAAGTTTATACCATTAATAAGCGCCGCTCTTCAATCCACTGCTTTACTGGCATTACTTTGTCATTGGCATCTTTCCACTCATTAGCAATTACAGTTGCAACTCGATTTTCTGTGGCCATTGCCCGAGAGAGTGTCCTCTCAAGAGCCCTTTTCTCTCCCTGTGAATAACAAGAAACAGATTAAGCATTTGAAAAGCAACAGGATATACAGTACTTAAAAGAGATCTCCAGTGGTAGGTGTTGATGCCCTGTCAACCGAAAAGAAAATATTGTCTCTACTGCATAATAGGACAGAGTTTGTAATGGGCAAACCTTTAGTTCACTAACTTGACGCTGATAATCGCGCACAGCATTTGCCGCTGCAGCTCCTGAAAGAATAGCCTCCTCTAATTCATGAACAGTCTGCATCAGCTTCTCCACCTCTGCCACCTTCAGTCGATGCATCTTATCGAGAATTTTGTACTCTTCCTAATCATGCAATAGTATTCTGATCAGAAACAAGAACATGACTCAAACGAGGAGTGATGACCATCCTTCACAATGCAATATTGAGCGGAAAGATACTAAAGTCGGTCTTCCGTGATTTTACTCTACTCGCTAATGCAAGAAAAGAAATGAAAAAGTCCACACACCTGACATATGTCATTCTGTTTCATGAGTTCTTGGTTCTTGTTCTGAAGGTCATCAACAAGAGAAGCTTTGATGTTTGCAAACTTGACCTCTCTTTCTGCATCCAATAACGCTGCTTCTTTGGACTTTGTTTGTCTTTCTAGGGCTCTGTTATCATCTTGAAGTTTTGTGAGCTGACAGTCACAGAGAAAAATAAAACTATGAAAATCTCAATTGAAGGAGAGAGCCCATTAAACTCACTTAAAGCTGACAGCAAACAGCTACAGTCTTGGAAACAAACCTCTTGCTTTAGAAGCTTGATTTCTGCTTCCAGTGGGTGTAGTATAGCCTCTAAACTTGGCAGCTCTTCATCTTTCTGTGCAGCATGAACTCTTCTGAGGGTTGCCTCAGCTGCAAATTGTGCTGCCAATGCTGCTTTCTTTTCATTCATGATTTTCTTGATTTCCAGATTCTGGCGTCAAAATTTAATAAACTCAAGTAAACAGCCCCAAATTTATCAAATAAATCAACTGGTGCAGAATGCAGGCCACACCTTGTTTTCTAGAGCAGCCTCCAATGCCTTCCACTTTTCCACCATCTTCTGAAGTTCCTCAGTGACCTGTCATCTCAGAGGACATTGATGCATGTGAATCCAAACTCAACTAGCAGATAGAACTGAAAATTCATTTGGCATATGATGTAGCATAAGAGAGGTTACCTCATCAAGAGCCTTATCTTTTGCTCGCTCAGTGAATTTCAAGGCTTTGATTTCACTTTGAGCTTCTGATAGTTCCCGATCCTTGTCTGTAATCACAGGTCCTGATGTGTTACGTTGTTGCCAAAATCTAAAACCCTTATCTTAGAAAAATCATGTTAATATTTCTCAGAAAAGCCAAAAAAAGCTTTTTTTAAAAAATATCTACTAAGTCTTATAATCAACTTAACCGTTCATGACCTACCCTGTCTACTGTTATCTCTAACAGGAAGTCTGTTAGACGCTTGCACCATATTTCCTTAATTTTTAAAGAAAATGGGTACTCGCCTTGATTTATCAAATCTGGTATACCATATACTATTCCTAGCATCCAAACACTGTTCTTATTTGTCCTTGTATTGCATAGGAAGTTAAAAAGAAGTCATTTGACAGGACAAAATCCATAGCTCCCACTCCTGATGTCTCAGGCGAATTGGAATCATCCAAGCAACAATTACGGTTGATGTCTCATTTGTGGAAGCAATTATGCATGCATTGGGGGATTCTTAGTCATGAGAAAATCCAAATCGATAACCATATATTGCAAGCTCCAAATCCCCAAATGCGCGCAGTGCCACCACTGGATTTATATCGAGGGAAGCCACCCACAAAATTGCAATATTATTTATTGATGGGATTAGATGAAGAAGAAGAGCAAAAAAGAAATACCTTTGAGGTCATTCTGAAGTCGATTGAGCTCTATCTTGACAGGATCCGAGCCATGGAGAAAATTCAGGAAATCGTCGTCATCAAGGCTGGATCTTTTGGACCACTTCTTCTTGGGAACCAACCGGGGCATCATCTCCATGGGTCTTTGCGGCTCCGACGCAGATCCCCACACCCCTCCCCCGCTCTCCCCCATTGCCCCTTCCCAAACCCTAGAACTAGAAAAGAAACATCAAATGGAATGCGAGTAGAAGCGACAGGGAGGAATGCGAAGAAGGGAGATTCCGAAAGAGAGAAAGGATCTCCGGCGATTAAGGAAAAGAGGAAGACGAAGAGTCGGACGACAGGCGCTTCGCTGTTGCTTCCCGCCAGCCACCGGCGTTCTTTTATGAGTCCAACTGTATTTAACTGTCGCCCGTCGGTCTTACCTTACCGACAGAGCTCTGTGAGCAATGCCTGAAATACCCTCCTGCTTTTCTATGAGTTCGATGTTGGTGGGGTGCACACACGTTCCGTTGGGCCCGCAGCCCATCGGTGTTGAGATCATATTCGAAGAAATCAAATGCCGCGAGCTTTACATTTCATCGACTGAAAAAACTTGCGGGCTCTTTTTCCTTTTATTATTCGATGGTAAGCTTTTTACTTTCTCTCTTTTTTATTTTTTTAATATAAAAATAATATACTATATTATTATTAAAAAAATAATTTTTATTATTTATTTTAAAAAATCAACTCAAGTAAAATATTTTAAAAGTATTGTTTTTTAATTTAATTTTATTAATTAAATATTAGAAAATAATTAAATTATTTTTATTTGATCTTGATTTGGATTTTCATAAGATAAAAGAAGAAGAAAAAAAAGGAAAAGAAGTGTTATAATGTCAGATATGATGAATTAGTTTCACATCGAATATTGCATAAATAGAGTCTAAAATATATAGTGAAACAAGGTCATATTCTATTAGTTTAAGCTTTTATGATAGTTTTGAACTGAAAGAGTGTCAAAACGAAATAATATAGTAGGTCGGATACTAAATTATTTCAAAAGTTTAAGTTCATGGGATATGAGCTTTTTTCTGTGTATTGGACTCTATTTATTTAATATCCGATGTGGGACTAATTCATCGTATCTGATATTATAATAATTTTCTCCTTCAGGTGTGATTTAACTACACAATTTTAATATTTTTAATTAAGAATTCTTTTATTCGACCAATTCTATTATGTGATCCATACCAATGCATTTTTATCTCATTCTTTTGATTTTTTTAAGAGAAACTAACACACAATTTAATTTAGTCGCACCATTACGGTAATTTCGAAGCAACTAACACGCATTTTTATCCAGATCCCAGCTAATTAGAGACCGCACACAACATGCAGAATTGCTATTAATTAGAGGGAGACGCAGATGGTGGGAGGTCTCCATCACCCGAAGTACCACCTAGATTTGGTGATGCTCGGGGCGGGGACAAGCTGCAGCCCAGCCTGGCTCGAGAAGCTGTCAAAATATCCGAATCTGTCGCTGGATGGATCGATGGAGCTATACGTAGAATTGCTGACGACAGAGAAATATGAATTTTTGCAGAGTTTTGTGAAAACCATTCAGAAGAAAATAAAATGCCCTCGGTTAATTTCATTCCACGACATATGCTGCCTCGGTACTTTGGTGGCCTCAATCCGTCAATCTTCAGCCGCAGCCCAAGTAATTATAAGCCCACCGAGCAGCAGACTAATAACAAGTGCAGGAGAAGAAAACCGCGGGCATGGCACCCAAATGAATTCAAGCATAGAACAAAGTGATTTCGATCCTGGAGCAACCGCGTCGTATTTGAATTCTTAAAGTTTTTCTTAGTTTGATCTGCATTTTTCGAGGAAGACATCCTGAAAAGATGATCAGTTGGTATTTTATTCAATGACTTATTCGCATTGCCGCTCACGAATATATATCTGCGTCAAGTCGGTAGTAGTAGTTTTGTTGGTTAACTGAAGAAACCAGAGAGTTTGTTTATCCCATGTCAACTACATATCGCTGTAGCATTTGGTTGTCGGCAGGTCACACTCTTCTCCTTCCTTAGATTCGCTAGAATCGAGAGCGCATGAAATGGTACCCTAACGAATAGAGTGTGGTGCGCACCATAACACAATACGTAGTGGGACCTACACATCTCCAGAAATAAAATAAAATATTCCCTCCAATTTAAAATATATACACATGTGGCGGCTATTTTGAGTTTTTGACGGGGTTTTGTGAAAAAACCCGGGGTTAGGCCCAAAGGCCCAAGCACATAATGGCCCACGTGGGCCGTTCAACCGCCGTATCATCGAGACTTGTTCCCTTGCAGAACAGGGCCGGTAAGCCGACAACGAAGAGAAAGAGAGAGATGACGTCGGCCTCGTTTCCTCCTCCTCCGCCGTATTACGGGCTGTACAAGGACTACCTCGACGACCCCAAGTCGGCGCCGGAGCCGCCGGCTCCCCTTCAGGAGAGCTTCCCCCTCTTTGGCCAGCACTTCGCTGTATACCTCCACTTCCCATGTTGTTTTGCTTCTAAATTCTCATCTCCCCCAATTTCTCGGCTTTTATTTTCGCTTTCTTTCTTTCCTGATTGATCGATTGATTCACTTGCTAAATCCGTGTTTGTGTGTTTCTTTTATTTTTTTCGTCTTTCTCCAGATTGATTTGGTGCTGCCGAGCCTGGAGGATCAGGGCGTCCGCCAGCTCTACCCTAAGACCCAACACATCGGTGCGTGCTCACCGTCCTCTCTGTTTTTTCTTTCTTTTCATCTTGCAAGTGATTCTCTTCATCTTATTAGTGTAGCGGATGAAAGCATTGTGTTTTGATCAGCTATGCGAGAGTTCTTGTATATTCAGTAGTGTGACGGAGGTTTTCTGATTTCTAAGGTCCAAATACTTTCTATTGTTCAGTTGACATCTGCACTTAGTTTTTAGGTTATTGTTGGCTTTCTAAAATCCAAAATCACTACATTTTATGCATCAACCAACAAAACCTATTCTTCTGGAATTCCAATTTCCAACGCCTGCAAAATGTCTTTTTTTTTTTTATGTACCTTGCTGTCGTGAGGTCCGTGAAAATTTTCCTATAATTACTAGGATAACGAGTCCTAAACAGTTATGAAAACTGGATTTGGGAAATCTTGCCCCAAACTGCATCTTAAGTTTAAAGTATGATATGGCTGGAACTTTCTCATGCCAACGTATCTTTAGAATGGTTAGTTACTACTCGAGGCATTTCCAATCATACCATTAACAGTCTTGAAACCCTACAAGCGGTTGTTCTGCCCATCAGCTGTTCTTTGCTCTATTTGTAAATAATAGCAGTTTTTATTTTCCAAAAATAAGATTTGGCAATCTTTAAACCTAGATGACTGTCATTAATTTCTATTCAAGTTCTATTGTGTACTCTTGCTTGACTCTTTTGAATGTTCCAATGCAGACTTCAAGAAGGAGCTGATATCACTTAATAGAGAGTTACAACTACATATCTTGGAGTTAGCAGATGTCCTTGTAGAAAGGCCTTCTCAATATGCTCGCAGGGTGGAGGACATATCCCTTATCTTCAAGAATTTGCACCATCTCCTCAATTCCTTGCGTCCACACCAGGTTTACAGCATTCCTACTCGATGAATCACTTTCTGTGGTATTGATTATTGTTTCTCTTGACATATCACACTTTTCTCTTTCCTGCACACCCAGGCTAGAGCAACACTTATTCACATCCTTGAACGTCAGATTCAACGCCGCAAAGAAGCAGTGGAGGATATCAAAAGGTCCTGGTTTGACTTTCATTGATTATTGGGTTTCCTGATCTTGGTTGGAGTATTATCATCTCTGTTGATTTTTTTGCAACATAAGATAAATAATATCACAATTTAAATTACTTAAAAGACTTCTCTTTCACCTCAATCAGAGATATTATTTTGTCTTCAACTTCAATTATCTCTTAAACTGAATTAAGATTACTCTTCTTCCCAATGTTCTCCATTGTAATTCTGAAGAGTCTTAGATTTTTTTTGGCGTTGCTAACTCTCAGTTATTGGGAGAAAGTGTTGTGGTTTTTGTATATTTTTTTTTGTTGAAATTAACAATTCAGTGTATCTTTAGAAAGCTATCCTTTCTTTTGGCCTGTTAAGCAACAATTTTCCGTTCTGTGACTCGTGAGGAGCTGAAGCTTGTTTTGCATCTCTTGACAGCTATTCAACAAACCTTAAGGTGTTAATGGAATTAAATATTATATTTTGCAACTGCAATCAAGCCAATTAACCGACCAACTAACTGGTTTTGATTCAGATATCAAACACATTCTTTTGGGCTCTGAGATATTCTCAGTTTTTGTTCTGATGGGTACTTCAATTTCATCCTATTTTCCTATCCCTAGTTTTACTTGTCCAGCAATAATAAAAATTCAATTCTATATTTTTTTGGTGCATTTATATATTTCTTTCCTTCTTCAGGAGGAGGGCAGAGGCACAGAGATTGCTCAAGGAATCTCTTCAAATTTTGGACAGTCTACCTTGAATTGCATTGTTTGTTTCTCATGTAAACTTCATGAAAGAACGTGATGCATAAATTAATTCTGGGTCATTTTGATAGATCTCCCATGTGTTTAACTAGAAGCTGTATTTTCTGTGTGTATTGAATTTCACGACACATTATTACTGGTCAGGAAGTATTCAGCTTTGTCTCTTTAGCAGCAGGTTTTCTGTTTTCTGTTTATTCTGTGTGAATCAGGGCATGTCTGTTTACGACAGATGCAAGCATTTTAAACTACTTGTACCATGTTGAATGTGTGGGAGTCATGCACTTTGCTGTCTGTGGAAATGGGTAGTAGGTCAGTATCTACTTATTGTTGTAGTAACAATTGCTTGATCTGCTTCTAATATAACTGGTCATTTAGCGGTCTTGATTTACTTCTTACATATGTAATGGTAAAGCTAAAACAGAAGAGGAGCTTATTATTGTCCATAGTTGGCCTGAAGGTATTGTTTCTTTGTCTCTAATTTGCTTCAATTATCTCGATATGTCTTGCAAATGCAGCCAATATATTCAAATTTATAGGCATTATTTTGTCGCAAGCAAAACTTATGACTCTGTATGAACAAACTGGACACATACTAGGAGTGACATCCAAGAAGGATAGGTATGACCATGTGAGGAGTTCACTTGTTGGCTGTTGAATGCTGCCAGTACGGATGCTGTTGTGTTCCCAGTATTCCTCTGGAAGTGAAGGCCTTGTGGGAAGACAAAGGCTTCACCATGGGAGATGATCTTGGATACAAGCTTGTTGGCAGTGGTGATGAAGCCTACTTCCAGACTGCCGTCTAGCACGAACACCATCTCGGTAGCTTGGGGATGTGTGATGGGTTGACACCTTTGAGGGCAAAGTCGATGCGGGCCATGGAGATTCGCAGTGTGTTCAGCCCCAGGATCTTCTTAACAGTCGCTGCATTTGCTTTTGAGCCCATTGTGTTGTTGGTGTCCCCCAGGCTCGCAAGACCTACAAAGCTGAAGTCACTCTCGGAGACTGTCACCATCAGCTTGGACACAAACCGGTTCACCTTCACAGCAGCCAGCGATTGTTTCAATCAACATAAACAGCCGGTTCAGGTTGAGGTTAGGATCTCATCAAGTAGTAAATGGAAGAGAAAGCAAGGACCATAGTATAGAGGGATACTGCTCTTGAGATCAGCAATGCAGAAGTCCTGGAGCAAGTCAGAATCAGGGGCAACTTTGTCTGAGAAGAGGACGATGGAAAAGACAGTGTCCTTCATGCTCTTAGGCTTCCTTTGTCTTGGTGAGTTGGTGAATTTTTTTGATGCAGAAGGCATGTAATTGGAGGCTATTTATAGGGCTTGAAAGAGTGAAGCATGTCGGATTGTGGTTGCTCGCTGAGTCTCTGTGACGAGGCAAAAGGTATGAAAATGAAATTCCCACAACCAGCACAGCATCCCCGGCCAGGATTGATTCATGTGAATGGAAACTAGGGGAGGTTCTGCTAATTAGAGTCTGGTAACTGCATCTGCAATTTGTTAATGTTTGAAGAATTGAAAGCAATGAGGTCTTTATGTAGGGACTTGGGGGAGATTGATACTGCAAAGCTAAGCCAACTACTATGGCGGCCCACAACCAAGCTTTCCCACAAAGATTTTCTTTATTGTTTCCTCTTGTTTTCTGAAACAAGTATTTGAGATGGTTGACTAAGGAATAAAATAAAGAGCAAATTGTGTCTGAAGCTTCACTCAGGCCTCAAAAGACGCCAAACTTTTGAAGGCCAAATATGGAAATTGTGCCTTCAACGCTTCCAGGCTAGCACGAACCAAGAAACCCAAGCAATCTGCTCACCACCTTTTGTCTTTTGTAATTAAGATATGATAACATTAACAACAAAAGCAACAGTACAGAAATTTGTTTTGGAATCAGTATCGTGGTTTCAAAATTATTTTTTTTTCTTGTAAAATCAATATTTATTATTTTATATTATTATTAAATTAAATTATTATAAAAAAAATAAATAATTTTTTGAGTTTTAAATTTATTAAAATCTTAATTTTGATAAAAAAAAATATTAATTTATAAAAATAATTCACTAGTCTTAATCTTGATTTTGACCGCCAACCAAATTTGTGCTCCAACAAACTTTTCATACTTATGTGAAAAGATTTGCTTCTCCCAATCTTAGCTTGCATTGATACATCACACGCAACACAGAATGTTTATTAGTTTTTCACAAAGAAAAACACAAATTCTCAAGAAAGAACAGAAAATGTCCTAGCCTCACCAAAAACTTGTTCCATCTGCAGTTTATACAAAGGCTAGATAACCACAACTACCTCTGGTAACCCACTTCCAAACAAAGGGACAGTTGCAGCAAGAACAAAAACTCTAACACCCTCCAGCAAATTGCACAAGCTAAAGTTCCTCCGGTCCATCCCCAAACTCATAGCAACTAAAGTGCTTGACTCTGAACTTCCATTCTCCTTCAGCCGCATCAAAAGAAACAAACTCTGCACCCTGCTCCTCAGCCTTTTTCTTTAGCATTTCCTTGTATTTCTCAACCTTGGGCCCTTCTGTGTACTGCTGCCCAGTCTTCTTGTTCATGCATTTGATGTTGAGGAGCGTCACTTCTGCAGGCTTGTTAAGCCCCTGACCAACAGGAGGTTTCTTGCTTTCATCTTTGTATACAATCACCTCACGGTTGTTAAACTGGATGAGTGACTCGAGATCAAGCCTCCTTACATCTGTCTCTCCATCAAACTTTATACTTCCATAACCATGCCTTCCAACCACAAAGTCCTTCACATGGCGGCAATATCCTGGCTCTGCTCTCTCCTTAGCAGCCAACTCTTGGATACGTGGCTCAGTGTAGTAATCAGCATGCCTGAGCTTTGGCATCAGGGCCTCAATATCTGCGCCATGCTCATACACAATTGCAGCCTCACCTGCCCTGTGTCCAGTGACTGTGATGTAGGAAGCATCCATCTCCTTTCGACGATGATCTTCATGGACACCATTTGCCTTCTGGGAGGATTCACCTTGCATTTTAGGTGCCTTATGTTGGCTTTCCATGTGGCCATTCTCAGTTTGGCTCTCTGCACCAGAGAAAAAACCACCAAACAAGTCAATGATCGGGAAAGCAAAAAAATAGAACAATGTACTTTCAACATCTTAAAATAGGAACCAGAATATAGGCAGGTCTAAATATTTGAAACCCTAATAGCAATCAAATTATTTGAAAAGACTTGCAGAAAGTCCAAGCCAAACATATACAGAAGCATTTCATAAAGTCTCCTCATCTCATGTTTTCAATAGGAAGGACATAGACTGCCAGCTGCTTACAGGTGAGAAAACCTTTTTGGACACTCTTAAGCATCACCTTCAACAAATAGAGCTCTCTGCGTGCATCCCAAAAATTTCCAGTGTTTTTCTAAAACCGCCCAAGTTCTTTTACAACCATACAATGGTGCATATACAGGCCATCAATCTAAAGTTAAAATTAACCACTGACTTGAACACTATTTTTCTCCTCAGCACATTCTGTTCCCAAGAGATCAAGACATGCTAACTGCCAACCCCTCTAGGTTGTATTTAATTTGAAGCAAAAGTTACCTGTATCTATACAAACGTCTTATTTTGTCCATTCCAAAAGAAAAGAACAACACAAAATGAAATCACAGAAAATTTCCATGATTGTGTTCATTCTAGATAGCCGTAACTCAAGATGTTTTTGACATAAAACTAATATGGGGAGGGGGAGAGGGAGAGAGAGAGAGAGCATACTCACCAACATGATTCTCACTTCCAAATCCATTTAAAGCTGGAGCTGAAGGTTCTACTGGTTTACTACCTGAAATAAGAATAAAGAAAAAACCACAACATATATTAATGCAACAAAATCGCCATACAGAGCATGAGAAAGTGAAATTTAAACTTAGAACTCAAGCAGATTAAAAAGATGCTCTGCCGGCAAAGGACTATAGGTGAATTAAGTACTGTAGTGAGAAGAAACCACCAAATAGAATCATCAGCCACAATCAATAAAAATTTCTGACATAACACATAATTAAGGATTAACACAAAACTAACTTGACAGCTTCCACAAACTGCTTCAGGCCATAAAACATTGCCAGGCAATAACTAGCAAATGGATCTGTTTGTTAACCACATACATAAACTGCCTAGCAGTTATTCCATGGTTGAAACAGCAGAGGCAGGCCTTTGCATCAATGCATCCATTATCCAATTGTTCCTCTGCTGCCTCAAGTAGAAATGATGACTGCTTTAACCCTCATATGTATCCTCTTTTAACACTAAAACTGATGAGAACATCGGGATGGATGAACAATTAGTGAAAATGCAACCAATTGAGCATTCCAGATGCCCACATCATCACTAGGAGAAAGAAGGTATGACTCACCACTTCCATTAGCTTGAGTTGGACCATCATCTGTCGGCACATTTCGCCTTTCTCCATTAGTTCTTGGCGGCCATTGTTCAATTGATCGAATAACTAGTGCCCTTGGATTTTCCCTTGGGATGAAAAGTGCATCAGCCTTTGGTCTAGATGGTGTTTCCTCATCGTCCATGAAGAATGGGACCTGCACATAACAGATGCTTAGCAAGCATTTCTGCATCAAGATATTTCTTGTCATTAAGCAATATAAAATAAAAAATAGCATTGTACGGCTATTAAAAGTGTCACAAGCTCCTAAGAAGTCACCATTGGACCATCACTTTTCGGATGGTATCTTCTTGCTGGCAACCTTATCCGTCTCTGAGATAAGTGTCTTGGAACCACCAGGGAAGAAATCCTTGTGGGAAGAGGCTTTTCAGAAACCTGTAAAGGTGAAACAAATCATTTCTCATGCACCAGATATGTGAAATCTAGACTAAAGGTTGGTTGGATCAAGCAAATACAGAGGAATCAAATACAGATGAAAACAGAAGCAAGATCACCTTAAAACCTCCATCAAAAAAAGCAAAAGAAGCTTGTAGTTATGGGCAAAGGCAAAAAGTAGGTGAGACTTACTGGCATGCTAGAAATTCCATACTGAACTGAAGCAGATGAGCCAACACGACCAATAGACATTTGAGGCACTGCCGGAAGCATTCCAAATGGATTTGTCACAGGAGCAGGTTGCATGACCATATTGGTCTGTGTGGCAGGCCTGCTACAAAAATATTTGATGAAACAAGATGACAAATTATGGATAAAAGACAGAACATTCTTCAGGAGGAAGTCATGAGAGTGTAAAAGGTACTACGAAGAAAATCAAAATATACCATATTTCCAAATGCAAGACATGAGGAAGTCAAAAGCACATAAGGTATACATAATAAAATCATGAGAGCATAAACAAATGAAGGCAAATTTCCGAGCTACTAATGAAAGATTAGTTTCTCCTGAAATTAAGAAGAATGCAAGTAATCCATCTACTTTGTGAGCTGATGACACTACCAGCCACTTCAATGTTCAACAAATTTTGCACCTTCTACAGCCCCTAAAATTGAACATCCTATATCATATCATGTGCTTAAGATACTTGTTATTGCTCATTGCTTGCCTGCCTTATACCAAAGTTACAATTAGTTAATTGCATTATATGTCAGAATTGGCATTACAAAATTGTAACTGAACAAGAATGGAACTTACGGTTGCCCAAATGTTCCCTGATTGAACATATTTGATACGCTCCCAATGCCAGTGGATGCTGCTGCACACAAAAAATAAAATGTCAATAGTGAAAAATCCATTTAGTGATGTGTGAAGTCCAGGCCAAAACAAGAATAGCACAACCAATAGTTACCAGACTGTGACTGACCAAAGTTGCCAAAAGAAAAACCGTTAGAGGTTTGAGCAGGGGCCACCGGCTGAAAAGGCGACGAAAGAGAAGGCTGTAGAGAATAGGAAGATAAAACAATTACACAAAGGGAATATCATGTAAACAACAGTTAAAAAAGACAAACAGAAGCATAATGGAACTAAAGGGAACTCACATTGATTTGACCAAAGCCCAGAGGACTGCTTGTAGGAATTAGTGAAGGAGCTGAACTGCTGAATAAACTGCCCCCAAAACCAGTTGATGGCGTGCTAAACAGGCTTGAACCAAAAGCAGGCGTAGTCTGTTGAAAACCAGTACCTGGATGTCCAAACGGGGTAGATGTCTGCCCAAGGGATGGAGCTGAGGACTGAAACAGCCCAGATGACTGAGTATTACCAAAGGTCAGGCTAGAACCAAATGAAGAACTAGACCCTGTAGCTGAAGTACCAAAAAAGGATGATGAAGAACCAAAAGCTGGTGTGGTAGTTCCACCAAGAATTGAGGGTGAAGAAGTGGAACCAAAACCAGGGGCACTAGAACCCCCAAATAATGAAGGGGTAGAGGAAGTAGAACCAAAGGGGCTTGATGAAGCTGCACCAAATGGAGAGGTGAAAGTTGAAGCAGATGAAGAACCAAAGCCAGATGAACCAAAAGTTGGAGTTTTAAGGGAAAACTGGTTTGGAGCTGAAGAGGAGGAGAAGGGATTTGATGCAGGTTGACCAAATGCACTAGTTGAACCAAAAGGATTTGATTGTGTGGTAGGAAAGCCAATGCCACTGGCAGGCTGTCCAACAGGGCTGGGCCCCCCTGAAATTTGAGTTTGCAAAAGTGAAATGAAAAGAAATTAGCAATTTGATGACTTCAAGAAGAAAACCACAACAATCAAGAATAATACTGGAATTAGAATATAGGCTGAATCGTGCTATTATCAGGCGTGTCTGGCATCAACAACCAAAGCATGTATTATGCAACCTTGTGAGGAAAACTAGTTACAACTATAAATTTTAGGTAATTGATGATAAAGCTAAGCCTGACACCATAGCAGAGATTTACGACTTTTAAACCAGAGAATAGGTAATCTACCTTACATTCAAATAGTGTTTTGTTTTGCTACAGCATGACACTCTCATAGGAAAATGGTTTGTGCCATTTTAGATGAATGCTAGATAGGCTTTGTAGGCAATGCATATGCTCCTTCAATATTAGGAAAGAAAACCATTTAAAGGTGTCATATGCTCTTTCAATACTCGAAAGGAAAACCATTTAAAGGCACACAAACTCCACATTAGTATCAAACATTTCATATGATCTTTTTAAACGTGTAAACTGGTCAGTTCACATAACACTAATCAACCTAAGCTTGTATGTGTGAATCCTCACCTTTATCACCAAGTTGATAGTCTTCCCACCTCAATTCCTCATGGCTTTTATCTTTGTAGACAGGCATGGCTGAGATAGATTCCAGTTTTCCAGCAGGCTGTGTGCCAGTTACTCCATCAACCTCAGGTGTTGGCGTAAAGGATGCAACTCTACTCCCTCCACGCTGACCCCCCAAAGCTGTTTGACCAAAAGCTGGGCTACCAAATGTAGGTGTTGTTGCCTGCGCACCTGCAAACATTGAAGTTTGCATAGATATTAAGCAAAAAAGAACAAAGGGCTAGTCTACTCTTCGAGACCTGTGATGATGGAATGTTTTTGGACAACTTATCCGCCTCAATCTAGTTTCATCATGCCCAAAGACAAAGTACGAAACTTGAAGATAAGAAAGCAAAGGCAGTTTATTTTAGATCGTATCTCATAATGCAACTAAAAAAAGACTCACCAAAGGGGGAGCTCTGAGCACCAAAGGGTGAAGGTGTTGTTCCAAATGGTGTGCTGCCAAATGTTGATGTTGACTGGCCAAAGGAAGGAGTTGAACCAAAGCTGAAGGAGGGAGTACTTGGTGCACCAAATGCAGGTGCACTAGAAGATCCAAATGCAGGAGTACTCGATGCCCCAAATGCTGGAGTACTTGAAGATCCAAATACAGATGTATTTGGAGCACCAAAGGCAGATGTAGATGTGGCACCAAACGCAGGAGCACTGGAAACCCCAAAGGCTGTTCCTGTGCTACCAAATAATGGAGTTGATGTAGATCCAAATGCTGGGCTGCTTGAAGAACCAAATGCTGGCGTAGTAGTGGCACCAAAAGCAGGTGTGCTTGTAGCACCAAAAGCTGGGGTGCCTGTAGCACCAAAAGCTGGAGTACTTGCAGCACCAAAAGCTGGGCTACTTGCAGCACCAAATGCAGGAGTTGGGATATTTGCAGCACCAAATGCAGGAGTGTTAGAAGAGCCAAATGCCGGTGTACTAGTAGCACCAAATGCAGGTTGACTTGATGCACCAAATGTTGGGGTGGAACCGAATGGGTTGCTACCAAATGCTGGCTGTGTCTGTTGAAAACCACCACCAAATGGACTTGTTTGGCTGGGACTTGAACCAAAGCCTCCAAAGGCTGGCTTCTGTCCAAATAAAGATGATCCTGACAACACACAGATAATTCCATGTCCAAATTAAAACACAAAGGAGTGTAGCTCATTGGTGATAACTCAGACATAAGTTTCATCTTGGAAATAAAACTGAATAAAAAACGTGAATCAATTATGGGAAAATATTATACAATAAATATTTCTTCATTTGAAATAATAACTCCACTATTAATAACCTTTATTTCATATATAATTTCGTAGGACACTAGTAGTGGCTAGTCTGAGTAACTAGGACATTTAACAACATAGACACATGCTTCATAAAGCATCAAAATTTGTTAATGTATCTATAATTTGAAACCTAATGCAATGATCAACTGGCTATCGCTCAGAGCCTCAGAATTTGACCATTGGTAATGTCTGAAACTTCCCAACAGCTATCAACCTACTCAGAAATCAGCCATTTTTCTCCACGCATCCAAATTTAAAATTATGCACTTCTGAAAATTACTGATGGTTCAAAATCTCATAAGCAAGGTGTAGTTCGCACAACCATAAACAGTTGCAACTGTCAATGCCCTTTAATATACAAAAACATTTAAACTCACACTAACCAGCACACATGCAGTTGGTTAACACTAAAAACTTGGTATGGACGGCAATTTAATAATTGAAGCAGACTCTCCAAAATATGCATGAGCTATAAAGGAAACAGCGGATAGAACATTCCATCCTACACATTAAGAAGAAGGAATATCTCCAAATAAAATCAAACAAATCAACTCTATGAAAGTAAGCACTAGGCAGTAACTAACACTTTTCACAATGTAATTATGCAAACAAGGATGTAGAGGAACTATTTGCTGTGCGAAGGAAAAAAGAATCACTTGTACTGAAATATAATGCAACATTCAAATATTATAACCAGGTTTTCGATTAGATTTTAGTTTGAAATGAAATTAACGGTGCAAGTAACAGGGAAAAAAAAGGGAGAACATGTTGATCATCGATATCCCAATGCTTAACAGCAAATCACAATCAAGAGCTACCAAATGCAGGAGTTGCCGATGGTCCAAAAGCAGGCGTAGAGCTCCCAAAAGCTGGTGAGGAAGAAGCACCAAAAGTCGGAGTTGAAGGCTGTCCAAAGACACCAGTTGATGTGCCGCTGCCGAACAACGAACTCCCAGTCTGTGAACCAAATGAATTCGGACTGCCAAAGGGCTTCGGAGCAAAAGGATTGGTTCCGGCACTGCTTGTTTGTCCAAACACCGAAGAACCGAAAGGGCTGCTGGAGGACTGCCCAAAAGCTACATTATCGTGCAAGAGCATCGATAAGGACCAAGCATCGAGAAGATAAAGAAATTGATCCTCGAACTGAAGATAAGGAAACAACCGGAGAAAGAAAGAAAGAAAGAAAACGATCCCAATTGAAAAACAAAATCCATATCCTTACAAGCCCTAGATCTCATCGAGACCGGAAATATCGTAAAAACTACGGGCAACAGAGAAGATTTAAAGAGGAAATTCGACCGAAAAAATTCATCCATCGAAAAACCCTAAAAAGAAGAAATTCCAGGATAGAATCGCCGACATCAATCGAGAGAGAATAAGAAGTTGGAGGGATCTCGGGAGGCGAGAGTTACGATTGGAAGCGCCAAACATGGTGGCGATTGCTCTTCTGAGGACTCTCTCCGATGAGCAAAGGCGAAGTGGCTTGGAGCTGATCGCAGGCGAGAGGCTCTCCCTCCCTTCGCTCGCTGCCGAGCTTATTTGCTTGGGACCGACGCAGAAGACGCGAGATACAATAATAGGTTAATAGCGAAGGCCACGCAAATAGACCATCGTAATCGGCTCGAGATCGACCGCCAACCAAGGTGTTTTTTATTTCCGTTGATTGCAATTTGCAAGCGCGTATATATATATATATATATATACACGCTGAAATTTTGAGGAATATTACGCATAATTCCCTAAAATTACGATAATTACATCCAAGACCCTATTAATTAATAAGCTGTTTGTTTCCTTTGATATTCATATCCCCAGGGTTTGCTTAGAGGGGATGAACTTTTTGAGTCAACAAGTTGCCAAAAACTTTATACTCGCTATTTCTTAAAAGCTCAAAAACTTGATCACCTCATCTTTATTAGTTTTTTCTCTACCTCATTTTTGCCCGTTTCTCTTCGGCCAATCATACTAGGGATGATGGGAATGTAGTTTGAATAGTCACAGTCTATCAAATGTATTTGTCTAAATCTACAAAACCTCATACAAGAATATACACGTTGTGCGAGCATTATGTATGACAACAAAAGTTCTAATAGCCCAGCCACAGCATCTCATATGAAAGATTCCTAACTACAAGTTTCTTACATTGTTACTGTGCGAACCCAGTTCAAACTAAAAATCCATCAAAGAAAAGAACACTGTGGCAACAGAATATTTTTGGATCATCACAAGCATTTCTTGTGCTCATCAAAACATTTTGTTGGTTTCTTCTCCCATCACTCATGACCTTTCAAAATCTGGCTAGCCTTGAGATTCTGACACTGCAAAATCCAGAAAATGATCACAATTAGCCACCAGTACTTGAACCTTCAAAACTAAAAATGGATACCAAATTTTTAGACGCTGGAAAAGAATGAAACCTGCATCTAGTGAAATTCAGACTTACGACTAATGAACATGCTTCAAGCCATCTGAGTTCACCTACAAGAGTAAAACATAAAGCCTTTAGCTCAAATTAAAATGGAGAAATTCAATCTCCCAAAATCAACAAGGAAGATGTTTTTTTTTCTGAGTCAAGCGAAGACAAAATTTAATTTGATGGATTTCTGTTTCTCTAAGACATTTTGACCAGAGAGGACACCCAACACACCAATAACCCTTCAAATGCTCTTGGTAATGGTATCATATATGGAGTTAATCAACATGGCAGTACAGAGCTTTTTAGCTACTACCTTGGGATTAGTGAATGAGCTGAACTACTGAACAAACTGCACCCAGACCCTGTTGATGGTGTGCTAAACCAGCTTGAAGCAAATGCAGGTGTAGTCTGTTGAAAACCAGTAGCTGGCTGTCCAAATGAGGAAAATGTCTGCCCAAATGATGGAGCTGATGACTGAGTATTACTAATTGTCTCAGGCTAGAACCAAATGGAACTAGACCCTGTAGCTGACGTACCAAAAAAGGATGATGAAGAATCAAAAGCTAGCGTGGTAGTTCCACCAAGAATGGAGGGTGAAGAAGTGGAACAAAAACCAGGGGCACTAGAACCCCCAAAAAATGAAGGGGTAGTGGAAGTAGAACCGAAGGGGTTTGATGAAGCTGCACCAAATGGGGGAGGTGAAAGCTGAAGTAGACAAGAACCAAAGACAGATGAACCAAAAGTTGGGGTTTCAAACGAAAAGAGGTTCGGAGCTGAATAGGAAGAGGGATTTGATGCAGGTTAACCAAATGCACTAGTTGAACCAAAAGGGTCTGATTTTGTAGTAGGAAAGGCAATGCCACCAGCAGGGCCTGGCCCACCTGAAATTTGAGTTCACAAAAGTAAAACGAAAACAAATGAAAAGCAATGAGCAATTTGCTGAATCCAAGAAGAAAACCAAACACCAGTCAAGCATAACAATGGAATGAGAATATAAGCTGAATCATGCCAATATGTGGTTGTGTCTGACATCAACAACCAAAGCATATATTATACAAACCAAGAAGGAATAATAGTTACAACTATAAACTATAGGTAATTGATGATAAAATTAAGCATGACGGCATAGCAGGGATCTACAACTTTTAAACCCTAGAATGGGTAATCCATCTGAGCTATGTGTAGAAAATAGTGGTTTGTTTTGCTAACAGCATGACATTTCTCCATAGGAAAGTAGTCTTCCATTTCAGATGAATGCTAGATTGACTTTTTAGGCAATTGATATGCTCCTCCAATACTAGAAAAGAAAACCATTTAAAGGCGCATAAACTCGATTAGCAGCATGAAACACTTCATATGGTCATTTTAACTGTCCAAACAGGGTAGCATACCACTGATCAACATATGCTTTCAAGCATGAGTCCTCACCTTTATCACCGAGTTGATAGTCTTTCCAACTCAACTCCTCATGACTTGTATCTTTGTAGATAGGCATGGCTGAGATAGACTCCAGTGTTACAGAATTTTCTCCATCAACATCGTGCATGGGGGCGAAGGAACTCTACTCACCCCGTGTTGACCCCCCAAAGCTGATTGTCCAAAAGCTGTGCTACCAGATGTAGGTGTTGTTGCCTGAGTACCTGCGAGACATTGAAATTGCCAAGATATAAAGCAAAAAAGGAAAAAAAAGTGGCAAGCACAGAAAAGAGGCTAGACTACTGGTCAAGGCCTATGAAATGAATGGTTTTGGACACCTCTCCACCCCAATTTTAGTTTCAAAGTGCCCACAAACAACTAATTAACAAACTATCAAAGTTGGAGATCAAAAAAAACAATGCCAATTTATTTTGGATTATCTCTCGGAAAGCACTTAAGAAAAGACTCACCAAAGGAGGAGCTCTGAGCAAAAAGAAGTGAAGGTCTTGCCCCAAATGCTGTGCTGTTGATGTTGATGTTGACTGGAGACGGAAGGTGTTGGACCAAAGTTAAAGGAATGCTTGATGCTCCAAAGGCAGGTGTCCTAGAAGATTCAAATGCTGGGGTATTTGATGCCCCAGATGCTGGATGTACTTGGAGAACCAAAGGCAGATGTAGCAGTGACACCAAATGCTGGAGCACAGGAAACCCCAAAGGCTGTTCCTGCGCTACCAAATAAGGAAGTTGTTGTAGACCCAAATGCTGGGATACTCAGAGAACCAAATGCTGGCATAGAAAGGGCAACAAAAGCAGTTGTGTCTGTAGCACTACGAGATGGGAGTATTTGTAGCACCAAAAGCCAGAAGAATACTAGTAGTGCCAAAAACTGGGATACTTGCAGAACCAAACGCAGGGGTGGAACTGAAGGGATTGCTACCAAGTGCTGGTTGTGTTTGCTGAAAACCGCAATCTAGTGGACTTATTTGGCTGGGACTTGGCCCAAGATCTCCAAAGGCTGGCTTCTGTCCATATAAAGATGATCCTGTACAACATAGAGATTTAGTTTTTGAATAATGATGGACTGCAGTTCATTGGTGACAACTCAAACATAAGTTTTGCTTGGAAATATAACTTATAACCAAAAGGAGTCATGAATCAAATATAGGAATCATTTAACAGTAAACATTCCTCATATGAAATCAGAACTCCACCATTCCGAACCATTATCTCTAACATGTAAACAGAATGAATACTAGTAGCTTAATATGCAGGAAAAATCTCATGTGTAAGTGGAGTTTACACAGACATAAATAGTTATCTCATGTGTAAGTGGAGTTTACACAGCCATAAATAGTTATATGTATCAACTCCTTGGAATATGTTGGATTCTCACACCATCTAAATTCACAGTTAGCAGCAACCATGCATTTGCATAAGGTTAACAACCTAGTATGCTATAGCAATCCATTAACAGAACCACACTTCTCCAAACTGTGTGGATTGTAAAGGAAATAGATGATAGCACATGCATCTAAAAATCCCATACTGTACTTTTTTTTGTGAGACAGACCCATCCTCTACATTAGGAAAATAGAAGATTTCATAAGTTAAATAAATCAATGGTACAGAAAACAAACAGTAATTGACACTTCACACAATGTAATTATGCGAAAAGGTGTATATAATTAGTTGTTGTAGTGAGCAACACAGACTGATTTGTATAAAAAAAAAATAATGCAATGTGTTAAGATCATAATCCTGATATATTAAATTACAGTACAAGACTAATGCAGCAACTAATGGAACACCAAATGGGAGATTACATGCTGCTCTATTATAGCTTTCACGAGTTTTCCTCACAAGGTGATATAAAGTGCTATCAAGGTAAAGTAGTATCAAACCATTTTACGACAGCTAATCCTTCAAGAAAGCAATGTGTGAAAAGCAGAATATACCTTTAACAAATGTAACATATATTTTGGGAAAACAACTTTAATATTGTTTCATGTTTGTAAGCAGATCACCACAACCATCAGTTCCTGTAGTGGTTTAGCCAGCTCAGGAGAATCATACATTAAACGGTCTACACTAATTGGCCTACTGTAAAATTCTAACATGTAAAAATTAAAAATGATCAAGATTTTATAGTACAGTAGTAACTTTCGAGACTCCGTTTGATGTAATTCACTGGTCATAGTCATGTTTTCTAGGGATATATGAAAGTTATAAGCTGCAGAACAAAAAGGATAATTAATATGCCCTTGGATACTTGATGAAGTCATATTGGCACTCCTCAGCTTCAGTTATCTGATCCTTTCCTACAAGGACTAAACCTTAAACCCAGCAGAAATAGGATAGGATATATTGGTCCACAAAAAAGGCTACATGGGTCTTGTTTATCTTTATGATATCCAAAGGCATGACCTTGATTGCAGACTAGCTACCCAACTGCAACCTTCATTGACTATACGGGTGTAAGTTAAAAATCACAGGAGCAATAATCTGTTCGTATCATCCATGTAAACATTCAACCATGGTAAAAAAGGAGAATGCAAAAGGAAGAAGGTATCTTCCCATCAAACATGTGTCCGTTCTGTTTGAACAGATAGACAAACTGTTTCCAGTACCCCTTTTTGTCATGAAATTGCTTGAAAATGCAATCCTAAACAAACACCATGCCACCTAGAGCAAGATAAGGAGAGACGGTTGGCAACTGCAAATGCTGAAGATGCCCAAAAACAAGGCATGGGATTCCTGCAATCTGCAACAAAGGCTGTCCAGCAACAGCAGTTGGCACACTGTCATATACTGACTGAGGAACAAGAACACATGGAATACTACCAGTGTTTGTTTGTGCACTCATCATTGAAACAGATGAAGCACCGGAAGACTGCACGATATCTGCAAAAGTCAACAGCAGCAATCAAGAAATGCAAAATCAAGACAATCTAAGATCATAGCCAAAGAACAGATTGGCCTTTTATAGGAGTATATTCTGGCTAGCAGGCCCAAGAATAAGACAATCTAAAATTGCGCACAGAATAGTATAAGATCCAAGCGTCTGATTAAAAACAAAAGCAGAAGAAAGAGCAGAGAATACAAAATGGCAGTACTTGACCAAACTATAACCAAATCCCCCCAAAAAAATAACAACAGGTATACTAGGAAAGCAATTGAATTAAAATAACACTGAAATTGCAACACAGATACAATTACAAGAAAAGAAGTAAAACCTAATCAAATTCGGCAAAAGAACATCAAGAACCATTAAATTAACGCAATGGCGACTAACGAGAACAAATTACTCCTTAGCGAGAAAAGAAAAGACCGACATAAAATTCATAACCTAAAATCGATTTCCAAAAGGAAAAAAGAACGAGAGGAAACATGACGATTCTGGAATCCAAGAACCGCATAAAATTCAAAAGAAAATCGAGAATCATCGAACAAGAGAAACATAAAGAGAATCATCAGATAAGTAAGGATCACATACCAAAAGAAAAGAAAGAAAATTGATTCCATAGCACTTGGAGGGAGGGAGGGAGTGAGAGAGAGGGAGAGAGAGAGGTTGTGAAAGCGTGAGGGGCTTTTTCGGCGGGTGAAGCGAGAGTGAACTGAGCATGCGAGCTTTCATTGGTGGAGACGATTATTATAGTAGTATAGTACTGTGGAATGTTAGCGTGAAACTGAGTTAGGTTGTAAACGGGCCTGGGCCGAAAAGACGTCACCAAGGCCCGAGCCCGCAGAGGGTCACAATATACACTTTCCCCCGTCAGTTTTGCCTTATACCTGTGAGTCAAATTTATTAGCAAATAACCCCCTTGTTAATCGTTATTACTAGAAAGTCTATTTTGAAAAATCCCAATTTTAAACTTTTTTTTCTTTTGCGGATACAGACGAGGACAGACTAGAAGAGGGAAAAGAAGAAAAGATCACAGATTAGAGATATAAGCAACGTGTGTATCATTCGTTCGTTCATTCATTTATTATCTCATTTCTTGTTCCATCAGGTAGATGTAGATTACAAGCTGCTTCTTCATACTTATATCTCTGTGAAGGTAACAACACAACTATCAGTTCATGCAAGGACTATAGCTTCGACAACTGATGTGGATGGAAGAACACTGGTATCAGACGAGTCTCCTCCTTCCCAGATCTCAGGCAGTGCTTCCTTGATATTGTGAATGCTACTCAAAGCAAGGTCTGCCCCTGGCACCAGCGTCGCACGACCAACCTGAATGCATTGCTTCCATTACTTAGGTTTGAGAGGTATTGTCGGAAAAAAGAAATGCTAAACAAAGAGCAATTGTTCTGATATCATGACTACACCATTTAAGCATCAACAAGAATATAGGTAATTATTAGTTACTGACAATGACAGTATTGAGACCAACTGTCTTGGCAGCAGCTATGTTTCGAGGGCTGTCGTCAAAGAATATCTGGAAACAGAGACAAAAGTTCAATTCGCGAACTTGTTAGTTGAACTGAACAGAGAAATCTTGAACCTATTTGCGGGTTACCGTTCTCTTTGGATCGATATTTGCAATCTTAATAGCCGCTTCGATGGCCTCCACAGAGGGCTTGCAAATAATACCTTGTGATTTGGGTTTTGTTTCACTGATTGTATCAGTCTCCGATTCACTCTCGCTGCTAAAGATACAGTTTCCGGTCCAAGGCATATTTGTCTCAAGTTTTCCATCGTCATCGTCAGTGGATACAGGAAGCGGATTAAGCGTCTCGAAGCAGATGACCCCATCAAAACAGTCTTCCAAGCCTAGCCTATTGAGAACCATTGCAGCATGGGCTTTGTCAGCATTTGTGAATATCTGCAGAAGAACATAGTCGTTATTAATTGGAATATAGATCTTCTTGTGAAAGCCGTGGTTAGATCGGCATACTATTTTCCTTTGTTGCATTGAAAGCAGCAGGTTCCTCAAAACTGCATCTGGTTTCAGCTTCTCATAAGGCAGTCTTCCATGAACATAGGCGTGGAATTCATCATTGTCGAATTCAAAACCTAATGCCTGAAGATAAAACAACAATCAATTAGCTAGCCTACAATTTTCTCCCAGAACAATTGGCTATAGATCATACAGAAACCATGGAGCAACCAGAGAGCTACCATAAATATTTGCTGTATACGATGCATCATGAATCAGATTTTAGTACCTTCAGTCCTGCCATTGTTGTGCCATATTCCATGTACAATTCCAAGCACATGTGAGGTACTTGGCTTTCTTCCATATGAAGATGATGCCGCATGTAATCTGTTATTTGGCACAATTTAGTGAAAAAACCAATAAATTTTGATTTGCGAACGCACTAGAGTTTTCCATTAAACAATGGAATTTGTTAATCATATTTACAAGCTTCTTTTATGAAAAGAAGCACTTTTCTGAGTTAATCAAATTTTACCTTGAATATTTTTTCTGCAAGCCAAGTTGATGCCCAAACTCAAGGGATACAAGGTATCATCCATATCTGAGACCAACATTGTTTGAAATAAGAAAGATTAGAAACCATAAGAAATGATTTCAACAATTTTTTTTCCCCCTTCATCATTTGAGGCATACCAAACAGCAAGCAGTCGTATTTGGATCCATTCGCACCTGCATCCATCTTCATAAAGCAAGGCAGCGAAAATTTATGAGGAAAATTCAGAAGAACCAATCAGGGTCATATTCTGATTTTTTTTTTTTTTCTTTTTCCTCTAATCAAACGGGTAGTAGAGAGAATGTTCTAACCAAACTCACTCGAAGAACAAAGAATTACCTCAAAAAGAAAAATGCTCTAACGAAGCTCCTCCGGGAGGTTTGCTGTGATCGCTTGTTTGATGATTCAAAGGAAGTTGCCCCCGGAGATAATTTATAAGACGAAAAGAGCGGTTGTTCCAAGGGAACTGGTGGTGTTGTGAGGTGGAGGGTGACAATGCGACACACAAAATTATTCTAGTGGGTGCGACGAAAGCATATCTTATATTGAGAATAGATTAATTCCACCGCCTTTATTCTGTTCCATCGTCACGGAAACCCCAAGTGCCTTCCCTCTTGGACCAATACATGCGACTGGTAGACGCAAAAATGTATGGATTGCTTTAGGCGAATAACAAAGAAAAGCAAGACCACTTCCGCTTGATTGATGTCCTGGGAACATGCATTTGGCCCCTGTTTTCTTCTTCTTATTCTTCTTTATCATGCCATCAGATTCCAATTTAGTACATTGGATACGAACTTCCAAAGCATCTTCTCAAAAAAGTCTCACACGCATGGCAACAAGTAAAGGTTTCTCCGAGGAGGAGGATAATGATGATGATGCACTTGGATGGTTCTTGGAAAAAAGAAAGCCATAGATTCGATTCTATTGGATTTACTTTGGGACATTAATAGCAGCATATGTCATGGAATAGTCCTGATTGTGGCAACAATAAGGTTTCTTTTCTTAGGCGATGAGATTTGTTCCTTCAGTGGGAGATTGCATCCCCGAAAGGGAATCGTTGTTGTTCCTTGCATCCTTCTCGCTCCAATACTTAGCCGCCCCCACTCCCTCTTCGTATAGGAAAAGACTTTCAGTCGAATAAAAACACTTGCTGTTTGGGAAGATTGTGGATTGTGGCATATGCCACGGCAATCGACAGAAAACAAGAGCACGCACAGTAGTGGCCACTACCTCGGACAAGGCCATTAGGAAGAGGCATCCAGTGAAGGCCAACTATTCTAATTCTAAATAAACACTGGGTTTGGCAGCCACTTCTGCTAATAAAAAGAGCATACACTTTACCAATTCAAAGAACACTCCTACACTGTAATCAACATGGTTCCAACCACAACCCTTGCATCATATATAGATACATATGTGACCAAAAAGATTTTCTATATTGCACTTATGTCTTACTTTAATAAGTGATCAATAAAGCATGAATAGCTCAGCCCCACTCATCTCTCCATCCAGAATGAAACTCGAGATCAGAATCATTGATAATTTTTTTGGGGTCTGGTTTCCAAACCAATGAACCTCAAAAAGTTCTTGCAGCTCACAGCACCAATCTCAATGGGGAATCATCACCACTATTAATGATAAGATAATTATTTTCAATCCATAACAGGCAAACAGCCTAGCAGCAAAACCTTCTCCACAATGCAGTATGATTTTCCTGGCAAAAAAAAGTTTCATGGATCTCTTACAGAACTAGCGCTAATTACTGCTGATGGCCAAGGCATAGTTCAACACACAAGATGCCTCCAAAGAACAACATTATCAAGTATGCTATAACTGGAAACTAGTTTAAACATGTAACTTCAAATCTTGGGACAGAATCCATCAACTACAAAGTGGGCACACAGACAGAAAGCTCAACTTGTCAGCATAAAATGGACAAGAAGAAGCTCGACTCCAGGAACAGATATTTTCCAACTTGTATGAACATGCATTGTGCCCAACATCAAGCAACAGCAACTCGAGCTATTTTTTCTTCCCTCCACTGGACTTTGATTTCTTGTTTGCAGCTTCTTTTACTGCCTTATCTTGGGTTTCCTAATTAAAATGACAATAGAAAATGCAGTTGCTCAAAAGGTGACAATGCAGGAGTGTTAAATCAAAACAAAGTGGGAATAGAGCAAGTTGGGATATGTGACCAATTTGTGAAGACTCAAAAAATCAATTAGCATATTAAAAAATTTCCAAAAGTCAAGGCTAAATACTATTCCTTGAAGATACTCCAGTGAACATCTCAGGAAGCATTACTAACTAGATGCCAAATCTTGGTGAAATAGTTGGATTAATTAACACAAATGTCACATCAGATTATCAGTCTCAACAAAAAGAAACAAAAGAAAAACAATAACATGCAGATTCATATGATTGATGAAAACAAACAGCAGCACGATATACAAGCAAGAATTACACATAGAGTAGCTACAAATTGTTCTCCTGAAGGAATCATATCTTGGAAATGGTTAAGCATACTTACTTTTAATGGATGTAAGAACTAAAAATTACACTGTTAACTCAAGTGTAATAGTGTCGAAAAGAAACCTAACCATCCTATCCTCTCAGAGATGCAGTTGACTTCCTGAATGTGAAAGGTAAAAGTTTCTAGATGCTACTCATCTAGATAGTTTAATCTAATTACAGAACTATTCTAAACTTCAGTTGATTCAGTTGTAAAAAGTAAACATGTTAACGTCTTCTTTTGTGTGTCATACACAGTACCACATAATAAAGGATGCAACCAAACCAATCTTCTAGAACTAAACTCATGCCCTTGGAATTTCTATTTTGACCTCGAAAAAGCAGAGAGCTTCAAACACCCTTTAAAAATGCTTGATTGGATCTGATGCTTAAAGCTGGTAAAGCCAGTTTTAAGCTACCAACAGCTTTAAAACTTGAGCTGATACAAAATTCCAGACTGAACACCTTAGGCTTAAATGCTAACCTCGGATGACCTATAGCGCATCTGCTTTCGTGTTAATCGGGAATCATCCAATTGGCAGCATTGGATAAAGGTTGAGAATAGCTTTTTCTTTCCAACTTCATTTTCCAAATTTAAAGAAGATTAATTCAATATAGTGATTCTTCAATAAAAAACGATTCCTTGTCTGAACATAAAAAACCTAACCTTCCATTGTTCAAGATGTCATGCTAAAAAATGAGCACTTCATTGGAAGAAAGTACAAGCTAGCATGGAAAATAGCACATAGAAAGAAAACTGAAATACCTCATCCTTCCATTTGGTGCTTCAACTAGTAATTTGAGATCTTGTGTAACAGTTAAACTCCAAAATATAAATGCAAAAAAATCATTGCCTTCAATTGATTATGACTAACAACTTACCTCACGAAAAGAATACCACTTTTCCCTCATCACATAAACAAAAAATCAAAAGACACGTTTTGAACATCACAGGCCTCAGGTATTTGTTATCAGATAGTCAAACACTTATCACCAGCAGTAAATTTGTGAAGTAAATAGCAAGAAGACAACAGAAGGAAACCAGGTTCAGGACGTTGGTGCCATACCTTCCGTTTTATAGGTACAGATGTATTAACTGTGGGTTTGAAAAAGGACTCCAGTCTGTAAATATGAAAACTAGCATTAGAAATCCATAAACTATGACATTATATCTATATAAATGATAGGGAACTTACCGGCCTTGAGATGATTTATTTTTGGCTGCTTTGATCTTTTCTATTGCCTGTAAGTTAAACAAGAAAATGAAAAGCATATTTGATCAGGCTAAAGTAGTGAAAAAAGCAGATAAAGGATTCGTTGCAGTAATGAACTACATGCCTTCATTACTCGGTCATTGTTGAAACCATTTTCATTCACTAAGAAGGTCACAAGGCCCTAAAAGACGAATATAGGATCAGTATGACTAATTGAAGAAGTAGAACAACAAAAGATACAAGGAACTACAGCAGGTTACCTCCACATCAGGAGCACTCCACTTAAGCTCTTGTGACTCCCTGGACACAAACGGTTCTTTAAAGAGGCGCCTCGCTTCTTCATATGGCCAATCCTCAGGTATTGGATATCTGTATTGCAACAGTTCATGAAATTTAAATGATAAAATTCACTTCCACAAGCTTCAAGGAATCCAACCTTCTAGGGTAGACAAAATTCATTTTGTCTTTTTCCCAAAATCTGATGAAAGCACAGGTTTGATCATTTTGTCAATATTTGCAAGTATATCTTGCAGTTTTTCTATTGAAAATCAAAACTCAACAAAAAAAAAAAAATATCTGCTGATGAATTTGCTTAAACAACCAAAAGGCCAGAATTTTGGATGAAATTTGCTGATAATTTGTGGTATTACTTCATATGATTCTGGATCTAAAGATTATCTAAAACACTGCAGTTAGCTAACAATAAACTAAGAAAGAATGCAGTTCTTCAAAAGTACACATTTTTACATATCAGAGGTACCAAGATATTATTGAGTGTACTCATTCAGAACAGGTATAATTTATACATCACAACAGCACCTTTCTTTGTTGATGTTCTCCAGCATGTTCTCTATGGAACCATGCTGACGGATAAGCTTCAAAGCAGTTTGTCCTCCAATGCCTGTTTCAAAGCCACAGTAAATTATTATATTGAATGTACCAGATGAAACACAGAACAGATGTGAACATTTATATGATGATTAAAGGAGTATTAACTTTCATAATACGAAAGGAATCAGGTATAGAAAACCCCATTATGATTAAATTTGATCACTGTTTTGTAAACCCCTAGGATGGTTATCAAAGTTTTCCTGTTACACAAAATTGACAGCTTTACTTAAAAAAGAAGAAAGTATTTCACATATAGCCTCTTTTTAATTTGGGAAATCACTGCTAGTGGCAATAAGTCCATAGACAGCATTCAAGTTAAAATATAATCACATTTATGACAGCTTCAAACTTAGTGAATGAGGTGAGACCAATGACAGTAGAACATTTTGAAGAAAGCTACAGGTTATACTCAACAACCAAAGCAGCATGACAGAGAGAAAAAATGATCAAGTACTCAAACAATCAAAGTAGCATAATATAAAGTTGACAAGATCACCAAGCCAGAATACCTTTAATACTATCACAATAATCACACCCACAAAGAATGCATAAGTCAATAAACTGCTCCATGGTGAAGTTTAGCTCCTCCAGTACCTAAAAGATAAACGGCAAAATACAATGAACATAGCTTATTACACACTATCCTATTAACATCAAGCCATATGCAATTAATTATAAGACCTTTGAGATATCAAATTCCATCACAGGGATTTTCCTTGAGCTTGGATCCATCAAATGTCGAAGAAATTTTGGAGCTCCAAAGGTCAATGAATCCATATCTTCCGAGGCCACAGCATAAACCTATGGAATGAAAAATATATGAGAGTTTTGAGTGCTTAGTTACCCTCAAGAAGAGTATTATGGTCATTGAAAAAATTCAAACAAAAAATACTTGGTTCCAAAAAATCATAAATATTCTCATGCCTTATCATTCTTGCAAAGTGCTGCACACTCTGCTTCGGCTTCACCTGGGGCCTAGGTATCCAAGAACAAAATGATAAAGTGTTATTGACAAAAGGATACAGACAAAGATAATCTGCTCATCCCATATAGCTATATGAGTTTTTATAATGTTCTTGAGGAGCATCTAAACAAGAAACAATGCAATTGGCACATCTTAGCCACTAACATAAGACTGGAAAGTCTAATTCTGACACCAGATCATGCTAGAGGCACATTCAAATAAACAATACAAAAGCACATCCCTTTAGCTTTTATGGTATGCATATATTTAAATACAAGAGAGCAGTGTAAAGAGACTAAGTTAGCAAGAAACCTCAATTACAGGCACACCCATTAACCTGAGGAGTCGTTTGCAGTCTTCATTATGTTGCTTTGTAACCTGCCAAAATTTTTAAGCCAGAAGAAACCAGTAATTGCTCCACTATGTTCACAGCTGTATCATCACCAGTCATATATTTCAATGTGCATTTACCAAGAGTACAAACCTTGACAGTTCTTTTGCTGTACTTTTCAATACCCTCCTTATCTCCAGCCTGTAATATCAAAATATGATACCCTAAACTGATGAAGAACCACCTATGGGGAGATGAGAAGTCCATATAGAATAGAAGAATACCTCTATCGCTGTTGTCAATTCCTTGGTTGCATCCTCCCTCTTTGAGAATCTAGAAAATGAAAAAGCAAGTGGACATAAGGACTGCAGCTGTCATATTTTTGTGAGCTTGAGAAATTTAACTATGTGGAGTAAAGAATATGGCTAAAAATGGACCTCTTTGCAAGCTCTTGCTTCTTAAGATCTGGTGGCTGACCATCAAAAACATACCTAGTGCATAACAAAAATAAAACTTACCATTAATTGAGGAAAATCACAGGACAGAACAATAATAGATGGCACAACTTCAGAGTGAAATTGCAATAACAGATTTACTTACACTGGCTTTATTCCAGCCTCTAGCAATCTTATTGTTCGGTTAAACATCCCTTGCAAATGACTGCACAGAACCAACATACAGAGATAAAAAGATAAGGAAAAAATGCAGCCTATAGTTCACCTACATGAGGACAAAGGGGGCTCTTCGTTGACCTGGTAACTTCCCCGGCCTCATTGGTAAGAGTCTCGGAGCCAGTTCTTCCCACCACAATCTACAGCACCCAAAAGAGAAGAAATCGACATAGACAAAGTTGCAAGCTTAAATATTAGAATTTTTTTGCAGCAGAATCCAAAGCACATACTAATGGAGGAAATTTTGACCAGAGAAGCCCTAAAATCGAGGAAACTAGAGCAGAACGAACATTTCTGGGAAAGGTATCTCCATCAATATGAAACCTTTGACCAAAAATTTAATCTAGAAGACCGATAATAAGAATCCGAATGCCATTGAACAAATGCTTTATCGTGAAAAGAAAAATCTTAAATTGGTGGGGAATAGAACAAGTACACTCGCGAAGGTATTAGCATATTAAGACCAAAACCCTAACCCTAGTCGGGCCAAAGAACGGCCCACTTATTGCAGGAAAAAATGTCAGACTATAATAGCAGAAAAACTCTAGATTTGTGACAAAAAGAACGATAAGAAGGCAAGAAAGAAAAGCGCTTTAAAAATACTAAGATAGCCGGTAGAGAAATGGGCAAGGAAAGGGGGACTGAGTGAGACTACGGACGAGGAACTGGTAGATGCTCATGCTGGCATCGATGGCGATCTTGCGGCCAAAATAGCTCTCGAATTTCTGCTCCTTCATAGCCTTGGGGGCATTGTCCGCAAGCAGCTTTGTCAAACCCTAGCATTTTGGAATCCCGGACACCATCTTCTCCATCAAAGGCATAAGTGGAATACCTATAGCGAGAAATCGAAGTTTCACCAAGAACGCTAACCTTGATACCCATGGAGACGGAGCAGAGGGGAAGCCGAGCGCCGACCAGCTTTTTTCCCGCTCGATTTTATTTTCCTGCTCCGCTGGATTGCTACCCGCTAGGCCGCTGCCCATCCGGGACGCTGATATCGTGTTTTTGCACGTAATACCCCCATTATCTCGCATATTTGCACATTGATTCTTATTCATTTGGTATTTGACCGTTTTTGCAAATATTCAGTCACTGTAATTTGTGATATTTGCAAATAGACCCCCATATGAAATAAATTTAAGAAAATCATTGCTCGTTTCCCATCGCTTGAGAACTTCCGACTCACGGTCGACCAAATATCTAATGCCCCCACCTGTGGCTCCGTTCGAGCATCTCCGGCGGCTGGTCAATGGCGTCTCCCTCGTTGCCCTTGAGGCGGCCAAGCGATCCCCGGGTTTGGAGGCCGAGAGGGCCGGCGACCTTGAAACACCAGTGTCCAAAACCATCAAAAAGGCCGTCGTTTCGGCTATGGATTTTGCCGGGCTTACCAATGGAGCAGTAAGCGAGATCTCCAGACCTAGGCAGAAGGATTCCGTCGTCTTCTTCTCAGACGGCCCGGAAACCACAACACCGCCGCCGGATCCGATTCTGGTGAATCCACAGCTCTGGACAGCAGGTGTCGCGAGATGGGTTATTTGACAAAGAACTGGAACGTTTGGGCAGAAGGAACGAAGTCAACGGTGTAAATTTTGTTGAACCGCACGAACTTGGGCGGAGATAGCGAGTGGCAAGGACTGGATTTGAGTGATTCGAGTAATCTGAGTCTAGATTGCGACGTAAAGGATGCGAATGCAGCCGATGTAAGCCATTTGGCAGCAAAAACTGAAGAGAGAGATATTCCAAAAGAGAAGAACGACGGAGGTGGTGGAAATAATGCTGTGGTCACTTCCGTCAACACCTTTCACCAGAGCTCTTGGGTAAGTAGATTTAGTCTGTACACCATTCAAATCAATACATATATTTGGCCCAAGCTCGATTTAATTTGCTTGCAATCCTTCTAAGAAGTCAAAATACCATTCACACTCTCATTACAAAAACAAGGAATCCTTTGATTTATGCATACGGTTAATTTGCTCCTGATGACTTCTGCATATTCTTGTGGGTAAATCTCAATGGAATGCGAGATTTACAATTGCAGGTAGTTCCACTGAGCTGACTTCAGTCTTTCTCATCACTGCTTCTCTTGCATGCGTAGAGTCATAGATATTTCCTCTGTATTCACATCCTTGTTTACCAGTATTACAAAAGCTGGCACTCTTATGTTCATCAGTTAGCATTATTTGTCAACCTTTGTCATCTTCTGTTGCTAACTCATGCATTGTTTCTTTTGCACGACCTTCGAAGATTGGGCGCTGGGGTTGCATGGGGTACACTCCTGGAGTCAGCAAAGAGGATTGCATTTGGGATGCCTAAATCAGAAGACAAGCAATCTGCCTCTTTTCCATTCGTGTCTGAGCAACATGCTGCGCTTTTGGCACTTGCCCTCTGCAGGATGTGAGGGGCTGCATCGAAATTGGGTCAGATGCTGAGCATCCAGGATGAGTCCCTAGTGCTAAAACCGGTATTCTGGCTTTTGAGGCTTGCTTTGTCACCATATCCTATTCTTTATTTCTGATTTATTATTTTTGGAATAGTTTATTAGGATGAGTTTTTTGTTCTGGAACTACATTACTGTAGGGGATGTTTAGCCCCATCAGATCCTCTACAAAATAAGTCTAATTTGTTCAAGATAACTAACATCTAACCCTCTTAGAACTGGAGACTTCTTTGTTGATTGTAAAGTTGTAAACCATTCTATCATGTAAAGAAGGTTAATGAGCATTGGGAACAATCTTTTTCATTTGGTAGCATGTTTATATATGTACTACCCGTGAAGCGTAAAAAGGATGACAAGTTTAGGTAGCAATATTTTTCATCTCAGTGTTGTGTTGTATTTTTGTACACATTAATCATAAAAACTGATACTATCAAGCTTGTTCTAACATGTTATCCCACTCATTGCTTTTGTAGAATTGATGGCTTTGGATATTGTTCAACAAGGTGCAGATGTGGTGCCAAGGAGCCAGCTCAATGATGTTTTGGATGCTGAGCTGGGTCCTGATTGGCGATCAAAGCTCAAAAGTTTTGATTATGAGCCTCTAGCTGCTGCTAGTATTGGACAGGTCAGTCTACTCATTGCTTTCCAATATACTGGAATGTTACCTCACTTTCTCATATTCTTCTACTAATTGTTTATGTAAAGAGCTTTACCACACTTTGGCATTCCTTTTCTGTCATTCAAGATTCTTCATCTTAATCACATACACCTTCTCTCATCTACCTGGCTTTTCAACAGACTTCTTTCTGTTAGTATTCTGTAGTGTAAGAGACACCAAGATCGCAACAAAGATGAAATCAAACTGAAACGAATGTTTGGTTTCTTGCATCATCAGATGATTAGCAGCCAGTCTGCTGCACTGTTTAGGTCCATCTGGTTGTCCTGAAGGATGGCTTGGATGTTGCAATGAAAATACAGTACCCTGGTGTTGCAGAAAGTATTGAAAGTGATATTGAAAATGTAAGACTGCTTCCAGATGACACAATCCCATCCCAAAAGGTCTTTTTCTCGATAAAGCTATGAAGGTAGATCTATGCCTTTTGATTTCCACCAAATTTATTTTCAATATAGCTTCAACAAAGGGACTTGCCACAGGAGTTCGAACCTCTATTAATAATTCTGACATGATAATTTTGCACTCCATATGTAATTAAGAGACTTGTGCTGCAAATTTGCAAATTGTTTTAAGTATCTTAGAAACTTTCCTTAGGATTATGTGCAAACCAATTTACATCTTTAACATAAATGCTATTATGCCATCTCCAACCTTTTTCCTTTTTTTTTTTGGTGTTTTTCTAATTGCATCTTGACTCATTTGAAATTGTCTTTTACTGATTGGTGCTTGCCAAAGTATAGTTGTAGAAATGTAGGAGGCCTTATCAATCATCTGTGATGATATATCCTCAAGGACCTCTCTAATCATCTGTGATTATTTTTTGGAAGCTGCAAATCAAAGACGATTCCGAGAGTTATCATCCAACTTGGAAGGGTTTTATGTGCCCATGGTCATTGATGATATTTCAAGGAAAAAAGTACTAACAACTGAGCTTGTTTCAGGTATTGTTTATCTAATCATTGTAAGATGGTCTTCCACAGTAAAGAATATTGTTCTCTTCCCCTATTGCGTCTAAATGGAAGCTTTGCTTCCAGTTAGAGGTAAATATTTTCGAACATTGCCCATATCTATTTTGTTTTGTGACATGAGCGAAACCAGGGAAGATAAGTTTTGGATGCTGCTACTCCTGCCCCGATTTCACTCTTTCATTATTTGTTACTATTATGTTGTTTGCCTTCTTTCACCTTATATATCAACAAAATGTCTCCCAAATGCCAGTGTATTGGACTGCTCTTTGAGCTTCTTATTTTAACTCCAAGTTAATTTCACAACGTGCGATGCCTACCTTTAGGAATTTGTGATTTAGCTACATTTGGCGATTGATTAGAAGCTTGCTAGCATCTCATCATTTTATTCAACAAATAAGATGGAAATTTTATTCAACAATATTTAGCATTTGGTGATTTGTTTTCTTGCAATCTCTTGCTATGCTCAGGAGTTCCAATTGATAAAGTGGCACTGCTGAATCAGAAAGCTCAAAATTATGTGGGGAAAAAGCTGCTTGAGCTGACCCTGAAGGAATTGTCTGTTTTCCGATTTATGCAGGCAAGTTAAGCTTCTTTTTTTTTTGTTGCCTTTATATGTCTGTTTTCTTGTCCTCTTTTTTGTTCTCTGGACAGACTGATCCTAACTGGGGCAATTTTCTGTATGATGAACCCACCAAAATTATCACTCATTGACTTCGGTGCAGCTCATGAATATCCACAACATTTTGTCAATGACTACCTCAGAATGGTATGCTTTGTTGCATCTAATTATATTTTTACTATTATAGTGCACTTGTTTGCAACACATGCTTATATTACAGCGTACACAATTTTATTATGCTTCTTCGAGATGGAATAATGTTCGATAGATTCTTACCGGGCTGAGCAGCACATTTTCTTGATAGCTTGCGGTTAATTATATCCCTCCGATGAACAGGTGATTGCTCGTGTAAATAAAGATAGAGATGCAATTATTGAAATGTCTCGGAGGCTTGGTTTCCCGAGGGGAGAGGATTCAGAGATCATGTTAGATGCTCATGTCCAGGCAGGTTTTATTGTTGGTCTACCATTCTCCAAATCAGGTGGCTATGACTTCCACTCGACCAACATCACCCAAAGCATTTCTAACCTTGGGGCAACAATGCTCAAGCATAGACTGACTCTGCCTCCGGACGAGGTGTACAGCCTCCATAGAAAGCTCTCAGGAGCTTTCTTGGCCTGCATCAAGCTCCATGCTGTTGTCCCATGCAGAGAATTACTGCTTGGAGTCTATCGCAACTACCACTTCAGTGATGATGCTGCGGAAGGTTTCTCCAGTTCAGTATAACAAAGAGATTATTTTAATTAGTGTTGAATTTTTTGCTTCGATAGACAAATAACCTTCTGCTGCAGAATGCAGCCCAATTTTAATAGATATGGATGAGGTATCGACAAAAATAAAACTTCACCAAAAAATAGATTGAACTAAAAGTCAAAATTGCATCGCGGTGAGGAGAAGGCGGATCTTGGACCAAATACATAGATGAGATAACTCAAAATTCCAATAATCTTAAGTTTTTTTTGCGTTAAATTTTAAATCGCACAACTTAATCGTTAGAGAACCCGCCGCCTGGAATTCCATGCTGCTTATTGAAGGTCAACCAGAACCAGAACTGTAGCCCATAGATGAACCGGTAGGTCCTAGCTTTCATCGGGCTTCATCGACCGTGGGCCTTTACGGACCGCGAGGAAAGGCCCAAATGGTCCGATTGATTTCCAGTTCAAAATTCTAACAACCCGATCCATTCTTTGGTTCTTCGTCTCTTTCATCTCCTTTCCCTCTTCTTTAGCTCGTCTGGGGTTTACACTTCCCTCTCTCCGGATCTCCGGCGATGGCCGCGGCGGACTTGACGAAGTGGACGCTGATTCGGTTTTTCTTCTTCCTCCGCCGTCCACGCCCTGGCCATCTGCCTCTTCACCAGCGGGTTCCTTCTCACGCGCACGGAGCTCTCCTCCTTCAGTCATTCCTCCGATCTTTCCTCCTCTTCTTACCTATGCTCCCCTCCTCTCAACTCCACCTCGCATTCCGATACCCATCGAGATCCATATCAAGACCCACGGAGCTGGACCAGGCCCGCTGTCGACCTCATTGTCATCATCGTCCTCGATGCCCTCCGCTTCGACTTCGTGGCGCCAAGCAGTTTCTTCAAAGGTAAATCTTGGCATTCTGAAAGATTCCGTTGCGTTTGACGTGCTAGGGTTTGTTTTCAGATATTTTTTTTTGTCCAGAGCGAAAGAGCGATAAACAGGTAGATAGATTGGTTTGGATGGGATGATCGTTGTTTTGTTCTCAGAGAGGAAGCCATGGATGGACAGGCTGAGTATATTGCAGAAGCTGGCTTCGGAGGAGCCATCTGCCGCGAGGATTTTTAAAGCCATTGCTGATCCACCAACAACTAGCTTGCAACGTCTCAAGGTAGATCTATGCTCGTTGCTATTCCTTGTTCTTTTTTAGTGCAATTTTTGTAGCTGTTTTTCTTGCATGATTCCGTTAGGGCTTTGTATTGTCCAGTGGGGCTAGTATGCTAGTAGGATGAAACATGCATTGTCCTGTACTTGGCGTTACCTTTCATGAAAGGAATTTTTCTTTTTTTTTTTTTTATAAGAAACTTACTTTCTTTCGTCTTTCCTTAAGCATGCCTTCTTTCCTGGAATCTTTGCATCCAGTGCAGCCTTACTTACTTTGTTGCATATCTATGTTCATGCAGTTTTTCTCTATTTTTTCCAATTGCATCGAATGCTCATTTGTTCTCAGGTTTCATTGTCATTTACTAGATTTTCGTAACATTTAGGGTTTGACTACTGATGGACTTCCAACATTTATTGATGTGGGGAATAGTTTTGGAGCCCCAGCAATTGTCGAAGATAATCTGATACATCTGGTTCATCCAAACAACTGAATCCATTACACAGCATTCTGTTGTTCAAGACAGCCATATTGGTTTGTACTTGTCAATGTTGATTCTGCTTTTACATTTTCTTTGTAACTGATAAAACAGTTGGTCCGAAACAAGAAAAGAGTGTTGATGATGGGGGATGACACATGGTTGCAGTTGTTTCCCGATCATTTTAACACGGCATACCCTTACCCTTCATTTAATGACAAAGATCTTGACACAGTTTATACTTCTGAAGCAATAGCCATTCATTTTCTCTTATTTTTTTACCATATTGTGTAGAGATTGATTTTCTACTTCTGTATCTACTCGTTGTTCAATGTATTCTTTATTGGGCAGGTGGATAATGGTGTCATTGACCACTTCTTTCCCTCTCTGTACAAGGATGATTGGGATGTTCTCATTGCACATTTTCTTGGCATGGTAAGTTAAGGTAGCTAACCTGTCCACACAACTGTGAGGTTAAAGTTTAAGACAGTCACTGCTACCTGTTATGTTCTAGGGTAATCAGATGTTTTCATGTCAACATTACTTTAGGATGACTTTTAACTTGAGGATTACAGAGCTTCCCTTCTGCAATTATTTCTTATTTATGGCAGTATCTGTTTGGCCTATGACAATGAAGATGTTATTGTCTGCTCAAAAACACTCCACTCCCCTGCACACACTCACACAACAATTGCATTAAAGCCTTTATCTCTATGCCTTTCATAAGATGTTGGCCCAATTGTATCTAGTGGTTCATTGAATGTGGCATATATCCATGTACCAAATCTGATGTTTCTTGTGTCACTGACTTATTGTTCTTCATATGTTGATCTCTGGTAATTAGATTCTCATTATTTCATCTATGTCCTAGGATCATGCAGGACACATATTTGGTGTTGATTCGACTCCAATGCTACAGAAATTGGACCAGTATAACAGTATTTTAGAGGTACATATTTGGACTTTTTTTATATAAAGCTTTTCCCACAAATTCTTGTGTGGCTTTTATTATCTACAATTGCTTTCTGTAAAAACAGGTTTCAATTGTGCAATGAACTTCACTAGCCTCGATTCTTTGGTCCTTCTTTCTTTAAGATGCTGTTCTTAGAATAAACTTCTTTTTTGCAACATTTCCTCACTTTTCAGTGCCTTCTCTGATTACTTCTGCTTATTTTCAGAGGGTTGTCGGGGTTCTTAAGAGCCAATCTGGACCTGGTGGTCCTCATGAGAATACTTTACTTCTTGTGATGGGGGATCATGGACAAACTATAAGTGGAGATCATGTTGGAGGCACTGCTGAAGAGGTCTTTTCATTGTCTATCATTGTGTCAAGTCTTACTTTTCACTTTGATGCTTATGTTTGATTGCATATCTGAAGGTCGAAACATCACTCTTTGCTATGAGTTTGAAGAGACCTCCAGCCCCTGTATCATCTATCGTCGATCATGATACCTGCAACCTGGACCTGGTACGTATGCCTTGAAAGCTTATTTCTGATCTTTGTTGTCATTTTTCCATTATAAAAGCTTTTGCCACTGGAAACTGCACGTGACCATTTATATTTTTCATGTGGAGGGTGATATTAGTGCAACGAAATGTACCGGTTGGGCTGACATTTTTGCTTTCTTAGATTTGTTTTTGCTACGTAGAATTTGCAAGCCCATACATATTTCTCCCTTGAGTTTCCTAGGCATTTATGTATTATAAGCATGTCTATGATAGACTGATGCTTTTCTTCTTAATTGTTGTCTTTCAAAATTTCAGGATGGAAAAATTTTGTGCCTTAGCTCCATGCAACAGGTTGCATTTATTCTTTTGATTTGAAAATTATTGATATATTAGGACTTCTACATATGCCATCAAATGCTCACTCTTTTTGCTTTTCTGGTTTTTGATATTTTTGCAGCTTGATTTTGCAGTCACAGTTGCAGCACTAATTGGTATTCCTTTTCCTTTTGGAAGGTGTATTATAAACATACGCTAGATTGACATTTAGAACACTTTTTCTTCATCCCTTATTGTTGGTTATCATAATGGCACATCAGATTGATCCTGGGTTTTGGTCTAGAGATTGTCATGGAATACAATTAGATATAAAAGGGCGGTGGTTATGGAACCATTAACCATTTGATTTGCCAACCAATGCTATCCTAGAATTGTCTAACCAAATGATATGAATATTTGAATCAATAAATGGAATAAGCACCTGATAGAAATAGGAAATCAATTAGAACAATGAATTCATTAACTCGCTTGAATACAACAATAGGAAACGATGTTGGCAAACAAATCTGGTTACATCTGATTAGTGACATATAGTGAAATTGGTAATGGTTTCTTCAATGAAAATATGTAATTTACTTGATTTTTCAATCCATAGCACATGTAGGCATAGTAAAAAGAACAAAACAACATGGTTGGTAATTGCAAATGATTTTGGAGATCATATGAACTATGACCTTTTCCAACTTTTTTCATATTGCAAGTTGTGTAGCTTGAATGGCTTCCTAACCTATCCATCATTTAAGTAAAGAATTTTAGAATAGGATAATATTACAATTCTCGAGAATGATTGGCAGAGAGGATGAGGGGTTGTTTTGGGTGAAACATGTGAAGAACAAGATTCCTTAACATGTGTGTGCATCAATTACTCCTACTGGTAGGGCTCTGATTTGCATCCTTTTTTTTTGTCTTTTTTGGTCGGGGGGTGGGGGTGGGCCCAAGCTTATTTTGTTTCTGCAATTTATCTTCACAATTGATTTTCAAAGATAATGTTTCTACCAAGGTTTCCGGTTGCAGTTTCGGTTTCGGGACCCAGCGAAACCGGTACGTTTCGGCCATTTCGGTTTCGGCTGAAAGATTTTTTTTAATTATTAATTGAGTGTTGATCAGAGTTTGATTATAATTTAACTGTACTTTGACTTCAAATTAAAAATACGATAAAATATTTAAAAATTAAAAAAATAGGAAAAATTTTATTTATTTTACCATAATATTAAATTATTTTTTAATTAAAATTAATTTTGATTTTAGTAGATATTAGTTTTTTTTAGTATATTAGTGTATTAAAAAAACAAGATGTCATGAATATGAATTATGATTAAAATAAAAAATAAATATAAGCACATTTAACTTTTCATTAAAATGTATTTCACACATACATAATTTATAAATTCTAAGATAATACAACTAATCATCATAATCATCATCAGTTGAATTTGGAATATCTGGGTGTGAAATTACAAATTTAATACTTGAATGATCCAAACGAGCATTTGTAGGCATACAAGGTAAAACAACTAGTTCTGCGCGATCTCATGGCAGCGGTTTTGAAGTGAAAAAAACCCCACGTCAACATCGACACCATCAGGCACATCGACCACAGCAAGACGATCCTTACCACCACGCTCTCCATGGCCCTTACCTTCATGGGAAACAACACCGCTAAGAAATATGACGAGATCGATGTCGCGCAGGAGAAGCGAGCTCGCGGCATTGCCATCAATATCGCCACCTTAGAGTACGAGACAGAATCTTGCCATTACGCCCATGTTGATTGCCTTGGCCATGCTGACTATGAAAAACAATGGTTGTAGATTGTAAATTTGAAAAAAAAGAGATTTAAGTAATTATCGAAATCTCAAGAAATTTTTGATAAATAAAGAAAATCTAAAAAGTGTAGGTAAATATCCTTAATTTTAAATGAAAATATTTATTCATTTATTTTTTTAATAAATATTTTCTTTTATATTGAGAAGGCCTGTCAATACCCAATTTTATTTGTATTTTATCCTCAGCCTATTTATTATGAATCATAAATTTTGGTTGGTAGGACTTATAGTTGGGGAAAAGTATTCCACCTGCCAAAATTTGCCGATCTAATCATCTCCGCCGCTGTGGGCTGACATTTGCGGTGGGGTGATCCTAATGGAGTCTCGTCGCCGGCGTCTCCTTCTAGCTTCTCTGTCCCTGGCCTACCTGCTGCTGTCGGCGCAGTGCTTGTTGGAGCAGCAGCAGAGGCAGTAGGGCTTGGGCTGGGGCAAGCACAAGAAGAAGCACCAGATCGAGGGCCCGATCAAGACGGTGGTCATCCTCGTCATAGAGAACCGCTCCTTCGACCGCATGCTCGGCTGGCTCAAGTCCTCTCGCCCCGACATCGACGGCTTCATCGGTCACGAGTCCAACCGCCTCTCTGCCTCCGACCCTCCGCCCCCGAGGTCTTCATCTCCCAAGACACCGTCTTCATCGACTCAGACCCCGGCCACTCCTTCCAGGCCATCCGCGAGCAGATCTTCAGCTCCGCCAATGCCTCCGCTGACCCCGCCCCCATGAACGGCTTCGTCCAGCAGGCTCACTCCATGGGAGAGGGCATGTCCCGCACCATTATGAGCGGATTCTCCCCCAATTCTGTTCTCGTCTACATCGCTCTTGTCAACGAGTTCGCCGTCTTCGACCGCTGGTTCGCGTCCATGCCGACGTCCACCCAGCCCAATCGCTTCTACGTCCACTCGGCCACCTCCCACGGGGCATTCAGAAACGTCCGCAAGGACCTCATCCACGGCTTTCCCCAAAAGACCATCTTCGACTCCCTGGACGAGGATGGCCTTAGCTTCGGGATCTACTAACAAAACATCCCGGCCGTGCTCGCTGCGCTCGCCCCACGCTCGCTCCGCCCGCTCCGCTCGCTCTCGTCGCCAACGAAACGAAGAAGATGAACAATACGTAAATAGTAAACCCTAAACGAAACGAAATTTCTGATTTCGTTTCGGTTTCGGCCGAAACCGAGCCGTTTTAACTGAAACGGCTCGGTTTTGGCCGAAACCTAAAACCCTGGTTTCTACTCTAATTTAAGCCATTTCTCATTGAAACTTTTTTTTAAAAATTATTATTATTTTCCCCTAATGTTTCTTTTTACATTTAGTACTTTCCCTCTTATATTTTACGACCATATTTTAAGATTTTATGAACTTCTAACTTTTGGTGTGAGTTTTTAAGTTTTAGCTTGTAGCTTTTTAAACAGTAGTGCAGGATTTAGAATTTACTTTACAGCTTTTAAAATTTAGTGCAAAACTATTAAGTTTGTGGTTTTCTTTTGCAAGGTGTGAGGACCTTTAACACTATTCATGTCTTTTTCTTCCTGACTGTTGTTGACCATTTGAATTCAATTTTTGATCTTTTATTCATGGTTTTTTCTTCTTCTTAGCTTGTAACTCTTGAACAGTTAATGCAAGGATTTAGAATTTACTTTATAGCTTTTGAAATTTAGTGCAAGTCTATTAAGTTTTAGTTTTCTTTTGAAAAGTGAGAGACTTTTGATGCTATTCATGTTTTTTTTTTCTTCCTAGCTCTCGTTGATTTGAATTCAATTGTTAATCTTCTATTGATGGGTCTTTCTTCTTCTTCTCTTCTTCTAGGTTTTTTGTGTTTCATTATAGATTTCTTTATTCCAGCAAATATTGCTAACCCTTACATTAGCTTGTAACATTTACTGTAAGTATTAATTTTCTGTTTAGCATTTATGATAAGTTTTGGCATTTTAGTTTTTAGGTCTTTAGTGTTAGTTTTGAAATTCTAATTTATAAGTCTTTCACATTTGCCATGAGCCTTTGGTATTTAGTTTGTCAATTGTCATTTCTGAAAAATGCATAACAACTTTGACTAGGGTGTTCAAGCTACTTTAAGAACTATACATGAAATAAATATCTAGAGATGTTTTACCTATCCATCAAGTAAATCAAATGAACTCTTTCTAATTCTCTATTTTGTAGCTTTGTTGACTGAAGAGCCTACTGCTGCTTGCAATTATAATTTGATGCTTTGTTGGCATGTTAATCCTGAACTGTATACCTTAAGTGGTGGTACATGGAATAGACAAAATGTTAGCATTGAAAATCACGAGTTCGGTTCTGATGTAGAAGAATGGATGCAAAACTATGTTCATGTTCTCTGCGCAAATGCTTGGCAGGTATTGATGTAGGACACTCAAAGGAAGTTCAAGAATATCAAAAGAAGCTAATTCAGAAGTCAAGGGGCCATGACAAATGATTTGATTCACTCTTCTATTTAAACTTAGGATTTGCCTTACTTAGTACCTTTCTATGTTTAAAATTCTCTTTATTATGATGTCTTAGGTCTTATTCTCGGATTCCACCAACCCAAGACCAATTTTGGACTGAATCCTATTCAGTTTAGGACTTGGGAAGGATGAATCTTTATTTAGGATTTTATTTTCATAGGTTAACTTATTTAGAACTTCTACCAACCCAATTAATGGGTTTAAACTGAGTTATATTCAGTTTAGGACTTGGGAAACCAGAAACTTACTCAAATTGGATTTCTAGAATTTGTATAAATAGGCCTTCAGTCCTATGGACGGGAGACAACTTTTATTCTCAATAAAGTTCTATTTTAGTGAATTTTCTCTCTTCCTTGTGGATTCAAGGAGTTCTTAACAGAGGCAACGGTGTTTTCCTCGCCTACCACGCTTGTTGCTACGTCAAGTGGTATCAGAGCGAGGCTCTCTTTGCTTAATGTCTAACGACGACGCAACCAGCAGCAACCCTAGGGACGGTGCTCCTGTGGGTAATCACATCAGTCGTGAGTATTTTGATTCGACCATGGAGGCAATCCAAAACTCACTTGCAAGGTTGATGCTGAGGATGGATCAACTTGAAGGCCTGAATCAACCACGTCGACGGATCGATGAAGTGACTCGCGATCCAATTGGTCGAGAAAAGGCTCCGCAAGTGAATCCAAAGGGTTTACAAATCCTTGAAAATTCCAGCGACGAAGAAGTTGAAGACATCCTTCTCCAACCAGTTTCTGAGCATGATAGACGTCATGATTTTCGCTTGAAGATTAATCTCCCATCTTTCAATGGCCAACTTCAGATCGAAGATTTTCTCGATTGGCTTGCTGAAGTGGAACGGTTCTTCGACTACATGGAGATTCCAGATTCGAAGAAAGTGAAGCTTGTTGCTTACCGACTCAAGGGGGGTACATCAGCATGGTGGGAACGCATCCAGTTGGAAAGGACACGCCAAAATAAAGCTCTAATTCGAGCATGGCCACGGATGAAGGCTCTTCTAGAAAAGCAATTCCTTCCCATAGATTATGACCAGATACTCTTTCAGCAATATCAAAATTGTCAACAGGGTAATCGCAGTGTGAAGGCATATGCTGAGGAGTTTTATCGCCTATCAGCACGTAATAATCTAATAGAGACTGAATCTCATCAAGTGGCAAGATTCATCGATGGGCTACGCACAACCATCTAAGATAGGATTTCTTTACAACCTATTTGGACGATTAATGAGGCTGTGAGGAGTGCAACTCGTGTGGAGTCCCAATTGGAGCGACCTATCATCAGAAATCAGGTGGGGAGAACCATTGGTGGCCGCGGGCCTCAGACGCCCAGGAACAATATCGTACTGGGTCGGGGGCGTCACATAGTGGTATCAGAGCTACTCCGCACCTCTTGATCGATGTGGGCTAGTTTAGCGAGGACGCTAAGCCTTTGAGGGGGGGAGATTGTGAGGCCCGGTGAGGTCAGTGGGCCAGTAGGCAGGCAATGGGCCTGTAACTGGTAGCAGTTGTCTGTAGTCCCACATCGACAAAGTGTTGGAGTTGAGACTGGGCTAAATATGATGACTATCATAGACTCAACAACGAGGCCTTTCCCTGGGAAACTGGGAAAAACAAAATCCTGGGGTCGGGTGGGCCGCGGGCCTCAGACGCCCAGGAACAATATCGTACTGGGTCGGGGGCGTCACATAGTGGTATCGTACAGGCTACTCCGCACCTCTTAATCCTGAACTGTATACCTTAAGTGGTGGTACATGGAATAGACAATATGTTAGCATTGAAAATCACGAGTTCGGTTCTAATGTAGAAGAATGGATGCAAAACTATGTTCATGTTCTCTGCGCAAATGCTTGGCAGGTATGCTTTCTCTTGTTTTGAATGCTGTGTATTTCCTGAGTCATGTAATTTCATGTGGCTTTGATCTTCACACCATGCATATTATCCTGCATCATGTACTTCATGTGGCCTTAAACTGCAAACAACACATGTTCATGCTCTTCTTAGTCCTACTGTGCAATATCTGACAATCCTTAACTGCTTGAGCATGTTTCTAGATAATTCTACAAGGAAGTGACTATGTGCCCTTGAATTTGAAAAAGACTAGAGCTAGTTTACTTGCTCCTAAAGTGGGGGGGTCTCACTCTGGTGTAACTGTAGCGTGAGATGTAAATCTAGACATTTAGATTGAGAATTTTAAAATAAACAGAGATGACAGTGATGGTGAACTCGACATGTTCCTTGTATATTCCAGTGGACTTTGAATGTTATGAACTTCTTGACTGCTTTTGGTTTGCTAAGATTCGAATCCTTAGCCAATATACCTAATTTCAGTGCCTAGTGCTGCCAAAATTCAATTTTTTTATAACCTTCTTTTGCAGGTAAAGCGATACATTGATCTCTATTCTGCGACTGCAGTTGTTGGACTTCCTTCTGAAGACTTGCATCATGTAGGAGAACTCTACACTCATGCTCAGTTTGACTGGTCCAATTCCACAAGCACCCCATGCTCTGCATCTATTCTTAAGAATCAGATTGACATCTATTCTAACTTTTTAGGAAGTGTTGCTGAGCTTGCCCACTCTGCATGGACTGAATTTAATCTAATATTTATGGGTGCTGGTCTTTGCATTATGATACTTTCTGTTTTTGTTCAGCTTTTCACCATTCACAGAGTAGAGTATCTACTTAAATCAAAATATCTTGCACAAGGCATGCTTTCTAATTTTTTCAGGCTAATATCTGCTCTAATGTTGGTGGTGATACATGCAACTAGTTTTCTTTCAAATAGTTACGTATGTGAGTTCTTCCTTACTCAATTTGACTCCTAAGTCTCACTTGTGTACCTTGTATAAATACCATTTTCTTGTTTCTTGTCTTAGCGATTTCTCTTTTCTTGAAATAGTGGAAGAAGGGAGTACCACATGCTTTCTCCTGGGTACAACTGGTATACTTAATTTATGGTGCTTAATTAGAAAAGGAAAAATTCCATCAAAGGTAAGTTTTAGATCCTTAAATCCCAAATTTCATTTGGTTTGTGAGAGTTAAGCATCTAGAAAATAGAAATTCTTACATTAGGGGATCTTTCTAGTTGCTGATGCATATGTTAAGTGTGCAGTTAACTTCATGGTACTGTCATGCAGGAACTCATATTTCTTCTCCTTAATATTATCCTAAGTTTTGGGATTAACACTGGCCAATCAAAGGAAAATGCTGGCACAAACTCTTCAAGTGTCCAAACTCTCATCATATCATATGAGGGTTGAATGTGTTGGATAATTTTGCTGCAAAGTGTGCCAATCCTCTCGTTATCTTTATTGGCATTCCTGCTGTATAAGTGGATCGCCAGGCTTTTCGCTTGTAAACTCAAGTGTTTTTTTTCTTTTGGGGACTATAGCTAGCTACATGCTTATAGCATTTCACTGGATCCCAGAGAGCAGTTTGATTCCCATTCCCTTGGTGGTTCTAGGCATGGAGAGGAATTTGTTCCCCCGAATAGTGTATGCTGTTGGATTTGTGCTTTTAGCTGTAGCAGTGCTTTCTCAGAGGCTCTTCTTGAAAGAATGGGTTTCAGATCCAATTGAGCAAGCAGCTGTTACAACAGTGGCCATGCTTTCTGTGTGGACTCCAACTATCCTAATTCTGCCAGGAAGGCAAAATCCATTTCTTCAGTTTGTCTAATTGGAGGTATTTCCTCTCCGGTGACTTTAGCCTTTTCTTTAAGCTGTAGGATGGGACACTGCCCTGACATTTTTTCACACATCTGTCTTTTTTGATCTTTATTGTCTTGAATTTGGGTATATTTTATGTCAGGCTGGTGTATAATAAGTTCAACCAGGGGTTCTTGGGTGGAAGCCACAAGTTGGATGTTGGAAAGCCTAGTCTGTGACCCTATTTCTATAACACAATGGAGCCTTCTAGGTTTATGCCTTTTCTTCTATACTGGACATTTGTAAGTCACTACTGTATTGGGAATAACTGTTTCTAATCTTTTTACCCGGCGGTTTACTGGTGCTTTCTTAAGACTGTTGTTAAATTGAATGCAATAAAGGACTACAGGCATCGGTTATTGGGTGCTTAATCGAACTTTCAAAATTTTGAGACATGATCTTGTATTACAATTTGCAATTTAGCTCAGGCTTGGAACTCATATTCCAAAGAAAAAGTTCTCTTTTCATGTTACAGTATTTTTCCTTTTATGCTTCTCATGCAGTACTAAAGGAGGAGTGCTTAGGATTCAATGCTTGGTTTCATTCAGGACAAGTACCATAGTTACTTCCTGATCACATATCGGCTGCAGTGCATGCAGAAAAATATCCACTGCTTCTATTTATACATGTCATTGGGGGGGATGGGACAAGAAGATTAGAGACAGGAACTTGGGTTCTTATAGGTGCCCTAGTGATACCACTACTAGTGAAGATGGAGAAACTCTATATAGCTTTGCCGAGTGCACAAATGATTCCCGATTGGGTGCATATGAAGACATCAATTCTCTTGGTATGTGTGTGTTTGCATTGTTTTAGAAAACATTCTTGCCTAGACTGCCTAGGCGGAGGCAGTTAATCACACGAAATAGCTTTAGGTGATATTGATAATGTGATTTAGCCCTTTTGATTAAATTTGTAAACTGATTCAGAGGTTGGATACAAGCTGTTCCGAACCGATTATGTGGCCCAGTCTGCATAAAGGAGGGCACTACGTGGAGCAATCCAGGGTCTGCCTCTGTTTCAAACTTCCGAGGTTATTATGTTTTTGTTATTTTGTAACTTCACTGAAGGCTGCTGGCCCTGACCATGGCTACTGAAGAATATGAACTTTTTTAGCCTCTGTTTTAGTTTAAGTTGTGCTTTACTCTATTCTTTCACATGGGAATAGACTATCTACAGTTAGTGAGAGAGACAAATATGAACTCTGATATACTCTAGCAGGAATGGGTATTATATTTTCTGACTTGAAGTTTTTTCATGGACTGTATTGTTTTCATCAAGTAGATCATTAGTTCTCTATCAGGTTATTTTTGTTTTGTGTAGTCACAATTTTATCTACCAATTTCAGGCGTTCTTGTGTTATGGGCTCATTACAGCAGTAACAACTACATTCACGATCTTGTGTGTTGCAATTCAGAGACAGCATCTGACGGTAAACTCTGAATTCCAGCCTCTTGGTTAAACATGTGTTTTTCAAAAAAATAATTGGCATGGACTTACAATTGATTATTTTAGTATATCTGAATTTAGAAACACTCCGAGGTTAGACTAGAGCATGGGAGACTGGAGAGTGCATTTTACCTAGTGCTGATTTTGGGATGATGTTTGCTATTGTGGGATGGGATAGGTTGTGTGATTCTAGGGTTTGTTTTTTCTTTTCTTTTTTTGAATGAAAAAAATTCCAGCTTGGACGGTTGTGCTACTGGACCTTCCTTCCAATTAATGCAGTAAAAGTTAGGCATCTTGGTGCCTGGCTGGTCAGGCTGGGCACTTAAGTGGAGCTATAGTGCCTTTAGTGGGGGTGACGAATAACCAAGATGTTATCTCTACCACTTTTCTTTCATTTAGTTGTCGTAGAATTTTCTGAATAACAATTTAAATTGATGGATTTAATTTTGATCTATAAAAAAAATATATCTGCCTGCCCAGTATGATAGGTTGTGCAACCTAGCATCTGTTAGGTGTTTTTTTACTGTCCTTTCGAGCATTGTTTAACTGTGATTTTTTTCTTATTTTGTTTGTGCAGGTGTGGGGATTATTTGCACCAAAATATGTTTTTGATGTGGTGGGGCTTCTGCTCACTGATATATTGATATGCTTGGCATCTCTCTATTATTACTGATGAGACAGCATAGTTTTGAAAAGGCACAATCACTGGTTTTTCACCCCCGCACATTTCTCATATATCGACATCCTTAGCTACTGACTCTCGGAAATTTATAAATTTCTGGATAGCACATTCTTTGCAGGGTGATAATGTAGAAAATTTTGGTCGGTATAGAACAAGCATGGACCTGCTGTATGACAATAGTTGGACATTATTCTACAAGCCATGTGCTCCATTTGGCATGAGTATTTTTATACAAGTGAAATATTCTGAGGTGCAATACAAGTGATGAGCAGAAGGTGAAGATTAGATACACCTTCCAATCAAAAGCTTGTTCGACGAGTATGCCCATGGTAAGGTTGGCATTTTGAAACTCTAATTTGTGTCTAGTTGAGTTCACTTATAACAACAGTTATCACGTTGGTATTTAAATGATATCTTATGAGGTTTTGTATAGGAAAAACTGTAGATTTCCTATTTGTTGGACAGAGGTTGATGAGAGGCAGATTTTAGGTCCAGAGTTGGTTCAACTAGCTACCAAAAAAATTGAGGTGATTCAAAATAGGTTGTTCACAGTAGATAATAGACAAAGGAGTTATACTAATACTATACGGTGAGATCTTGAGTTTCACGTAAATGACCATGTCTTTCTAAAAATCTCTTCAACAAAGGGCGTAATGAGATGTCGAATGAGGGGGCAAGTTAGCATCTCGTTATATTGGGCTTTTTTGAGATTTTGGAGAGAATTATAGTAGTTTATAAATTTGCCTTTCTTTCGACTTTGGCTAATGTGTATAACGTTTTTCATTTATTAATGACGAGGAAGTACATCTCAGATATCATATATATTTTATCATTTCAGCAGTTATAATTGAAGGGGGATTTGATTTGTGAGGAGCAATCAATTCAGATTTTCGAGCGAAATGAGTATGTATTGAGAAGAAAGGCGATCCATCTAGTAAAAGTACTACGCTAGCATCATTTTGTGGATAAGACATTTTTTTGGGAAACTGATAAAAATAAAATTTTGGGATCAGGTCGACTGCGGGTTGTAAATGTTCAAAGATAGTATTGTGCTGGATTAGGGGCGTTATGGATAAGTCTTTTTTTATTGTCATTCAAGTACGGCATTTTCGACATTGCCGAAATATTGACATTAGTGGGGCTGCTTGAGATCTTCTACAGCAAAGCGCTGGCCTGGATGAGGTCGCTCTTGGCTTTGCTTTCTTTTCTGCCGCTGTCATTTGGCTACGTCTTGAGCACGGCCTGGATCAACGCCATAACCAAAAGGGCGAGCTCAAGTGGACGAGGGTCGCTGCAGGGGCTGGACCTGAATGTGAATCACTTGGACCTGTTGTATTGGTTCCTGGCTGTACTCGGTTGCGTCAACTTTCTGCTGTATCTCTTGCGCCAAATGGTACAAATACTGCTGCTGCAATTATTATTACTAATGCTGGCCCGGATCAAAGATGAAAATGACAACGCCGACAGCAACATGAAGGTGCTTCATTCTGGAGATGGCAAAGATAAGGTATAAGAGAAAGAAGAAAAAGAAGAAAAGATCTAGAAGAGAAGGGCGATGAGTTCAGTGGAGGAGTTACTAAATCCTGTGAAAATGCCGGAGAAACAAAGTAGACAATTCTTTCCGATAATAGCAATAACGATCAAGCTTAGGTAAGAAAATAAAATGAAATAAAAGCAAACTTTATGGTTCTTGAGTTTTTCCGCAACCAATAATATGTAAGTAGCGAGATCTCAATTAGCAGCTGGCCTTAATTTATTTTATTTTTTCTTTTTGGGGCCTATCTTGTCCAAATTTCTATAAAAGAAATGGTGAACGCATGCTATGTGCTGCGACGCGGACATATACCAACAAGTGATGAATCCAATCATTCTCGTGATCAAAAAGGTATTATATTGCGACGTATGCGAGCTTTCCCAGATTAACCGCGGGTGTCGGCAGGAGTCAGAAAATTGAAAGGAGCACGCCTATATCAATTATTCTCACTATCACAGAGCTACACATATGTATCCTCCTTGGATCACCGTCGTTCTAAATTCTTATCCTTCTTAAAAAGACATTTATGGTTCCAATTATTCAATTATTGATTCTTTTTTCTTTGGAGAAAGATTTAGTTGATGATCGACGGGGGAGAGAGAGAGAGGAGGGGTTAGTGTTTTTCGGGTGGGCATGCAGTCGTTTTCTCGGCGGCTTTCGCCAACCCTTCAATTTCTGGTCCACCACGAGAGGAGTCATACCAATTAGAGGCAATCCACGTCAATCTTTTTCTTTGCATGAGAGAGTGTTTGTTGGGCGTCCTAATCCAGTGATTCATTGATTGATTTGGCTTTTCGTAGAATTCGCCATCAGAATTAAAGCACCAATGATCAGTGATGGCTTTTAGAATTCACCGTTGCTTCTTACCCTGTCACTTGGACTTGCAGCATGCATTTGGGAAGAAGCAAGCGACAACAATATGTATTTGTCCCGCAAGTTTGTGTTCGTCATGCATCCACTGTGAGCTATTCTTCTTTACTAGCTTCTCTCTCTCTCTCTCTCTCTCTCTCTCTGTGTCTCAACATGAAATGTGTTTATTCAAATTTTTTTTCTTCTGGTGAAATTGGTCGATCTAGTATTGCAGTACGTAGGTCCATCGCGAAGGAAGGACGATTATCATAAGAGTTTCACACATGAACGCACGTGAATGCCCGAGGCTCTCGTAATGAAAAGTAAAAACCGAGATGGACGACGGTGTCTCCGGATCTTGACTTGAGCCACTTATTTTAATCTATTTCAACAAATCTAAATCTCCCGATTAATTTAAATATCGGGGTGTATATTGTAAGATTACCGAAAACAAAGAAAGTTAGGGGGGTTATTCGCAAAACGTCTCGCAAAGAAATCGCCGCCAACCCAAGTAACGAATATTATTATACTCGGCATACATCCGGTGCAGCAATTAGAATAATAATAAAAAAAAACAAAAAAGCAGAACAGAAATAACCACAGAAATGAATTAATTAAAGGAAAAAAGAAAATAAAAGGCCCGAATCCCAGAACGACAGAGGTCTCCTTCCCAGTTGCAACGAAGAAGAATTTCTCGATTTGAATTTTAAATTTAAAAATGCATACACATTGCTTTCTCAGATAAATAGATCGATCGATCCGCGTCTCTGAACAATTCGTGCATCGTTTTTACCAGCTCGCGTCTGCATCTTGTCTTGTCCTGTATTCATCTCACCCCCCATTTCTTCGCTGCTCCCTCTTGCTATTAATTTAGAGCTCACAGCAGCAAGCAGCAACGAAAAACCGAAGAGAGACACAGAGAGAGGAGAGCCATGGAGATCTTTTCTCTTCTCGGCTTTCTTGGGCTGGCTCTGGCCCCATGTGCTTCCGGCCTCTCCGAGTGGAGTCAGACAGAGGTGACTTCAGAGGTGAATGCCGCGGCTTCCGCCAATCCTCTGCTCGTGCCTCTCACCCTCGTTCCTTCTGCGGCTGCCAAGGGAGCTGGTATTCCTCTCTTTTCTTTTCCCTGCTCATATGCCTCCGATTTTTCTCATCTACGCGTCATATCCGAGTTTTTGGTAGCTTTTTTCTAGGGAAAAAAGGGTTTTTTTTGTTTCAAAAAAATTTTGAATGCAGAGATTATTGTCAACGTCTCGTCATCATCTTATTTTTGGTGCAAGATTTTCACTTTTCCTAGCTTTTCAGTGCCAATGCAATGATTACTGAAACGAAATTTCTCGAGCTGTTTTACCGTCTCCTCTTTTGCTTCGTTTTTTACACCAGGTTTTGGTCGTCATTTCTCTTCTTTCTCTTTAAGTTCAGCAAAGCTTGGTACAGTGTTCTCTATTTCCATAAACTTTTCAAATAAATCGGTGGCATTCATAGAGATGTCAAGTCTCATCTTTGAATTTCTATATAAAATAAAGTATCATCCTTGAATATAGTTTTGAGATCAAAATGTTGTCTTGTAAAATTTACTTGCTTCTTCCTATGATAGAGACATAGAGTGATGATAAGCCAGCTAAAGAGATTTGCATTCAGTTGAGATCCATTCTCTCTCTCTCTCCCTTTTTCCTCGTTCTTTTGGTTATTCTTTACCTTTGTCTTCTCATAATGCCCTGTTTTGGTAATTGAAACTCCTGTCCAACAGTTTTTTTGTTTCCTTATACTTTGTTTTGGATCCTATGCAGTATGCCTGGATGGAACCCTTCCTGGTTACCACTTACATCGTGGTTATGGATCAGGAGCCAATAGTTGGCTCATCCAGTTAGAGGTGCAATCATTTTCAGGAAATGAAAATTATAATTGAATCTGACTACAAATATCAGTGATAATAAGCTGATCGAGGATTTTAATTCTTGTCTATACAACAGGGTGGGGGCTGGTGCAATGACATAGGTACATGTATATTCCGTAAAACAACTCGACGTGGTTCATCAAATTACATGGAGAAAGTGATCCAGTTTACAGGGATATTGAGCAACAAACCTCAAGAAAATCCTGGTTTGTCTTAAACTTGACCCCTGGTTTTCTGATTCACTTATACTGAGTGTTTGCAAGAACAGTCCTTGTTTGCTGTATTTTTGGATTTTTTTTTTTCCCTTATTGCATACAGTCTCAAACTTGCAGACTTTTTCAACTGGAATAGAATCAAGGTTCGGTATTGTGATGGCGCATCATTCGCCGGGGAAGGCTATAACAAGGTTGGTACTAATTTACTTTTTTGCTATTTATAATCCTCAAGCGAAATGAGCACTACCATATGATAGTGCATTCTAATGGTGGAACTTTTGTGACAGCAACGTGTGTAGCTTTTCATTGTTTTTTAAGTCCCATATATCATTAGTTTAATTGTTGGTCGCCTCAACCTCCGGATTAAATCATCTTATCACTCTTGTCCTTGTGGATTCTGAAAGCTGTTAACAGTCTCAAGTACTTTTTAAGTGTTTTTTTTAGGAGGTTCTTTGAAACTCAAGCCTTTTGGCCCTGTATGGTCAGAAGAGCTCTGTGTCATGCCGGCCTACCCCAATCATCCATTTATAGCCAGATCATCTTCTAATAGTTCTGATGGTGCTAGAGTTAGCTTTTGCCATTGTAGTTTCTTTAACCTAGGTGATCTTCTGACAATCCAGTGCCAGTACATCCGTATGAACTTCAATCTTTTCCTCTGCTACCTATGATGCTCTTTCATTTCTCTTTGTCCATTTCTAATTGCTTAGACCAACTTCAGCTAGCCAATATTGGCTGGACTTTGTTACTCAAAGTAAAATGTATGCAAAAGATTGGCAAGATTATGGACTTCTTTACCATGTGCTCTTCTACAGCTATCTTCTCTAATTAAAGCCTAAATTTCTTGCTTTTGGAATTGTCTCCACTTGATTTTATACTAGCTTAACTTTTGTATTTAGGCTGCAGGCCTCTTTTTCCGAGGGCAACGCATTTGGGCTGCTGTAATGGACGATCTTATGTCCAAGGGAATGCGTAATGCCAATCAGGTCTTTTGTTCTCCTGTGGTTTATTCAATTTCATCATAGCAAGTTGTTTATGGTTCTTGGCCATTGATTGTTGCAGGCTCTTCTTTCCGGATGCTCTGCAGGAGGTGTGGCATCAATACTACATTGTGATGAGTTCAGGGCATTGCTGCCAAGAAGCACCAAAGTGAAGTGCTTAGCTGATGCTGGCTTGTTTCTTGATGCGTATGGTTCAAATATTAAAGTTTTTACCATATAAATTAAGTTGATTATAAATTTTTTATTTTTTATTATATAAATTCAGTTGATTTGTGAGGCAAACCCTGCCAATTTGACTTTCTTATGTATGGCCTCTTTAAGTATTTTCACTTTTATGCTTGTAGTTCACTTTTGTTGCTTTACAAATTGTAGTGCTGATGTAGCTGGTGGGCGCACCCTTAGAACCTTTTTTGAAGGTGTCGTAAATTTACAGGTGAACTTGTCAAATTCTGATTTTTCTTGGTTTCTCTTTTCTTTCACTTTTATTCTATTTTTGTAGCTTCCATGTTTTTGCACCATGCATGTAGTTGGCCCTTGAATAAAAAAGGCAGCGTGTTTCAATCCTCTAGTTTCGGTCGTGCTCACGAAACACTCATATATGCAGGGGGTTTCCAAGAACTTGCCTGCATCTTGTACAAACCATATGGATGCAACTTCGGTAATGTCTAACAATATAAAGAACATTGCTAGTAAGGTTTGTAAAGAAAGAAAGCAGACTGTGCTAATTCTCCCTTTTTCGTCTCTGCAGTGCTTCTTTCCTCAGAACTTGTTGTCGCATATCCAAACTCCAATGTTTCTTTTGAATGCAGCGTATGATGTGTGGCAGGTACTACCTAGACCAAAATCCCACAATTTGGGTTATATTGTGATTATCATATTCCACTGAACTCAATCGAATTTTTAAAGAGATATTGCAATGTATAATTGTTCATCAATGTTTCTTTAATGCTTGAATGCAAGTAGAAAACAGTAATGAAACAATAGCAGCATGAAATATCCATGCCACTGCTTCTGATTGCATCAGTTAATTTTCTTTTCAACCTCAGCTCCAGGAAAGTCTAGCCCCCAGAAAAGCTGATCCTCATGGTTATTGGCAGCAATGTAAGTTAAACAATGCAAATTGCAATGTGGGTCAAATCCGCTTCTTGCAAGGTATTGCTTGTAATTGTTTCTGATTTTTCACTCTAAAGTATTTTTTGTACGGCAACTTTTTTGATGTATATGCAAATGTCTTTGATAATACAGGGTTCAGGAATCAGATGCTTAACATTGTAAGAGGGTTCTCATTGTCCAGGGAGAATGGGCTATATATTAATTCTTGTTTTGCTCATTGCCAGTCAGAAAGGCAAGATACGTGGTTCGCAAGTGATTCTCCCCGTCTTGGAAATAAGGTAGCCACATCTTTTATTTAATGTCATTGTATACAATGTATCGTATCCATTCTTAGTTTGTCTATATGTGTTCATTTTGAGTATGAAAATGATAGGTTTTAGCAATTTGAGTCCAAGTTCATTAGGATATTATTGGAATAAGCTATATCAGCTTTCATATTACTGGTAAAATCAACTGAAAGGCCTTATCATGGAAATCCATGTTTTGAAGGTAACACCTGCATGTTAAGTTTAAGATTGGTGGAACATGCTGGGACTTGCTTGTTCTGGAAGTTGAGGACATAATCTTGAACATCTTTTGATGCAATCTGACTATATAATTCGTCTCCTTTTAATTACAGAATATAATCCTGAACATCTTTTGATGCAATCCGACTATATAGTTCATCTCCTTTTAATTACAGAATATTTGTCTTCAGTTTTATCCAAATAAATACCTTTTAAGTAGAAATCTTCTGGTCATCAAGTTCTTTTCTCATTTCCATTTCTCATTATGGCATGATGGTTTACATCTTGGCCTTCAGTTGAAGGCAATTTATAGATCTGTGGACTCGAAGCCCAGATGTTATTGTCTGCGGTTAGTAACAGAATCCACTGGGGCTAGATTGTTAATATAGCTGCAGGATCTGCTATAAAATGCTCTCTAAATGTCTTCTTCTGCGTATAAATGGCTTAAATTGGACTCCATGTCCATCTATACATTGATGTAAAGATGGAGTTGGCCGTCATCAATGCCTTTTATCATGTGCAGGCAATTGCGACATGGGTTGGTGACTGGTACTTGGACAGATCTGGAGCTAAGGCAATAGACTGTGCATATCCTTGTGACAAGACATGCCACAACCTAGTATTCAGTCGAGCAAGCTATAATCATTCATATGTCCCACGTATCCATTTATGAGCTCATTGTGGCCACATTATTCCATGTAATCGTTCAATTATTCGTCTGAATGTCTTGAAATAAGAAGGCAGCAGCCGGAGGGACTCCTGAGACCATCGCAAGTTCCTCGCTTGCTACTATATAAAATCTGGCTACTCAAGTGATTAGTATACAATTATTGAATGAAGGTGCAACATACAGTAATTTCAAATGCAGCAGCATTGGATGCTCGAATTGTACGACTTTGTTGATTTGACCTTAGATGATAATTATTCGTATGTCTATTTTTACAATTATGATGGTGTGCAATTTGTGCAATTTGTGCATAAGCGATATCAATGTGAACTTTAGGCAAAGAGGGTGTTTGTATTGTAGTTGAGTTCTAGAAGTGACGGAAGTAAGGTTATTTCTGTCACTTTCGCTGTTTGGATACAGACCACTTTTGAATGAATTTTAAAATGAATTAGAATTGAGTTTTGTGACTTTCGCACCTGCACCATTTTTTCTATTTCTCTCATTTTTCCCACTTCTTAATCCTAAAGTAATGTTTCCGGAACTTCTAAATGAGCAATTTCAACCTAATCATTTTAATAAAAATATATAATAATATTATTATTATTAAAAAAAATTAATTTATTTGACACGTATTATATTCAATTAATATTATTAGTTTATTACCTTATATTACTCTAATTATCCTAATTATAGCATAATTAGATAGTTATTTATTACTTTTGTTATCCTAATTATGTTAATATTTTTTATTATTTAATTATATTAAATTTATTTGTTTCGTTAATATTTTTTAAATTATTATTTTTATTAAAAAATATTATAATTGAATATTACCATAATTTTAATTAATTTTTAAATTTATAATTATATAAATTTTATTGATTAAAAAATTTATATTTCTAATTAATATAATTATTAAATTATTTTTTCGCTTTCACATATCATCCTATTCAAACGACTGTACTCATAATTTCCATTTTGGATATTACGATCTAAACAATCGAAGTCACGAAACCCCGAAACTCCCACTTCTTTTACTTTTATATCAAAATTATCCAAACGGCCGAAATCATACACTTTTATCACTTTTATCATTTATATCACTTCTAAGAGTCAAATACTGCTAAATATTTGTCTTTTTTTGTACTGTGAAGGTAGACGTTTTGCTTTTATGTTTTCATTATATATACTCTTTTTTTTATGGAGAAATGATGAACTATGGAAGATAAACATGGAGTTTTAGAAAAAACAAAGATTTTTAAGAGAAAAATCTCGAGTTTTAAAAGTTTAAAAAAAAAATGTCAAAGATGGACGGTGGAATTCTACAGAAAACCACGTGATATTTAAAGAAAAATGATGATAAAATGTTGAAGAGAAATAGAGATATTGAAAAGCAAAAGGAGGATAATAAAAATAAGTTAATTCATAACGACCATGGAATTTTGAAGAGAAAAAAATAATAACAGAAAAAGCAAAAAATTGAAGACGAAATGAAATTTAGATTTGTAATGGATTAAGAAAAAGGTTTTCCTTGAGAAAAATTGACATTTAAATTTGTAATGGAATAAAAGAGCGTGCTTTTGCATTTATTTCTCCATCAGAATTTTGGTGTTCTGGGAGGGTATGTATGCAATTACAATTTAATAGTCTGCAGGGGCATATAAGCGAAGGACCTGGCCTGATAATTTTAGGGCCAGGCCAGCCTGAATCGGGCCCGGATGTTTTACTTGGAATTGTAGGCTAGATTATTACCGTGCCAGTTTACCTCTTGACTCACTTAACGGAGGCGAAGGAGGGGCAAACTCGGAGCTCCTCCGCTGCTTCCCGAATCTACTTCTTAAATTTTTTGCGAGGTAAAAAATATCCATGTGGAAATTTTGTTGCATTTTGTGTCAAATTTACAAATTATTTAGCATTTCGCTGCAACGAGTGTCCATCGGAAATTCAGATTTCTGAAGTGATGGTTTGTGGGTTAGGGCTCCGTATTTACCACGAAAGGGAGATTGCGATGAGTACCTAACTACTTTTTCCATTTTTTTTTTTTTTTTTTGGCTTTCTTGAGCAAGAGTAGCATTTAATGAGATCGTTGGATGCAGAGTAACCTTTAATTGTGGCATTCTTGTTAGTTTTCTTTGGGTTTAGCGTTTGCTACTCAAGATCTGAATATCTGCCGACCTAAACCTTTCTCGTGTTTATCCTGATTTCACATTATCTGGTGGCTTCGAGGTTATTTCTCGATTTACGGTTCTGGATCCTGACCACAAAGATGTATTATTGAACTGCATAAGAATTCCGAAGAAGCATCATTTTACTGTTTTGCAAAAGAACTTGACATTGGAGGAATCAGGATACGGTTGATGTTGATTTGGAGATCACGTAGGACAGCTTTATTTTTTTTGCGGTATTGATTCTGTGTGAACCAATGGCCCTGAATTTTCTCTATTTTCTTTTGTTTTGAGAAGATAATTTCGAGTTTGTAAATGAGCTGAGTTTCGCTGATAGTAATGATGCCTGAGACGTCTGAGTTAAGCTTCTCCCAGCAATCATCAAAACGTGTAGTGGCCTCATAATATGATTTGAATCTCTTTTCCACTCCTTGATGAGGGTCACACTTGGGGACAATCGAACATGTGCAGCATCTACAATTATTCATTTGGTCTATTGGTTATCCACCACTTTCTTGATTCTCTGGTCTCTAATGACTTTTTAATCGACTATCTAGTCGGATCAGACACCATCTAACTTGCATCATTTTATGCCAAACATAGATAAACGCCACAGACGGGTGGGTCTTGGTGCATCGGCAAGGTTACTCTGTTCCAACCTCAGTTTGATTTCTGCAAATAGCATACAAGTATACCAGGAATAATCTCAAGGTAAAAGTTAATACTTTTGTGACTCTCACTATATATTGTGCTCTGCTGATTTTTTTAGGCTTAAAGCACATTAATTTGTTTCTGGGAACTAGGTGATTATTAACATTGGACTTGAGAAATAGCAGATACATTTGAAAATGAGTAGTCCGTTCTTGACATTATACATGCTTATCAAGGGGTCATCTAGTACTTTATATGTGATCTTGATAGAGCTGATGTCCTGATCGTTGTACTCATGAGGCTCGTGCCCATGATAGGAGCCTGCAGCATGCTGGCATCTATGCTTTCAATGTGCGTCCCAATCAACACGACGACGAACCATTGGGGTCAATTCCATTTGTTCTTCTAAGTTCCTTGAGAATTCACTCTTCTTTTTGTTTTCTGAATAATGCACTGCTGAATTCAGCTGAGCAGATGCATTGAATTTAACTGAGGCACCATGAAATTGTGTTAAGGAAAACGAGCAATGATATTCCAGACAACAAGCTTCCAACCTTATTCATGGTTGGTGGGGATTATGTTGCATTTTGACCATGTGAACCTTCTGTGTTCATGTGATCGCTTGTTGCCCACGGAAGCAAGTCAATGTGCTCTGTTTTGTGCTATTCCCACCTTATTTTTTATAGTTGTCTTTGTTCGGGCCCTCCTAATCACTGTTGGTCTGTTCTTATCCTTGGTACCATGTTCAGAAAAGTTCTTACTGGTGAAGGCACTTTTTGTTGCATAGGGAGGGGAGGGTAAGAAGAATAGTGTTATTCAGCATTAGCCTTGAGGACAAGATACTTCTCTAGAGTAATGTGGAAATAATTTTTTTCTGGCTATAATATCCTCACAAAAAAAAGGCTTGCTATACTGGATTGAAGAGTTTATCTCCTACAAGGGCAGAGATTCTGTTTGTTTTTCTTTCCGAATGGTAAATATTTCCTAGAACAATGAACTTGTATCAACGTCATTCTACAAACAAAATGTTGCAAGGCCTCTTATACTTTAACTAGTCTACTTCGCTTCATTACATATTGGATTTGTTCCTCCTGTTTCTCATAGTTATACTGTTTATTTCAGAAGCACGATGTTCATGATTCTTATTCTCGTTCGTTTGTCTGCATTTGGAAATGCATGCAGAGCGACGCTGGACCATACCTAATCAGTGGTAACCGCACAATTGGCTGTTTCTGCTTTGATTGAGATGCTAAACTTTGCAGACATCTTAAGATAACTTTTAGAGACAAAAGGAAGCTAGATTGCATAGTTAATTGTATATATGCGATTAAGTGTCACCATCTCTCATTTAGTTAGTCTAGGCTTTCTGTTCAAGAATCTTCAGAATGAAATCAGTTAGTTTCAGCTTTCTGTTCAAGAGCCTTCAAAATGAAATCAGTTAGTTTAGGTTTTTTGTTCAAGAACCTTCGAAATGAAATCAAGATTGGTTTGAGTACCTAGAAACCAATTGCTAATTTCACAGTGTTAGAATCCTTTTCACTAACAAGGGAGAATGCCATAAATTCAAACTCACATATCATTGAGCATAACATTTCTTTTAGATCAGTCATCTTCACCAAAATATGTTGCAATTAACAGTCCATTGAAAAGCATGATAAAAGAAACTTTAGGATATCAAAAAGAATAGATTTTGAATGTTTGCAAGAGGGGACAACACATTTTGATATGCAAGAAAGTAAATCAAAAAGCAAATAAAGGAAAAGGACAGTGGAACAAGCTTTATTATGCACCTAGTTAACTCCCCTATCTGGAGTTCCAAGGGAGTGGAGCTTGTCACTCTGCACATATACTCAAACAGAATACGAAAGCTGATGTTTTCTGTATCATAGAGTACTATACACATATGAAAAATCTATTACAAACACACATGTAAAAATGGAAAGAAGAAGAGCTTCTTCAAGCATTTTCCTGGAGATAACTTATGTGTCAATTGCTTTCATGCCGCTTCTCAATGAATTTATGCTGTTCAGATTCTGTTGAAATTCTTTAGAAATCCTTACCATATACATCAGATGCTTCCTGCTCTTGTTGGTAATGCGGATGCCAAGCACCTAAGCCATCGAGCACAAATTGGCATTCTGTTTTCATTTCGCCAAAGAAAGGGTGGCCTTGGTTTTTTAGTGCTGCAGACACAGGATAGGATCCTTGAAGGTACTCTGACCATTTGACGTCATCAGGTTCTCCTCCTAGCTGGATTTGAGCTTCACCGTCCAACGTCAAATCTGACCATGAGAAGATGCCAGCGTCAATGAAAGAGCTATTGCTTTGCAGGTCAATTCCACTGCTACTGTTTCCACTGGTTGCACTACTGTTGCTGGAGCGACAGGCGTCCAAATATCGAATCCCACTGATGCTTGCACTGCTTGCAGAAGGATTTTCCTGTGAGATACATGCCATAGACTTTAAACCGATTGATGTTGATATCAATGAACCAGAAACAGATGGCACAACATTGGATATTGTGCCACAATTGTAATTTGTATTGTTGTTGTATTGCTTGGAGCTCGGGTTGCACCAGAAAAGTGAGCTTGAGTTGAGGTGGTTGTTGTAGTTCAATGCTGAAAAACCAAGGTAGTTCATCGAATTGGATGTTTGGCAACTCATAGAGCTCTCATGGTTGACAAGAAATCTGTTGAGCGGTAATCCTGGAGTTGGTGCTAATGCATCCTTCAAGCTCAAGCTCTCAGATGGCATCGGTGTTGGTATTGGCTTGGGAGTGGTTGAGGAGAGGAGCTTCAATTCACTCGGTCCTGAAGCCGTCACTATATTACTTGTGGCCTTGTCCTCACCATCTTCTATCTCACTTAGTGGCTTGTGGGTGACAGGGTCAATGCCTCTCTGTCTCAGCTTCTTCTTGATGCAAGAGTTCCAGAGGTTTTTTATCTCATTGTCAGTCCTTCCAGGCAGCTGTGCAGCAATTTGAGACCACCTGTTGCAGAACCACAAACAATTAAAGAATTCCCATAAATCCTTCATGAGCCTCAGAGCCCGAATAGTAATTGTAACAGAAGTTTCGTGAATGAAGCAGTACCTGTTGCCCAAAACTGCATGCAATTCAATGATGAGGGTCTCCTCCTGCTCAGAGAATGTGCCTCTCTTCAGGTCAGGCCTCAAGTAGTTTATCCACCTCAACCTGCAACTCTTCCCACACCTCTGAAGACCTGCAACATTTTCTCATTTCAAGCTCTTGTTGCAGCGCCAATGAACAAGCAGAAAGAATTCAAGCATAAAAGGAGCTGCTCAATCTTTTCTATCAAGTCGTCATGCATTGTTACAGTAGGAATCTGATGCAAAGAAGGAAGAAGGTGATTGAATTTACCTGCAAGTTTAGGTACAGAGCTCCAACAGCCATGACCATATTTGGTAATATGATTCAAGAGCTTCTCATCCTCCTCTGGGGACCAGAGGCCTTTCCTGAGCTTCTGTTTGTAACAGCAAGAATGCCTCCCCATTCTGCACGAGACCTAGGTGCAATGCTCAAGCACCTGGTCCTGCTTGGTTGTTGGTGAGTGAATTTAGCGAGTGGCAGTTGGCCTTTGAATGCCTGGTGTGGGGAATGCCTGAGAAAAGGATGGCAGGGAGTCTGAGAAAATGAAGTAGCAGCGGAGAGAAGGAAGGGAATTAAGAGAAGAGGAGAAAACTCTTCTAAAAAAAGAGGAAGGTCACAATCAAGTGGCTGTAGTTGGAGCTGAGGTTCTCTCTTCTCCCGGCTACTTCTCTTTCTTTTCTCTCTCTTATTATGGTTCCTCCTTTCCCTTTGTTATCTTATATATTATGTTCAAGGGTAGATGTCTTCTTGAAGAAATGTGGGGCAAATTCTCCGATATTTAAATGCAAATACCATCCATTACCGTGAAAGTTTTGATCCTCATAACTTGAAAACTAAGCCACCAAAAGTAATTTTTCTTTGGGGCAGGGCAGCTCTCTTTCCACTTCTGAGTGTGTCAGCCAAATACAATTCTACCTTTTTTTTTTCCTGCTAGTGTGTCTTGGAAAGTTAGAAATGACAATGTGAGCAAGTTACCGTAAAAGCAATAATGGAGCTGGGAAAGACTTAGATTGTTTCATCATGACAGGTGAGCCCCCCAAACTTGATGTTCACTTGCATATTTACAGATACTAACACTTTGTGTAACTTTATCCAATATGGAATAGAACAAGGCTAGGCAAATTCAGCAGACATCTGGGCTCGTGGATCATCGTGTGTCAGAGGGAACAAGCTCTTTTTTGCTTTTTGGAGGGAGATACTGAAATCCATGATCCCATTGGAAAGTTTCTATCATTAGCAAGAAGGAACAAATACTTCATTCTATATGGGAGAATTGCACACTGCAGGACATCTTCCTTGGTTTCTGATAAATGACATTGTCTTGGCTGCCAAATCAAGGTACATTTTGTTGTTTTATCATCATCCTTCTTGCATATATTGACCGACTGATAACGTCCTCCCTCCGGTATGCTCTGGCTTGTGTGCTAGTAAATATTTTGCAACTGAATCTATAATTACAAAATTGCACATAATTTGCATAGAAAATGAAGGGGAGCAAATTGTACGCCTGTGATATTCTGACAGCAAAATCCTCCAAAATCATCAAAAGGTTTAAGGATGGGAAGCATGATAGGAGTACAATAATCTCAAGTCAATACGGCATCTGTGTAGTTTAATCTGGTTTTGCTCAATGATTAGATGTCCAGAAAGGCATGATTGAGTGCATGTGACTCATTTTGTAATTTTGGATTAAAGAAAATAGAGGGGAATTGGGAAATAGCACGACGATTGATGATAAGATTATCATAACAATGGATTCTTTCTAACCTTTTCTCTTTTTTTTTCGTTGTTGTGTATGTGTGATTTCTGTTGGGTTGGGTCCCATTTGAAAGACATTTTCTCTCTTGTTTTTTTAGAGCCACCCCCACCACCACCACCACCACCACCATTGTCTTGTCGTCCTCCTTGCTGTGTCCAGCTTTTACGTGGGCCCCGCGTTCTTAGGCCATGACAAACTTAAGGTAAAGGCCAACATGAACTTGCACCGCTTTTATTTATTGTTTATCTATTTAGTTGTATAAGAGTAGATCAAAATTCTAATGGGAAAAAACAAATATAAAATGCAGTGCAACAACAAATTGAAAGCATCAAGGGAAAATTTAGACAGGTTTTGGGTCATGTTACAGCGCATAATTAGCTGTCTTGGCTTCTTTTGGCGGCATTGCATTTGAGGTACCATGTGTATTTTTGTTTGGTTTTCTGTCTTCTTAGCTTTGAAGAGCCATGCGTATTTAATCAGTGTATGCCTCTTTTCTGGTTATTATGCTGCCGATTATTTTGAATGTGATGATACATAGTCGTCTAAACCTTGGGATTAAATATAACCAATGGCTTTGAATTATTATTATTATTATTATTTTGAATTCTGACTTGTCGATTGATCTTTTCTTTTTTTTTTTTTTTGTGGAGATATGACTTTGGAAGAAGTTTGTTGTTGACGAGGCAAACAAAGGGCATCTCTTGTTCGCTTGTCCATGGCTCCAACTTAAGTGGGCCCTACTGTTGGTCGCCGTATGCAGGCCGGGGACTCATGCAGAAGAAGAGCGGAGAGCGAAGGCCGCGCCGACATAGTGTGGTCTTCGTCCGACATGCTTGTTCATGCAGGCTCGAAAGACATGCCATCATCGCCATCGGACAGATTAATGTGACCGGCGGCGTAGATCAAGGGTTTATCTGGTGGGAGAGTCCGATTATGAACGGCTCGGATCAGGGGGCCTTTATTCATTGTTCCTCGGCACTACCGGCAGCAGTTTCATGCGCTGCGGTCTTACTTGCTGCTCTTGTTGTTATTGTTATTGTCACAAATAAAACACAAAAAGAAAAAAAATGAACTCGCAAGTCAGAAATGGAAGATGGAGGACCACGTGTCGCGGACCATTTGACGTGAAGTATCACTGATGATGGTTGTGCTCGGTCCGCCACCACCAATCGATCTGTATGACTAACGTGCCGGAATTCAGTTCGCCGTTGGTTGGAAAAAGCAAGTCTCTTGATGACAGAGAAGGAGCAAGCAAAGCAAGGACTTCCTCCAAGGCGGACTTTTGCTGTTGTCTTTTATTATTTGAAACGAACTTGGATTATCGTCTGTCTTTTGAGAGAACGCTGAGCACATTAATGAGGTCATAAATCATCGTTTTAGGAGAGAAAAAAAAAAAGAAAGGGAAGAGAATGTGATTGATCACAGACGCGTTTGTTTGTAGGTCCCTTTGGAATATTTTCTCTTCCTTTGGCACTTCACCGACAGATTGCATGGAGCAAATTAATTCTCCACCGAGCTGTAAAGCTTTTTTTGTCTTTCTGCATAAAATTCCTTGGCAAGAATTATCCGTGACATTTTTGACGGTTTGTATCAGCTCGAACGAGTCTATTCGCGTACAACTTTCGGAAGTGAATAGCGTAGCCTTTTAACACGAAAAAGTTCGTCACATTTTGCTATCAAAATGTAGATTTTATATTACCAGAAATGGCTAAAAAGAGACGAGATTTTTGAATGTCATTTTCATATTCGAAAAATATAGATATGAAATAATTAAGCTCATAGACACGATACGCATGGCACCAAAGCGTGCGTAAATTGGAGGCACGACGGTGACAGCGAGAATCTTGAGGCAATTGCCAAAATAATTACATTTTTGGTCCACCGCAAGATCTCGACATAACGTCCGAGTTCAGTCCCTCTACTCCTTGTCTTGCATGCGTTCGCCCTCTTCTTCTTCTTCTTCTTCTTTGACGACTTGCAGCAATTAAAGTTATGTATATAGCAGGTTGGAAATCAAGACGAACAACGAGCTGCTGTTGCACATGCACACGCCAAGAAGAAGAAGAAGGAAGAAGAAGAGAGGATGGATATATAAAGGACATATGCAATACCCTCGACGAATAATGAATGACATAGGACCTTCCTCCGAACGGTGCAATGCAGAATGTAAGGCCGGTGTCCTCCTTGTTAATCTACCCATTTAGGGGTAGGCCTGCGAATCTTCTTCATCGTGTACATTTGTCAGTCTCTCTCTCTCTCTCTCTCTCTCTCTCTCTCTCGATAATAATGCATGCGCATGCAGCCTTTTTTCTCTCGGCCTGACTTGTTCGCTCTCACATCACATGCAACGACTCAAACCTATTCTCCTCGAAACTCTCTGTCTCTTCATTTGGTTTTTCCCACAAACTACATATACCACTTCAATTACACATCGCCATTTTAGCTCCAAAAAAAATAAATAAATAAATAAATAAAATTATTACGCATCACCATTGAATAATTTCTCTATCTTGTGACCATCAAGATATTGACCTGTCGACGTTGAATTATTTCAAAACCTTTCTGGTTTTTTCCTGATATTCCATAATATTTCTCGCTCATGAAAGCACCATCGTTTGGATATATAGTTTTTTTTTTTTTCCACGACCAAGTTAAAAATGAGATAAATAAAACAAATAAATAAATAAATCGTGAGGAATGAATCCACCGACATGCCATGCAACATCGATCGAGAGCTCCATGGACGACAAGTACGTTTTTCCTTCCGGATGGATACGAAAGAAACTCGATGGGAAAATGACTCCGCGACGAGCACACAGAGTAAAAAGAAAATCAGACCTGTCTGACTCATTTGCCAACTTATTATGCATCACTGATCTGACCACCAACCACCGTATTCTATTGCATATTTTCTGTCTAACTCATTTTTCATGGACCCAATTTATTAGCGTGCTTTTCCTATGAAAAATCGCCCTGTAACATAATAAATGCAGGCCTAATGAGAAAATTTGGCGCTGATGAACTTGATTAATCAGTTGACAAGACAATAGAAAACTATCTTCTCCGCTTGCTTCCGTCTAAAGACAATCATAGATTATGTTCCAGAACAACAACCCAGATGCATCTCGATCGGATACTCCTCGTGATTTGTACAAGAGAAGCAAATCATCGAACTCAAACTCAGATATTTTTTTTTTACTTTTTTTTTTCTTGTGAAAATAGGCTAATAAAATCAATATCGGATATTGGAAAAGGCTCTTGCTGGGCTCTGTGAACCGGAAAGCGGGAGCGTAAGTTCAATGGGCCACATATTTGGGCCTTGACTACGGCCCAAGCCTGGCCACACAGCCCCCCTCGTCGTGGCGCGTCCGGCGGTCCAAACCAGCGATGTAGATCCAACTATTTGAGTTATCTTTATTCAATTATATATGTATATGTATAGGTCCAACTTGCAAGAAAAAGATTGAATCCAATTCTACATTGCTAATTGAATTTCGAGGACGTTGCAATAAAATTTAAATCTCACCGTGGATGTGAATATATCATCCATGGGGATTCCTTTTCATCCAAAGGATAAAAATTACAAGAGAGAGAAGAGCGGACCTATGATCCATCCATCCATCCATCCATCCATCCATCCATCCATCCATCCATCTCGTGACACGGTAGCTTGGCTGCCTCGTGCTACAACGGATGGATTGGAATTCAGAGCCCCCGCTCCGCACCCAACTCTAGCTTACAAGCATTCTACCGAATGCAATAATAATTCAGAGCATAATCATGTCTTAGTTAGCGAGAAAGTCTGCCACCATCGATGCTCCTGACCTCGTTCGTCTTTTTCGACTTGTCCAGAATCGACCACATGACGTGCACATCCTCGTACGCGCACGCCATCACATCGCAGTGCAGCTGCATCCCTTGATGCTCATGTCCAGCTACAAAAAAAAAAAACCACAACAAGAAGAATAAGAAGAAGAAGACAAGTATTTTCGCCAATCAGTACGAGAGACAAAGGACAAGTGTTTGTTTACTACCTCCGGAGGACTTCTTCTCTCTGGGAGGGTTAATAAGAGTGCAGGCCTTTCTAAAAGGAGAGGTGATGGTCCTCACCCAAGAACCCATGTCTCCCCCTCTATATTGCGACTAGCACGCTCTTGTTACCCTGTTTTGTAATGCTGTTGTGAATCTCTTCTCAAAGTCTCTGGTGCATATATATAGCGAGAGTGACAGAGAGAGAGAGAGAGGATAACGGAACAAGGGGCAGCAGCGAAAGGGGGAGGCAAGATCCGTAAGATGAGGTCTCTTACTTGAATAGGATGCTTAAGTTGCATGGGCACATGGACCACATTTTTAATCCCTGGCTCCTCGTAAGGGGAGAGAGTGCTGCCTTTTCTTTTCTATCTCTATCAGAGTCTGAAGGGAAGGGAAAGGGAAAGGGATGGGAGGCCTTCCATCGAAACATGTACTTTGAAACAATATCATAACCACACATTAATAACTGGTTTGTTTGCCTGTTACTTGCCCTTTATTTGTTGATTCCAGAGCATGCAGTTCCCTATACAGCAAGATAAAACAATTTTAGTGACTGTTTATCGTTAGTTTAAAGCTTAAACAACACAAGAGGAGCAGATCAAACTTAGTAATTCAACCAGAAATGTCGCCGCATTGGCCCATTCCATGATTTATTTACCCAAGAAGAATTAAAAGTATCTTGTGCTTTCGAAGACAGGAATTCTGAAGATAACCAATAAACATAACTACAGGCTTTGTCCGGTGGAATCTCCAGTCCACTGCGGACCGACACCACGAACAGATTGCAGTTAAATTTTGCGGTGGAGGTAGACGTCTAAATTCACCCAATCTCTCCTAATGATTGTCATTAGTTTAATGCCCGCATTTCAAAGAAGACATGTTCCGCCCACGTGAAATATTCTCATCGCTCCTCCATTGCACCCTCATTTTACTAGCCTTCAAATTTTTGCTCTTACAGACTTCACCTGCAACAACAATCGCCAGACTCCGAATCTTTGATAGAGCCAGTGAAGGAGCACAGGCAGTAGTTTCAGAAAGAAAGTATGCACAAACTCTCACGGCAGGGCATGCATGGATACTGCGGCCGGAGAGACTACGGGATTGGCTGCTTTTTGTTCCTTGTTTTGAGACTTTTGAGGTAAAAACATTACTGTTTCTGTCCATTGTTCCAAGGTGTCTCACATGCCTCTTTCTTATTCAGAAAGTGCACAACTGAAGATGACAATGAAAGAAAGGGGCATGTGAGGTGCCAGGCAGACTTGGGTATGAGCTTTGACGTTGGCCACTGTTAATGCCATCAGCGAGGCAGAGCGCGAGTTTATATGGACGAATGGGCCTTATCTACAAGCAGGGTGCTGACGACCATGCCCTGTATTCATTAATACTGACAAACCACTCCAAGGCAGTGTGTTTAAGGCACTCTGTTTAGAGTGCTTAATAAGCAACCGAACTCATCTTTTTGTGGTTCATACTTCACACGGAACCTTTCTTTTCAAGCTTTTTGACATCAACAATAGCAGCCAATCTGAAAGTGACTTTGAAGCTGAATCATGGTTTTGTTTTTATGGACATTGCTTCAAATCATTGGCTTGCTGCGATATGTAAGTGGAAGAAGAAAAGGAGAATATGAAGCTTGTAGGACAATTCCTGCTTTGCTTGAGCATCATTCTTGTTCCCCACTTCCCCGTCCTTCTACGAATCCTGATAAAGTACTTTCTAAAAATATCTGTACAGTGGTCGCCAATCTGATGAGTAACCGACAATCCTCAACTCAATGATTGTAGTTCTGATTGTTCCAGATGCCTGCAACTAGCTCTATTATTCCTTCATCATTTGGTCTAGCATCAGCTGGCACTTGTGCACATATGTCACCCTGACACTTTCCCAAACATGTACTTCTGTTCCTCTATACATTTCAGTTTAGACGTGGATCGACATACGTACAGATAGTTTAGAATCCGAATGGATCAACAGAGGATCAGGTAATAGACTTGTTGCAATCTGAAACCAAAGTGAGAAGCCAAACTATACCTGCTAACAGAAAAGTTTGCCCCATCAAGGAAGTATTCAGTTGAAATCACAGTCGTACTTCACCAGTGGCGACAAGTCATTGCCAGTATACAGTTAAAATGTGATAAAACATCAGGCACTATAATGATTTCTTGGCCTCTCCCTTGAAAACAATTCCAGAAATTTAATGTAAGTCACAGATAAATGCAAGTTGAAGCATAACAGTGCATACCATAGAATATATATACATCGTCATAATCCAAACCTCAACAAGAACATAACATTCTCACGGACAACTTATAACACCATAGCATCTCCCTCCACTTCCCAGGTGAAAGACTCCTTTAAACTAGGTATACACACAACAAAGAAGGAAAAACAAAGAAAGCCGAAACCAGGATATATCGGAGGCAAATCACAGATAGCAGACCAGAGGTTACTACAGGAGGTATCCGTGTGGTAGTGAACTCATCTAAACAGATATTGTCGTCCACCGAGGCTCCAATCTGCGATGAACCTTGTCAATGAATTCTTTAGCCTTCATGTCTATATTAGGGTCAGCAACCAACCATTCTCGTTCATCATCATTCGACCTGACCTTTTTCGGGCTGCTGGGTGCAACTGGAGCTTTTTCATTGCTACGGCTTGAAGTTTTCTTGAAGCTGAATACTGAAAAAAGAGACTTCTTTCCTCCTGCCATGTCTCTCCCTGTACTACGTAAAATAAGTTGTGTCTTGTCTTGAGAAAAACTATTAAGAAAATTGTCTTGGTTTACAAGAAGCAAGGTGGAAGGCTTGTATTTATAGCACGAGAAAGAAAAAGCTAAAAGAAGCCACGAAGGAACTCTGGCAGATTCTAGACAATTTAAAGTCATGTGAATGGTGTGGAGAAGTAAAAATAGTCAAAAGAAAAACAAAAAAAAACTGATTGCATGCCAATTGAAGAAGACCGATGACTTGACACAGTCAGTCCTCTTTGATCTTTTTTCAAATTCCCAAATATATGTTGATGCCTTGACAGGTTAAAGCATTAACTGGGGACAATTGCATCCCATAGCTCTATGGTTGCATTTTCATTGCACCCAAGGGCAATATAATTTCTCATGACATCCCTCTCATTCGATCACCATTAAAATCCAGTATTGCAAAATACGCTCACACATAGGTATTTCATTGCAGTTTTGTATCTGTCAACCTTAACCACTGAAACACGAAAAAAACCAAAGAATAAGGCCTTTCCATCGATAAAGAAAGGGGGACACCACACCAACAAGCGATGAATATTATTCTGGGAGAAGTTTCCATGTGTTTCCATGTGATCTTAAAATTAGGAAAGCAATGGCTTTTTTTAATCAATCTATATATCTTGTACCACATCAAAGAACATCTGCGATGTCCTTTTGTTTCCAAAAGTACATTACAATCTTTTTCTAAAAACAATAAGACGGAATCCAATTCAAAGCCACCTGAAACTTCATGCATGTCGCTTAAATTTTATGTGGATACTGTCTAAAAAGACAAGCTGCTATGCTAGGGGGACCTCATCATAATCCTCCAGTGATGTTGCCTATAAACTTCTCTCGAAAGCTTGTGAAACGTCTAATAAATCTCTTTCAAGTAAAACAGCAAATCACCAGCAAAAGGATTTTAAAGCAGAGCAAAATTTGACACGCCCATGCCATGGGAACCTCATCGTGTAAAACTAGTTGAATTTCTTGGGAAGCATAAACAAATTTTTCCGGAATGTGAGAAAGTGTTCATTCCGTTTGCTGCCCTAAACCCTAATCCAGTATGCACAAGAACTGTTTTGTACCTTGTCTTTTTTTTTTTTTTTTTTTTTGTTGTTGCAGAACACCCACCAACAGCAAAGTCTCTTCAGCATTGAGAAGATCTTGAAGCACTAGAGCCGGAACAAATTTCTTGAGGAAACATATTTCAGGAACGCATCACAAAACCGGGCGATTCCGAGCAAATAAAAGACCATCACAATGAGAATGGGAAGCAGCAGCGAGCGGGAACGAGACAAACCGATTTCAACAGAAACGGTCCAGTCCAGCTCCGAATTTTATAGTTGTTTCCAGCTCGGTTCGGTTTCGGTATAAATATTCCGGTTCTTGTCAGGTTTCCCGAACCTCGCTTACTTTATCGGCCCAACATCGTCACCGTCATATAGATGGGGGTCGGGCCACCTTGTACATAGCCCGAATCTCTTCGCTTAATATCGGATCTTTGCCACGCGCAGATCCGACCCGTTTCGCTCTGGAACGCATCGCAACTCGCCCGTCGCTAGAAGCCACAGCATGCCATTTCCTCGTCTTTCTGTCTGATAAATCTTTCAGGATACACTACCGCTCGAAGCCGTCGGCTCTCCGACGACACGGTTGACGGTATGCATTCTTTTCGTGCTCTCGTGGTTTCTTCTTCTTCTTTTTATCGCAGATCCAGCAATTCCTGGACGAAACTCTCTAGTTCAGATCCAGAGCTGATTCCGATGTGAGTTTTTGTCGTCCCATTCCGATTTCGGAAAATTAGGGTTTCTCAGATTTCTTGGATTTCCGATATTTTTTCCTTGATTCAGCTGTTGTTGTTCCAGAATCAGCTGATGGGTCGATTTCTCTGAAGTTTTTCTTTATATTTTCTTTGCATTTGTTTTTTTTTTTCGGGTCGATTTTTCTGAAGTTTTTCTTTATATTTTCTTTACACTTGCACATCTTTGAAAGGAGGGTTTTGTACGACATATCTCTTGTTGCCCAACCAAATGAGTAGAATCTCCAGCGCATGGGGCCCAGTTCCTTGTCTATGGGAATTGTTACAAGTTGTCTTAGAACAAAAAATTGTTTCAGGTGTGTTACTGTCGCTGTCTTTTCCTTTTAATGTGCATTTCAGTTGATAAACATTCAAAAGTTTATGGTTCTTGATCAGGAAAAGATATCGTGTTTGTGATTCAAAAACGTAGGTGTCTTTTAAGATATTGGTGGGATGTCCATTGTCAAGACATGAGAGAAGCGCGTAATTTTCAAGATTTGGAGATCGGTTCTAGGGGAGGAGGTGCACCCAACCCTTGTTCTTGAGGGATAATTTTTATTTTCTTTTGAAAAGGATATTTTTATCTTAAAGTTTGACAAGAACTGTCTTATATGAAATATTATTTGAATGTTCTGTGCTGTCATTCCAGGAGTCAGAAATTGCGATTGTTAGTTATTTGCTATGTTTAGCATGGATATTTCTTACATAATAATCTCTTTTTTACATATAGATTTTTCTCCTTTGTTTAGATCAGCTCTGTATGGTTACACATGTTCAAGAATAGCTGAGGCATGTGATTCGATGGTCAATACTAATTCATGATTGTAAAAGGGAACAACATTTGGCAAAACCCTTTCGACTTTCCATATTGGTGTATAATTATGTTCAATAATTTTTACTGTTCTAATAGTTGTCTAATATGTTCATTTATTTATAAGAAATTTTACTTTGTTAGTTTTTCTAGATTGATTTTACCGTTTCTGGATATAGAACAATGTGGATTCACATGGGCAGTTACTGCACAAGAACTTGTCCTATGATATCATTTGCAGCTGTAAATAGTATTGGCCAAGCTTGGAGGGGGCTTTGCTCAAGTTGTGCATTGATTTTTTAGAGGGTAAAGGCTACTTCACTTTATTTTTGCAGAATCTCCAAGACTAGTCTAGTGAAAGCAAAAGTTAATGTTTTGAGGGAATCCAACCCAAGTTCCAGCAGTGGCATTCTTTTTGGAAAGATAGTTAGGTCAACTATATGTTCCTGTCTCCACACCACACCTTGTCATGGTGGTTGTTCGCCACTAAGACTTTCTTCCCATATGTCTTTCTTGGTGCAGCTATTGTCCATCATGGTTAGTATGGAACAGAAAGGACTCCATACCAATGTTGGAAAATGAATTTGGTTCAGATTTTCCCATTCCAATTGATGTCCAGCTAACTTCTGTTATTTGTTCATTGTATTACTTTAGAATTTCTGTCGTCTGAAACTGCTATTATATTTTTCTTAAGGATCACATGAGACGTCATTACCTTCAAACTCATGTTCCCTTACATTAAGGTGATGGTCTGAAGGGGTACTGTCTTTGCAGATTGTCTTAGTCCATCTAATTGTTATTAGCAGAAAGCATCTATGGCTTCCTCAGAAGAGAACAGCTCTTTGTTCCCAATCCTCATCTTAACTTTGTTGGCCCTGCCTCTAGTGCCCTTGTTAGACTATGTCGTGCTGCTTTTAAGAAAACAAAGAGTCAATGCTCTGTATGTTCGTGCTCTGGAAAATATCGCAAATCCATTTTCAAATGGGTAAGTTTTCTCTATAATTTACGAGAGGTTTACAGTGTAAAAGTCTACAGATTTTACAGTTTTGTTCACTCTTATTTATTTTTTGTTTGGTTATTCCATCTGCATTTTGTTCAATTGCAGATCTCAAACTTTTCAACCTGTAGCAATGTGACACTGTTGTTTCTTTGGATTATCATGGGAGTTCTGGTTTATTACATCAAGCATATATCAATGAGGTATTCCCAAATTTGACCATTTTTTGGTTTTTTTATTAATTTTTATTTCATCAAGTTGTCTAGTTAGCTTGTGTCTCTTCTATATTGGACCAAGCACTATTGCTTTCAGTTTCTCTTTAATGTCATTGTGGAAATGCTTCTGCTAGCTGTTGTTTTAGCTCTCAGATTTCATGTATGTTGTACTGATACATTCTTGAAATCTGTTCATATTTTTTTGTTCTTTTTTGTTGTTATTTAAGTTAGCCAATGTTTTCTACAGCATTGCTGCATGTTTTCTCCGTGAGACCATATTAATTAACCCACAATTTCTTTCTTACTTTGTTTATCACTATTTGCATAACTTCTCCACTATGGTTTTTCATGGCTTCTTCCTTTGGCGCATTTGCACTTTTCTCTTTCAGGTTCAGCCATTTGAGCCCCTGAGCTCTTGGATTAGAGCCAGGAGCTTCAGAGTCTGAAATAAAGAAGTCACACAGGAAGCTCTCTATTCTATGCCATTGTGATAAAATTGCTGATCTAGGTTATAGTTGTTTTGTGCATTGTTCTATTGGTCATATGCTAATTGATCCTTAACAAAGATTACTATAACTTGTATTCTGACTTACCTTACAATCTGCCTTCCCTAGAGGCCCACAAGTATTTTATGGAGTTCATTCTCAAGGCATATTAAGCTCTCACAGACCCAATATCTTGTGAAATCTATGCAAAGTATGGCCACCCAGATGGTTGACAGGTATAAAACTTACTCTCAGTTAAGACAGACTTTTCCTGAGTCTGGTAATTTTGTCTTAAATTTGTGTGAAATTGGAAACTGCAAACTGAATCTGGCTTGATTTGGGTTTGATCAGGGCCTTGAAATCGGAATTGCTTTACCTCAGTTATTGCTGAACATTGATGGGGCATCTGGTGGTGTGCTTCATCTTGGGATCGGTGGAGTTTGCGTCCTTTTACCATTGAAGATAGCTGTTATATAGCTCTCGAGGTCATCAATGTATACTGCGAGCTATGTTATGCATCAAACTTTGTCCACTTACTATTATTTTATGAGGCCTTCATTGGCTCCAAGGTATTCTACTTAACTCAGAATAGTGTATGTTCATCATTTATTTGTAGCAAAAAATTTGTATTAGTTATCTTATGTAGACCTAGCAACATATGATCCGACCTGGATTCGATTCGAATTAAATAAGTTAAGATTTGTTATAATTAGGTTTAGAGCGTAATCAGATTGAATTGTTTATCTAGTGGGATCATAAATGGGTCGGGTAGGGTCGTTCACAAATTAATCTAATTAAAGTTATTTAATATTTTATTTTGCAATTTTTTTTAGTAAAATTTTAAATTATTGTTGTATATTAAGTATTTTGTTATTACAATTAATTTTTAATAATATTATTATTTTAATTATTTGAAATATATTAAAATTATTAATATTAGTTAAGCATGTAGTTTGGGTCAATCGGGTCAATTTGGATTGGGTCAAATTATGATCTGTTTAATTAAACGGGTCAATTTGTGTCAAGCTCATTCAGAAATTTGATCCGTTTAATAAATGAATTGGGTTCGGGTTTAGATTAACCTATTTAATGTAATATTATTGGTTTGATCTGACCTGAACTTGACTCATGAAGCCGAATTGCCAGGTGTAATCTTATGGATGGTAGTTTTTAGTTTTTTGGTGTGTTAGTCCATCTTGCACTCAAGGATCATGTTTGTTGCTTGAACTGAATATTGATTGTACTAGATAATTTCGTTTACATTTGAATGATGGCATATGCGATGCATCAGAAAGCTAATCACAGCAATTATGCGTGGGAAAAATTTTGATTGGATATGCTCCCAATGTATAAAGATTTTGACATGGGGGATAGAGAAGGCATGGATAATTTTGAGGAAACATTTTCTTTTATACATTGAGGATTGAATGCTGGGGAATCAATTGAGATCAATTGGCGTATAACAAATCAAGAAAAAGGTTGAATGGGGATAGCATTTCTACTGTTACAGAGAAGAGTAGGGAAGGACCTACTGATGTTATGGGTGAATTTGGCGGATGAGAAATATTATTGTAAATTTTGTTCTTAAGACGCTTACGTCAGAAATTTGATTTAAAAAAATGTATTACTCTTGATCGTTATTTTTGCTAGGCAATTGTTCCCCTCTTATCTTATTTGAATTTTCTGTCCTGCAATTGATAATCTCCTTGTAATCCACCTAATACTTAATAACCTACCGACACATTTTCTTTCTTCCTTCCTAGTGAACCTTGTTGCATCTTTGTTATTCTTATCCAAAACTGGGATTGGAGAAAGAATTAAAGGTGTTAAATATTCAGGTCTGAAAAATCATTGATTTGACTAGGAGTTTTGTATAAAAGAGATGGTTTGGGCCCTTTGGGGTGTTCTTATCTTTTCACTAATTGCAACCAAAATGTCTAGTTTGTTTCAGGTTATTAAAACTTGTGAATTTAAAAATGTGAGTTTATTCTTCTGCTAACTTTTGAAGGTTTCTAGGACACAAGGGTAAGGGATGATCCTTGATTTTGTACAATGTAGGTGGTCATGGCTGATGGGCAATGACAAGGCACCAGTGCTGCAGTTCCATTAGAATTTCATGGGCAATGAAAACTGAAATGATTATAAGAAGTCCAATTATTTAGCAAAGACTTCAAGACCCAGCCAATGATCAGATATTCTTAATCAATTGACAAGACTTAGCCATGGATACATAAAGTAGATCTATTGAAGTAAGAAAACTACATTTACAACAACACATCACAGAGTGTTTGTTATGGTTACTATTATGTTCTTGTTTAATCCTGCCAGCTTCTAGGATGTATCATATGAGCTTTAAAACAGGTATTTGGAAAATTTTATGTGATATGGGCATAGTATGCTCTGTGACATTATGTTCATGGCACAACTTGATGCTCTTTGAACAATATCGAGGTTGATATTTCAAGTATTAGATTTTGCTTTTAATTTCCTGATTAATAACTTAAAAAAATTATAATGATGCAGCAAGATCATGGACATCTTCATAAAAGCAGCAGAGTACATGGAGATGCCAGTTCGTAGAAGCGATCATGAACACCTTTGTTGCAATTCAAAGTGAGTTGAACCTGGACCTCAAGAACATCAAGACAGAACAGGCCAAGTTTTGGAAGCAACATCCATCTTTGGTAAAAGTAGTCCTTTCGGTTGATATTTGTCACATTGTTGGTGGTTTGTTTTGGATTTCATTAACTAAAAAAGAAAGTTTGTTTCGGATTTTAGATTTGTCTTCCAACATGGCAGCATTTTTTTCTCACAATAGTTTTGCTTCATGTAAATTCAGATGGAATTATTGATTCAGTTGCATTTAACCCTTGAATCAGCTGCTTTGTCTCCAGCTCTGATGGGCAATTTCAAGTGCATGCTAGAGCTTGCACCTCGTCTTCTTGAAGAACTGTTGAAGGTAATATGAAGGAATACTACCTTAAGTTGCTTTAAATATGAATAATCAGGAGTGTTGCCTCAGTGAATAGTAGGAAAGAAGACCTCGAGAGTTTGCTAGATAAGTCATTGAAGTCATTAACTTCCACATTAGATTGTAATAGTTTCCATTCAGCATTCAGCTGATGTGAATTATGTTGAAAGCTAGAAAGAGAAATAGAACATGATTATTCATGGCAAAGTGAATCAGATTGATCCCAAAAGCAAAATAAAGTGAATTTTCATATGGACTATTTCCTCACGATCTAATTGTTCATGTACTATTAGATCTGCATATAATGCTTATCCTTTCTTTCCAGAGAGCTCTATTACCACTCAATCCTCAAGGGCATGGATGGTTAAGGCCTGCAATATGAGTGGTCGAGCTTTCTCAGTGCATTATCCAGGTGCTTCTTATGTCCTATCTACTTTTGATTTTCAATGTGAAGAAATACAATATGTTTTTCCAGTGGATCTGTAACCTAATATGATGGAGAAGTTAAGTAGAGAGAAACCACTGTAGTGTAGCAAGGACAAAAATAAAACCAAGATACGATTAGTTTCAGTTTTGCCATTTTCTTATGTTTGATTAACCTATATTTGCACAGAATTATAGTACTGGTGGGAACTGGACATCTTATAACAGCTCTTGTGTTTGGTTAGCATGAATTGGGATGTCCAAACCATACTTGGACTCCCTTTTTATTCACTCTGAGCCGAAAGTTGCAATTTGGGCCAGTTTGGTCTTAAAACCAAAACTAGGACCAGACTTAATTTATTTGACTGACCTATATCTCTAACATTGTGTGTTCATGTTGCATTCATGTTTTTAGCATTTTTTACCAAATAAGAACAAGCAAAATTTATAAATCTTTAATCTCACGAGATTGGGTTGCTCATTTGGGTTGAACCAAGCTAGTTTGTCCTACTAAACTGAAAATCATGAACAAGAAAAATGCTGATGTGTGTGGGTGTGTGTAGGGGTGTGTGTGTTGCTTAAGTCATTAGTTGACAACCATTTTTGACCTAGTCTTTTTTCTGACATCAGGGATTTGAGTTAATTTGGATGTTTCTCCATTTGTATACTTCTGATAACCATTTCATAGGATTTCAAAGTCATATTTCTGATTTGCCTCCTTTTATTGCTCTGACAACAATTGATACAACTAGCAATTAGAATTGATTTCCAACTTTTGATCCTTTTTTGGTTTACCTGTACTCTGATTTGAGGCGTCTTTATGCAGATCAATATGTTATAATGTCATATATGATAAATTAGTCTCACATCGAATATTGGATAAATAAGGTTCAATATATATAGTGAAAAAGTCTCGTATCTCATGAGTTTAAGTTTTTAGAATGGTTTGGTGTCCGTCTCACTATATTATTCCAGTTTGACACTCTTTCGGTTTCCCCAACAAATGGTATCAGAGCTTTGGGTTTGAATCTGTACAAATTCCTAAGATTGAAATTATCGTGATGGTGCGACTGAATTGAGTCGCATGTTAGTTTCTCCTAAAAAAATAAGAAATGAGACAAAAACCCGTTGACATAGATCACACGATGAAATTGGTCGAGTAAAAGAATTCTTGATTAAGAGTGTTAAAATTAATATGGTTAAATCACATCCGAAGGGGAAGATTGTTATAATGTCAGGTGTGATAAATTAGTCACATATCGGATATTAGATAGATAGGGTCTAATATATATAGTGAAAAAGGTTTATATCCCATGAACTTAAGCTTTTGAGATGGTTTGGTGTCCGGCTCACTATATTATTCCGGTTCGACACTTTTTCGGCTCTCCCAATATCTATCAAATAACTGTCCTTCATATCTGTAACTGCAAGTTATCATTGATTCTTCTTATTTGGTGTTCGATGTAATGACTGTTAATTATTAGTTTGTTTATTGCATCTTTGATACTGGTCATGCTGTAGAAGGCTGTTCCCCTGAGTACAAGAAAAGCAGCTGGAGGAAATCCAGAAGGCATTGCCCCATTTTTTGCAACTTCCACATTTCAATGAGACTGCTCAAAAAAATTATTCGCAAGGTAATTAATTAGTTATTAATATCACTCTGTTTGTGTTTTCAGTCAGAGTCTTCAAGAAAGTGTTGTCACATTGACAATCTATTTTACCATTTTATTTTTATGTGAAACATTAGCCCACCTGATTATTAAGTGTAGATTATAGATAGTTAGAACTTGAAAGAACAGTGACAGAAGGGAAAAACTGTACAATTTTTTCATTATCTGCATGTTGTAGAATGCAAATTATGTTGCTTGTGTGGGTTTGTAAGCAATAAAAATGATACATTAATATCATTAAGCAAGGTAATTAATTAGTTATTAATATCACTCTGTTTGTGTTTTCAGTCAGAGTCTTCAAGAAAGTGTTGTCACATTGACAATCTATTTTACCATTTTATTTTTATGTGAAACATTAGCCCACCTGATTATTAAGTGTAGATTATAGATAGTTAGAACTTGAAAGAACAGTGACAGAAGGGAAAAACTGTACAATTTTTTCATTATCTGCATGTTGTAGAATGCAAATTATGTTGCTTGTGTGGGTTTGTAAGCAATAAAAATGATACATTATTTTCAGACTTCCTAGCTCAGGCAGGAAGCATACTTATTGTCTTTTATTTTGGAACACTAAACTGCTACTTTGCTGCAGAAAGTGCCTCAGTTCAAGAACTATGAGACATGAGCATGCAAGACTGGGCTGAACTGAGACAGCAGGTCTTCCTGCTGCTGAGGCACAGAGCTTGTGCTTGATATGGTCCCAACAGTTACAGTTGACATCACATGTGACTGAAGGGGAAGAAGGTATCCAAGGGGGTTGACATAGTAACCATGTATCCGTGGGTTACCCTCAAATGCAGGAATGGCCTTATTGGTGCCCTTCCTCACACTCCTTGCTACCCCTATCCTAAAGACAGAAAGCATTTGGTTGCTGCTTGCAAACCCAGTATTCAATGATGTTTGGCTGTCTCAAAAGGTAAGCTTCATGGATTAAGCAGGAGCCATATGGCTGCCTCCAAGGCAATCCAGGAGACAAAAGGTGGGCTGGGTGAGTGAAAGAAATAGGTGCTGCTGTTAAAGCAGTGGAAAAAGGTGAAGAGTGGGTCAAGGTTGGTGATAAGTTCCAGGAACCTGCAGAAAAGCAACCTTAAGGTGGAAGTTCTTGAAACGGAGCAGGGAAGGTACAAGGGGTCATGTGGCAGAGGAAGGGCCTGCAGCAGATGAGGGTGTCCAGGAAGAAAAGGAAGAGGAGGAATATGAAGATGATGAGAGTGAATACAGCGAAGATGAAGATGATGCCTGTGGCGAGAAGAGCAAGGTGGCCAAATGTAAGACCCACAGGAAAGGTGATTCTGGTAGTGAAGACTCAACGCACTGACGAGGATTGAAAGCCCCTCACACTTCGTTCCGCGTATTCTTTCTTATGCATCAACCTTTTTATTTTATTGAATTATGAAAAATAGGTACAGCATTTTTGGTCACTATGTCATGCACAGAATAATTATTGCTTATTATGTTTAGGAGGGCAGATGAGCAGTAAACCAAAAAAAGAAAAATCCGTCTTGAATCTTGATGTGAATATATATATATATATATACATTTGTATTTTCTCAACCAAGGAGAGAAAAAAAGGAAAGCTATGAAATATTGAGCGCGAATTATTGGAAAGTAGAAGATTATCTGAAATGAAAAAGAATTTGGTAAATATTTTGCAGAAAACCTGACATGTAATATTTTTTACAGATTAATAAATCAACATATTTCTTCAACCTTGTATTTAAAAGTTTCTGTATCCCGGGTAGCAGAATTCATGCTCAATAGGAACCTGATTTATTTTTATTCTCAAGAAAAAAAAAACTACAGCCTTCCCAGATGGAAAGAGAGATAAAAATGTACCAATCATATTGCTTTTACAGAGGACATATACAGTAGTTCATCATGCAGCAGGAAACTGAACACCAAATCAAGACTTTTGGAAAATAGAGAGAACAACAAGTAACGATTTACAAAAGTAAAAGAGAAAGCTTTAAACGTAATTCTAAAGCAACAAAACATACTTCAGACTCTAATTATCTCACCAAATAATCTCAAAACAATTACAACAGGTTCTTTTGTCTCTCATATAATTCACTAATTAAACTCTCTGTTGTTATCATAATCGATTCAGTTAAAAATCTGTCAAGAAGAAGAGCTCACTCCACCTCCGCCTCGGCGTCTCGATTTGAGCTCGACCAGCTTCGCCTCCATCTGCTCCTTTACGAGCTCCATCCGCTTCCCAAACACTTCCAGCTCCATTATTTGCTGTTGCTTCCACCTCTCGTCCATCGCCGCTGCCGCCGTCCCATTGCCGATCAAGTTCGGGGGCAAAGGGCTCCATCTAAGGCCGCCGGCCATGCCCGGCCCCAACATCACACAATTCAGCAGCTCCTCGAACAGCGGCGCCAGGCAACTCCTCACGGTCTCCTCCACCACACGGTTGCCATTCCCCATTCCCAGGCCCTCGATGGCAACCTCCACCGGACCGGACCGATCCCTTTTCCAAGATCCGGAGGAGGGCTTCTGTTCGGCCTCGTCGAGATCACCGGCGGAATCGATCGGACCAGGGGCCGGGTTCGTCGTCGGATTGGGTTTGGGTGTTTTGAGAGCGACGGCAGCGTTGTTGGTCTCCGCCTCGGCGCGTTGGTCGCGCGAGCGTTTGAAGGTGGGGCTCCAGATCTGGCGGGATATCTCGTAGGCGTCGAGGTCGTGGGGGCTCTTGAAGGCCAAGGAACTGCGGCCGGCGGCGATCCGCGCTACCGCGGTGCGGTACTTCTTCTTGAGGCGGCGGAGCTTCTCGACGAGCTGGTTCTTGGTGAAGTCGACCTTCAGCTTGGCCTTGATCTGGTCGTAGAAGGGCCCCGTCTCGTACTGGTAGGAGGCGTGCGTCGTCCCGCGCTGGGTGACGAACTCCAGGAAACCCTTGAGGATCGCGATCTCGTCCTCGTCGGAAAAGAGCCGCTGGAAAAGCCGGCGGGAGTCGTCGAAGCCCGTCGCTGGAGTTAGGAGGCGCGTGACGCGGATCTCATTCAATTCGGAGAGTCGTCGACGCTTGCGCTCCGGAGAGGAGGTGGTGTCGGGCTCGCGGTGGAGAGGGCCCGGGACAGCGGTAGGAATTGGAGGGTTAGGGTTAGGGGTCGGAAGAGGAGGATCGGAGGGGGGAGAAGGAGGAGGAGGAGAAGGGTCGTCGGAGTCGGAGGCATCGGAAGCGGCGGTGTCAAAGACGACGGCGGGCATGGGCGGAGGAGGGGCTGGGTCGTCGGGCATTGGGTTTGAGTCCCGGTCGGGTCGAGATTAAAGTAAGAAACTGGTTTGGTTGGGGAATGGGGTCAGAGATTATTAGGACGAGCCTGACAAGAGTGACATGACGTGAGGTGGGTTTGGTTGGCGTTGGTCACGGTCAAAGCACGAGTCGGGCTCTATATCGATTCCGACTAATAATAATTAATTAATCATTAATAACAATCAGAAAAATGTTTCCGGGCGGCGGAGGACCTGCTCAATTCAAAGTCTACAAAAAGCGGAATAATTCATGCACTAAAGAACGGAGATATATTATGAGTCATTTACGGAAGGATTCGCATCGATGAACCGAGAATCACGTCAATAGAAAAAAAACCGAATACATCACCAACGCGTGACGCAAGGAGCCACGCGGACTGGTTGATAAAAAAAAAAAAGAATAGTTTTCCATCCAACCCCCTATCGTACAGAAAATTCTCATTTTTGAACAATTTACATGAAAGTACTCATTTTTTTTATCTGCATTATACATATTTCATTTGTAATATATTTTTATTTTTTGAAACAAATAAAAGATTATTACGTATATAACTCATGAGATATTTATTGAAATAAATAATTAATTTTTTAGACAAATTTTTTCATCATATTTTGTATGAATGATATAAAAAAATATTTTTAAATAGGAACCTTTATGCAAAATGTTAAGGAAGGATGATTTTTTCATAAAAAATCGAGTTTTTATCAAATTTTATGAATATAAGAGACTTTTTTGTAATTTTTTAGGAAAACAAGGAGTTTCGGGTAACTTTTGTTGAAAATGAGGGTTTTTCTACAAAATTTATAAGATTCATTATTTTTCTACGCATTTTGATAAATTAAGGGATCTTTTGTAAATTTTTTAAAAAATAATAACGTATTTATATTTTTGATGCGCAAACCACGATTTAAGTTGCTTTTTAGAATGTGATATATTACGATTAAAATAAAAAATCTAGAGAAAACTCACAAAACAACTTTGTTCGCGACACTGTAATAAGATTAAAGAACTAATTTTATTTTAATTAGCTCTAGTACAACATGTTTTCTATTGAAACCACGAAACAGAGGGGCTTTTCGCGAATATTAGTAATCCATGGGATTCATTTGCAAGTGCAACAAACTGTAGGGGTTTATTGGTAAACGTTCCAGCCCCAGATATATATAGAGATGGGCTCTGAAAGTGGCCCAGCCCGGGCCCATGGTCGTGCTGTATAGCAGGACCGCTTACCGTAATTTTGAGTTCAAAATTCAAAATGGCAGATACTCGACCGTTGGGGAATCTTTCATTAGCTTCATGTGCCTGCGAGCCAAGCGAAGGAGAAATCTCCGGTGGACAACCAAACCAAATGCTGGCGTCGCATCTCATGCATTTCGTGGATCTCGTCTTCCTTTTGGTTTAAAATCAGCGGCAGAAGCCATTTTGCAGCAAGAAATGAGGCGCCATGGCTGGCAGCTCCCTCTCCATCCCCTCCAGGTTGTTGGTTCGCTCGCCATCCTCCTCCTCACATCACGAGATTGTTTCTTGTTTGAATTTTTTCTTCCCATCTTCTTTCCGCAGATCGTGGGAATGGCAGTCTTTTCTTTTCTCGTCGTGTCTTTCTGCGTGTTCCTCTGGCCTTTTCTCGGTAATGGGATCCTGGAAAACACCATCCTTACGCTCTTCTCCTTCACAGTATGTTTCTTTCTTGATTACTCATTCTTCTCCACAAAGAGATTATTAGCCCAACTATTCATGGGTTGATCTTTCTTTAGGCGGTTTCGGTTGCGTTTTTATTTGTGAGATGCACGGCCATCGATCCGTCCGACAGGACTAGCTCCAAGAAGAGGAAAGGAGTCAGATCTGGAGGCCTCTCGAAGCTGAATTACAGGTTCATTCTGTATCAGTTAGTAGCGAGGTTCTTTAGGAAGATGGAGCACAAGATTCTCAAAAGCTTCATAAGAAGAAGGTATTTAGACCCATCGAACTCCGGCGTCCAGATGGAGCCCTTGCTGCCATTTCCTCTTGTATCCCCTGATGATGCTGTCGCGCCGCATCTCAAAGACAATGACATCTCGTATTGCTCCCTCTGCGATTTTGAGGTCAAGTTCCTCCTGAACTATTTCTGTCTACCAAAAAATTTACTTTTCGATGCAACCAAGTAAGAAGAACACAAAAATTCAAGTTTTTTTTTCTCCTGCAGGTTAAGCTGCACAGCAAACATTGCAAGAACTGCAATCGTTGTGTCGAGGGATTTGATCACCATTGCAGGGTTAGAGAAGATGCTCAGTAATTCATATCATTGGTTCTGATTTTATATCCCCGCAATTTCTAATGTGCTTCCGTTCTACAGTGGCTTAACAACTGTATTGGGAAAAGGAATTACACCACTTTCATCCTTCTGCTTGTTTTTATCCTGTTGATGGTGAGTTGCAGACATTAACTTGGACTAGTTTCTTATGTTTCTCGTCTTTGCAGTAGTGTGAGAAAATATCTGAACATGTAATGCAAAATTCTCGCAGCTCGTCATTGAAGGAGGAACTGCAATTGCCATTTTCATTCGCTGCTTTGCTGCCAGGGAAGCAGTTGCATCTGAACTCAAACATAAGCTACATACAAAGATGCCAAGAGGCGTTCTTGCTGCAATATCAGTAAATCATATTTGTGTTCCAAGATGCATAAATTTATCTCATTCCTGCACTTGGATTCTAATTATTGAGAAAAAAAAACTGTCAGGTGTTGTTGGCGCTATTGTCGGCATATACTACAGCAGCACTAGGGCAGCTATTCTTCTTTCATGTAGTTCTCATCCGGAAGGTACACTCAGCATCTGGTTTCGCCAGAAGTAGAACTTTTCTGGACAAAATAAGATGACTATAACAATTCAACCAGAATTTCTGTCTCAAAGCTCCTTTGAATGGTTACCTTTTGATATTCCGCTCTCATCGACGCAGGGAATCAGAACATATGACTACATAGTCGCAATGAGAGAAGAAAGCGAGTCTTTTGATCCGTTTGATGATCTGGATATATCTTCCGATGAAAGTGTGGACTTTGACTCACCAGAAAAGCCCAGCTTCTTCTCCCGATTCTTTTGCAGGAATAGAAAAATAGAAGAGGTCGATTTCTGATTGGATCAAAGAAAACATGTATTTAGACAAATTTCACTGCTTCTGTTTATATGGTCGAATCCCTCGACTAAATCAGCAAAACTTCTTTTTTGAGTTGCAGAGCACTCGGAGACTGTCTATAAGAATCGAATCAGATCCTTCCAGCACACAGAAGAAGACTGAGGTCCATATCGACCCATGGAGATTGATAAAGATGAGCAAAGAGAAGGCAATGATGGCAGCAGAGAAAGCAAGAGAGACCATCATGAGACATAAACTTCCAGTAACAAGAGCATCTAGGCTTTCATTGTCACCAATGAAACCAATACCATCGGAAGTTAAGGGACCATCGATGAACTTACAAAGGAAAAGCGCACTTGCCGAGATTACACCGGCGCTTCAGAAGACTTGGCTCCCTACATCTCCGGTCGGGAGGTTTTCAAGCCCGAGGAGGAGGTTTTCAGGTTCTCCATCCCCGAGACAGCAAAAGTACAAGAACAACTTTGATCTGAAGCTGACAGAAGTCTCAAAGGAACTTGAAACCTATATTTCCAGACAGGTTCTGTGTTCTGTTCTACAGAAGGGCAGAGAAGATGAGGCTTCACCGCGATAGGGATTGACATCCTGTTGAACTCGTTGTCTTTGTACTCCTCTGTTTGTCATTTTGATTCATTGATCAACCATATTTTATTTTGTTCTTTCTCGGTCTCTGAGAAGGATTGATCTCTTATAGTGCTATATTTATTTTGCTCATGTAGTATGAAGAAGCCCATTGACATGTAATTGCAAGCTCTTCAAGACATGAAAATGATTAATTAGGCTTATTATGCACTTGATTTGTCTGCAAGATGCCAGTATTATTAGCTTGCGGTTTTTGCTGATCGGCTTTGCAACAAACTGCCAAATGCTCTGGGACGTGTTTTAGAATTTAGGGTTTAGAATTTAGAATTTAAGGTTGACAATATTGGATGAGCAAATACTGCTGAAGCTGTCACCCTGAAAGCCCTCCAGAAGCCCCGCCACTCTGATATTTACTCTTATCTCTGATGGCGATCCTGTCGACCATGGAAAAAAGGAAAAGTAGAGGAGTGCCCTGCTTTCCTTTCTTTCTTGAAGCATGCATGAACGAGTTGGTTGCAGGTTTGGGATCCTATGTTTCACTAGAAAAATTTAAAAGCTTTCTTGTCCTATGTCTGTCTGTGAAATTTGTCTTCATGAAAAGAAATTCCTTACCTGATTCACAAAAATATATTCAGATCCACAATGACAGCACTACATTCATAGGATTCCCAGCTGTATGATCAAGTGATCCAACCACACGTCCTCTTGGCTTCAGCTCCAGCTCATAAGAATCAATTTCCAGGTAAATTATAGGTCATTCTGTTTTACATGGACTGGTTTTCCATAATTTCATGCGAAAAAAGAACCTATTTCTAGTTTCTTGTTCATTGTATGGCATCCCAAATTTTTGGTTGAGATAAAACGAATGCCATGCTTCAGATCAGATGCAAGAGAATTTCTTCATTTCTTCTCAGATTAGTGTCTTCACAAAGATCGTAGTCAGATTTTCTTTTTCACTCCCCCATGGATCACCATGGCATAATATATTATAGTAAATTTTTTTCTGTCACTATGGTACATGTGTGATGCGCCCAGCAATCTCTGCACAGGTCTCCTGTAAATTCGGGAAGACTGCTTCACTCTTGTTAAAAGATCTTCTCAACTATGTCCAACTCTGCTCAAACCCAACAGGGTCACTATGCAGCCTGTGCTGCTTCAACTGGGTTGGTATCAGTATCTGCTTCCCTCTCTTTTGATTCTTTTCTTGTTTGTTTATCACTCTGGTTCTTCACCATCACCGGTTGAAACTACAAAAAAAAAAACATGAACCAGCATAGAGAAACTGGTGACCGATGCACAAAAAGCAAAATTTCTGATTTAGTTAAAATAAAATCAACAGAATTTAACAGAGGTTAACCAAATTTGGTGACCTCAGATCCTAAAGAGGACATCATATCAAGAGACTCAAATTGTGGAAGAATTGCCCAGGAGAGAAGGCAAACCTGGTAGATCGCATAGATAACATTTCTCCGGATTTGTGCCATCATATCTAAGAAGAGATTGTAGCCTTCCAGTTTATACTCAATGAGAGGATCTCGCTGTGCATAACCACGAAGACCCACAGCTTGCTGGACAAATTTGAGTGCTTGTAGATGTTCTTTCCACAGCCTATCGATATTGCTCAATATCAAGAATCTCTCCGCCTCCTTCATCAGTCCTGGTGCTTGCCTCTCAACAATCTCCTGATATTATTAAAATAATGAGAAGACTGAGATGCATATAATACATGGTACATTAACCAACATGGCCAAGACTTAAAGGCGATAAAACATAATTGGTGACCAACAGGAATGAACACATATGGATGGACATTGTAGCCTTCTTGAAGCAAAACCCCCAGAACAAAATTTAGTCCTTACCTTCTTCTGGAAGTAAGCTTCACGGCCCCTGGTGCGAAGATACTCCCGCAAATCTTCGTAGTTCGAACATTTATTCCCTAACAATTCTGGTGTCAAATCATCCAACAGGTAGCAATATCTGCCAAATGCAAACTGTGTTATTTCTCTGCTTAATCAAAACAAACCTCAAAGATATCAATGTGAATGTAAATCAAGTCAAAGCTTGATCACTGAATATAATAGTGCTTCACTCTTCTCAGTAGCCAAAAAAATGGAAGCTATAATGGGCCGCGTACTGTTGTAGTTTTGCGATGAGCTTTTCAAGATCCCAGCTTTCCTTCATAGCATCAGGACCAATGTTTGCCTAAACCATGAATAAAAATACAGAAAAATTTAGACCTTATTTCTATAATACTGCACAACCAGCAGATGGCATCTCCATATTCCGGCATATCTTAAAATGAAAAACTAAATTTCTTTATCTACATCCATTTTACCTCTAGTATGTCATCCATTGTCAATTCAGCATATTCTATCACAAGGGACTGAAGGTTATCAGATTCAAGAGCTCGTCTTCTCTCTGTGTAAATGCGGTCTCGTTGGCTGTTCAGTACTTCATCATATTCAAATAACTGCTTTCGAATATCAAAGAAATAGTTCTCAACTTTCCTTTGAGCTTCATCCAAAGCCTTTGTCAGCATCTTTGATTCTATAGGCAGGTCTTCAACTCTGAAAGCTCTCATCAAGCCCTACAATTATGAAGCTGATAGTACTTCAGCATGAAACCCAATTTACTAGTAATAAGCAAAAAAAATGAGAAAAAAAATAGCATCTCGATCTAACGATCGCAACATCAGATGTGGATCTATTGTATTTGTTTGTAGGGGAAGCAGAGGTGGTTAAGCAGTCCAAGTAACGTAGCCAATGTAATAAAATGGCTATAAAGGGCCCCTAATGCAAGGATTAGAAACAAGTGCAATTTAGTGAGTGGCACATCTTTTTGCTAAAAATCCCAGTTCTGAAGCATTTCCACTGATTCCACAACATTGTAATTACAAAATACTTTATACAAGGTAGATAGAATGATCATGCCAAACGACTTTAATATCTTCTAGTCTAGAAATTATTTTGACACGGAAATGACTATGACACTGTAAAGCACTAATTACACAACTGTACAAATTACATGAACTAAATAAAAATAATTCAACATACCACATATGCATGCAGATACTACAAAATTAGTTCATAGACTACACAATGAAGCACTGGTAAAAAAAGGAGTTAAGCTGGACTACAGAATCTCCTTTTTGTCAGTTGTAGCCACAAACTGGCTGCTGCTTACTACAGTAAACAAAATTGCACAATCAAAGACCACAAAGCATATGCCACTTATAATAACCTTGAAAAGAAGTATGGCAAGCATCAATCAACCCCATATATTGGTCCAAAAATCAAGGAAAAAAAACAACTGTTTTTTCAAGAAAAAAGAAAGAAAAACCTGTATTCTATCTCCGCCAAATATTCGGAAGATGTTATCTTCAAGACTAAGAAAGAACCTGGAGCTTCCTGGATCTCCCTGCCTGCCACTTCGCCCACGAAGCTGTGTACATGAAGAGATGCAAATTAAGAGAGCCAGACAGTTTTTTCTGCTATATCCAGTTTTCTGTTTCCATATTCACTAAATAGTGATTACAATAAAGCAATATTTGAAGTTATTAAGTTACAAGAAAAAAATAATTTAAATCTGATCATCAAGAGTCTAAAAACCTGAGGAATCAGGTATTTCCTTCAAAAATTGCAGTAGATGGAAAAACGAAACAATGTGAAGCTTATTCTAGATCAAAAATATTTTCCACAAGGAAAAAGTGAAATAAAAGTAAAATTGACTCAGAAAACAACCTGTTCTTAATAAATGCACTTGATACAATAAAGCAAGTTAGAAGTAAGTGTTATTTCATGGTCAACAAAAGCAATACATGCCATGGAAAGTTAAATGCGTATCCTGAAGGATGGATATAAATATTAATCTCATGAACAGTTTAAATTTGTGCATGACAGGAATTCTCCAATCATGAATTCCCCCACCCTATGGTAATACCTGATTATCAATCCTACGTGATTCATGACGTTCTGTCCCAACCACATGAAGCCCACCTGCTGAGATGACCTGTCAAAAATGAGAAGCACATGTTTAGCCCATGATATAATCAATCATATGGTCATCAAAAACTATGAGAGCAAAACCTTCTTCTTTTCTTCCTCGGTGAAGACCTTAAATTCTCCAACAATTTTTATAAATGCATCCCTTAAGCGTCCAGTGACTTCATCTCTTATAGGTCCCTGCAATGTACACAAAATGCACAAGTTACACTACAGCAATATATCTCAATTAGCACCTGAAGTAGACAGAGTAGACACATGGCTCCTCAGGCCATTTCTGAAAAAAAGACCACCTCTTTTCATTGCTATTGTTGTCAATCCTGACGAAAAGATAACCACAAGTGGTAACATAGAAAATATTCATGAGAGAAACATAGAAAATATTCCTGAGAGAGGTCAAACATCAAATACTATTCTCATTTATGGTTTTTCTGTAGTCAGTCAACTTAATATGATCTTCAGTCCTTAATACTGAATTCAATGTAAAAATAAAATATCAAGCACTTTTTTTGGCCCCTAAGTTGATATTGTTCTGACCTTTTCACAAGAATAAGAAAGCCTGTCTTCTGCTTCAAGCTCGGTCAATGATCTTTTGCCCCATGTTTTGACAGCTAACTCAACAGCATCCTCTGCAACTGATACTGTTTCTCTAGAAAGATCACACGGGAATAAACTTTCATTCACCTGTCACGTGAAGATATAAAACAAACACTTAATTATTTTTGCCATTAGCAAAACTGAAACCCAACTTATCAGTACCTTCCAGGTTTTTCTTGGTGGAAGCTTCTTCACGGATTCAAAAAGTCCTTCAATTGGCTTGACAACCCTGTGAAATACATCTCATCTTGGTGAAAAAAAAAAGAGACACAACATGGACATTGATAATGTCAACAAAGTTAATAAAATTTTGGCAGGATTAAGAAGGAGCTCTTAAACTGATGAGACCAGGAAAAGCAATCCTCTAAGGCAAGGAGATCGTGCATAACAGATTTGGCAAAAATGGATGGGAGATTAGTAGAGCTGTTGCAATTTGTCATTTTTTTGTAGAATATACGCACAAAAAATAGAAAGAGGTATCAATAGTCACCAAGAAAAACCGAGAAAATAGGCTAGCGGGAAAACAATGGTAACTATTTAAAATTGATGATAGATGTCTATTTATAGAACATATAATCCTTCAACTTTTTCATTTAAAGAAATTAATACCTTGGCATGAGCATCTCTCGCAGTTTCAACCTTGCCATATATTCTGCATTACCTCCAAGGATGATATCTGTTCCACGGCCTGCCATATTTGTGGCAATTGTTACTGCTCCAAGACGACCACTTTGTGCTACTATTTCAGCTTCTCTTTCAACATTCTCTGGCTTTGCATTGAGGACCTAAGGAATTATCAGATGAGAAACTTCACAGAGAGGTACAACACAGGCAATGAAACATCTCATTTGGGCTTCCAACAATTAGCGGTCGAACCCAAGGTACATACAGGTTTTAAAGAATCTTGTTGAAAATACATTTTACTTATGTGTGCTTCTGTAGACTACAGATGATGATGACTATCACTATGATCCTAGACAAGATGAAGCAGCAATAAGCTCATAAACCAAACAAAGCCCATGAAAATTTCAGGCGGCCAGAATAACATGCATTTGAGAAAGATTTAGTTGTAATGAATATCTTCACAAAGTCACATGATCACCTCATGAGGAATTCCAGCTTCATGCAGTTGCTCTGACAATGAATCACTTTGCTCAACACTAGTGGTACCAACAAGCACTGGGCGACCAGTCTTATGCATTCTCGATATCTCTATAACAACAGCACGCCATTTGCCAGTAGCTGCTCTGAAGACCACATCTGATTCATCCTGCAAAGAAAGATCACTTTGTCACTTCATCCTGCAAAGGGAGAAACAGCAAAATGCCATTTGTCATATATCTCCAGTACTGTAGTTTATTGAAGATACCTTTCTTATCATGGGCTTGTTTGTTGGAACAATTGTAACTTTTAGCTTGTATATGCTCTCAAATTCTGTACTTTCAGTTGCTGCAGTGCCAGTCATGCCACATAGTTTGGGGAACTGTTATTTAAAATAAATCGGAGTTAGAAAATCCCCACATGGTGTTTAATATTGATAATGGCAACCTTTTCCAGCAATTCAAGGAAATGGTTCTGTTGCCAGGTGTCTCATGACAAACAAGTGTCATCCTTGGTTGAAGATTTAGAGGAACCAAATAAGCCACCAAAAAAATTGGCAGCTGGTAAAACAAAACACAAATACTATTCTCACCTGGAGAAAGAAGTTCTGATAACTAATAGATGCAAGTGTAACCGTCTCATTTTGAATTGGTAAACCTTCCTTCGCTTCAACTGCTTGATGAAGACCATCACTCCATCGCCTGCCCTGCCAAAAGATTAGTCCGACATTTACATAAATATCAACAACATATTACTTTGTGTAAAATAAGTAGAATGACTGCATTGTACACTTTGAGGGTTTTGGACAGATTACAAATCATGGAGAAGGATTGAGATCCAAATGGAGAATGTTAGATTGACCATGTTATTTGTACGAACACTTGGTGCAAACAATCAAAGGCATCAGTAAGACATGGCTAGATTAGTTTTTTCCAACATTATATACTTTTATGGCATAGATCAGATAAGTCCAAGCAGAGGCTTACTACTAAGTGGTCACAGGATATTGAATTCATGATCAAACAACATATCATCTCCCAAAATATAATCTTATTTCAAAGGATTCCTGCAGCACCAAGCAGTAATAACTGACACCAAATTGTACGACAAGAAAAGGCTAAATTATCCATGTCACGCAACACTTTTATAAGCCATCTGTTACATTAAAATTGCAACTCTTATGACTATGGAAAGCATTCCGTTATAATTAATGTTATTAAATTTAGGATTAAGTAAGGGAGCCAGCAGTCTTTCTGACTATTGGTATTGCCATTTGCCACACAGGAAGAATTTACTCACTTGCATGACTCGACCTGTAAACTCATCGACAATAAGAACTTCCTTGCCTCGCACAATGTAGTTCACATCTCTAAGGAAAAGCTCTTTTGCTTTAATTGCATTAAGAATATATGATGCCCACTGTTCGCGAGGATCATAGAGATCTTTTACATCCAAAATTTCTTCAGCATCTTCATAACCCTGCTCAGTGAGCAGCACATTTCTCTGCTTCTCATCAACCTGAAGCAAAAAACATATGTAGAAAAGAGGTTACCAAAAACTATTTTCAAATTATTAAATATTTAGAATATTAAAACTTTACATTAGCATATTATGATTTTGAAATATAGGGATATTGCAATAGATCACAGTAAGAAATTTTTGGGTTCAGAATATTTGAGAAATAGTATAATAAAACAAAAATTACAAATATATCGAGAACTACATTTCTTACAGTATAATGCAGATCATGCTCAAAAGCTGCTGCAATCTTTGCTGCTTTATAATACATATCACTAGGCCTTTCTGCTGGGCCTGAGATAATTAGTGGTGTTCTTGCTTCATCAATAAGAATAGAATCAACCTCATCAATCACACAGTAATTGAAAACCCTCATTACAAGCTCATCAACACTCTGTAAATGAAAAAAAAAAAAGATAGTAACATCTAAATTAGGGAGTTTTTCCATAGATGAAAAATAACAGATAACTAAAGCCTAAAATTAAGGTACAAGAACAAAACATGAACAGAAAACTTGACCAGATAATGGTCAACAATATAACAGTATAATAGAATAAGGATATACTTTCCGTGGCAAGATTGTCTCTGAGATAATCAAAACCAAGCTCACTGTTTGTGACATATGTTATGTCACACATGTAATTTTCTCTTCTTTGCTCACTTGACATATTCTCTGCAACAAAGACAGATGACTTGGAATTTGTTTTGCATGCAGGAAAGTGCACATCCAAAAATCAAATGAAAATAAACATATCTATAGTGGATTCACAAAGCAAGAGGGTTAATATTAAAAAAGCAGGCCATGTACTTAGCAAATTCAAGCAAGACGGTTATTCTCCTCAAAAAAGAAAAGAAGCAGTAAGATGTGAAAAAGATTCCTACATCTAAGCTTGAATCAAGACTATGCCAAAATAAACCAGCTGCAGATATGCAATACTCAATAATTTCAGAATTGGCCAGAGAGATATTCATATGCAAAGCATGAGCAGGTAAGAAGCAGCAGGCCATCCAATAAATCATGCAAATCAATGGAACTTATCTCCTTCCTCTTCCTACATTTGTGTTCTGAGAATTGAGAGGTGCATAACACAACTTTGTGTCTACAGTCAAGACTTTATCTCAGTGCACATTCAGAAAACAATTACTGAAGACTACCAAAATGATATACACATATTAATCTGATAATCCATCAAACAGGAAAGGGGCTCAGGATATTAGTGTCGATACAATGCTAACAAAAACTTGGTGAATCAAAAGTAAGACTTCATAGCCAATCAAACTAAAGACGGTAATATTAAGGAACTCTTCCGAAGGATGTGAGATACGTTGAATTAGGCCGACTTGCAAACCCAAAAATCGTGGAACTTGACCAACCCATTCACAATCACGTCTTGCAAGGTAATCGTTCACTGTAACAATATGCACCCCTTTCCCACTTAATGCATTCAAATAAGCAGGTAAAACAGCAACTAATGTTTTTCCTTCTCCAGTTCTCATTTCAGTTATTTCTCCTTTGTGGAGCACCATGCCACCTGCATGCGTACAACATGAAACAAATGAAAAACACATAATGCCTGTGCATTACCAAATGAATAGAAGCTGAAGCAGACCTACATATTAAATAAACAAACTGAAGCCCAAGTGAAAACAGCATAAAATAATATCAAAAGAGTAAAAAAGAAGGCTTTACTATGCATTGACAATACAAGAATATAGTTGAAGAAAGACATTTTTTAGAACAGAAAATTTGGGATTTTAGTTGTTTTATTGGTAATCACAAAGCTCTTACAGCATCAAAGAATGACTGATAAAAATGGGTAATGTGCATCCATTATTCAACTCCTTGATAGCACATAATTTATAATATGCAAACAACAGCTCGGTACAATGGACTGCCACAGAAACAGGCGATGGAGGTGACTTATCTGAATTGGGTTACACATGCATTGGCTCCTATAACCATAACTAGAAAAAGCTCGACACAAAACCATTTTCCCAATCTGTTACTATCCAAATTTAATCAATTGCCTCGTATTTGTGTCAATGCTGGATTTCCAACATGAATTTTGACCATAAATGCCACCGAACACAGAGGTCAATTAGTTACGAATTATGGGCCAAACAGGGAAATTCAGAACAAAAATAATATGAGCAGTAAGGATACCGATCAGTTGTACATCAAAAGGTCGGAGGCCCAAAACTCTCTTGGATGCTTCTCTAACAACTGCAAACGCTTCCTGAAAATAAAAGAACAAAATTTTTCGTTGTGCAATCTACAGGACAAGCCACTCAACACATTCCGACAAAAACAAAAAACAACTAATCCATTGGCAACAACAAAAAAAAAAAAAAAAAAAAACCAGCTTTTTTGTTAATAGGTAAGCCATCGTGAAGAGTGTCCCTTGGGCTAGCAACTTAGGAGTAAAAATGAAGTGAAATCAAAGCAACTCACGGGAAGAAGAGAATCCAAAGGTTCGTTATTCTCCGCGCGCTCCTTCAAAACAGAAGTCCGCTCCCTCAGCTCGGAATCGGAGAGCTTCGACACCTCAGGCTCCAGTCCATTGATCAACCTAACAGTTTCGGCATACTGCTTCCTCGTACCTTCTCCGGTATCAGGCCCCTTGAACATCCCGCTCAAGAGACCTCCAAGAGAAGCCGATACCAGGCGAGGGCGGCACCTCCTTCCGATTGTCGCCAAATCCCTGGATGGCAAAAGGGATTTCTGACCAAAAAAACGGATCCCGATTTTGGATATTTGGAGGGAATGGTGCGAGCCGATGAGAATTTTGTTGGAGACGAGAGAGTTTGGCCTGACAACCAGAGTAGGGAATGGGGACGAAGCCATTCTTGGGGGACGGATGGAACTACAAAAGGCTATTTAGGGTTTCAAGGGATCAAAAAACCATCTAATCTTGTTGGATCTCTTCAGCAAGCAGCCTGCTGCTTCGCTCCGGAGGGAAAGAAAAGTGAGAATGAAGGGTGGACGTGGGCTTCGCCGGGAGGAGATAAGGCGTCGGTTCTCCTCTACGCTTCTCCGTGGTCTGACTGCGCAAACCCGGACCGAATCAAGCAATCGTGCCGGTTTAAACCGATAAAAAAATTCGAATCAGCTGAAACAAAACAAGAAACAAAACCGACCCGAACATCAGAACCGCTGGTGAAATCAGAATTAAGTGAATTACCTTGCCTTCTTTTTTCCGCAGAACTCTGCTAGCAATAAACAAAAAAGCTACTCAAGCAAAATAATAAAAGACTTCCAGCCTAGCGGTCAAATTTCCTACCTAAATAATATTCTTTCATTTTTTAAAAAAAATTTAACAAACAATAACATATTTTATTACAAATTCCTAAAAAATAACTTATCTTACCACTATCAGTAAAAAATCACATACTTTATAATATAAATTTATAAAAAATTATCTCAATTAAAATATTTTTTTAATTTAAATTATCAATTTGTTTGTACTTATCAATAATTATTCTCACAAAATTAAAATAAATTTTTTATATTAATTTAATAATCATTCAAATCAAAGTTAAATATGAACAATTTATTTTTTATATTAATTTTAATTGATAAAATTAAATTAAATTAAATTATTTTTTACATATATTTTAATCGAAATAATTTTTTATTAATAATAATAAAACGAGTGATTTTTTACAAATTTATAATAAGATATGTGATTATTTGTTAAAAAAATTTAAAAAATTACAGCCATGATGCAGCATGTTCTGGAACCAATTTTCTGAAAATTTCAACAAATTTGTAGTGTTAATCAAAAAGCCCTGCAGGCATATATAATCTGTCCTACAAGGCATCGCTCACAAATACCAAGAATATTAAAGCATCTATGGTCTCCAGCATTAGATGAGATTCCCAATTAACAAATTAACTCAGCAGAAACAGATTTATTTCGGCTGTGATATTCTAAAACTATAAGATTTTGACTGCTATTTCAAATGACAACCAACAATATTGAACTGCACTTCATCACCCACAGGCCACACCTGGAAATTGCACCCACTCTTTTACCATCACAAAACAAGGATTATGCAAATTAGACTCCAAAAGTGCAGAAAAAAATAGGTCCACATGCTAACCCTCCTTTGAAAGAGAAGCATCAGATTGTTGCCATATCAGGAATTTTAGATTGGTTCCGGAGGCACTAGTTTCAAGCTGCGCATCCACTCACAGAAGCTATAATCATCGAAGTGAAGAAAGCTACTCTTGAGTCTTGATCTCTGTTCTGTGGTCAGAGTCCGCAATTGAGGGAATCTTGCCTCCTGAAATCAGCATTACCATATATTTGAATCACTCACTATCCTCACAAGATATATTTATGCCCTCATGATAATAGTAATAACCCAAACAGATTGTTGAGGAATTAAGCAAAACCACCATTGATAGTTGGTACAAAATTCACCCATACCTGCTCATAAGGAGGGTCTTTATGTGCTGGTATTAGTCGCGAAACAAAGTACCGTGCTTGAGAGCTCCCTTCCTGTATAAAATACTCAAGAAATCAGGAAATGGAGTAAAACATTATGCAAGATAAAAAGGTATGTTGATTTGTATTTCTCTCATCATATACCCCATTTCTCTTGAGTAGAACATCTTATACCATATATTCTTTCTGATGCTTCCATGTAGTTCAATATTAGTTTGAATGTTTGAGTGAAATAAAATAAATGGAATAGTATAGCTTTTAGCCCCTAGTAATTAACAGGTAGGAGTAGAGACTGAAAATATACTTTGAATGCTAGAATCCGGGGAGCCGGAAATCGGTGTTCAGTGAGCTCTTCAGCTAGTGTTCTACAAGCCGCTAAAGCTGCTGCACTTTTACTTTCTTGAGCTGCAAGTTCAGCACCCTGAAATTTTTATATAGGGTAAACAATAATCATCAGCAAGTAATGCAATAGGGATCTGAGGGTTAAACAAGAAAGCATACATTATGCTCTAATAGGATATAAAGTTAAGGCTGAGAAGCTCAACAGATGCCGAAGGATCCAGATGCAGGAAATCAAAAGGTCTGTTCCTCGACTTTTACATAAAAGAGAGAGCACTTGATACATCCAAAATGACCATACTGTGATTTGACCAAAAATGTACAAAAGAGAAGTCACAGACAACTAAGAAAATTAAATAATAAAAGCAATAAACAACACACCATCTGCTTTTTCTGTTCAACTTGAGCTTTGCTGTTTTGATTAACAAATTAATTGGCGAAACAAAATCTGGATGGACCATCACTAACCTTCAGGATGGCATGCTAACCATAATTTTTAGTTGTCATGACTTACATATATTATTAAAAAAAAGCAAAACATGCAAAAAACCATTATCAAGTTACCAAAAAACAAAATCATCAAATGACCAAACAAAAATGGAGCTGATAGTGACATACCAGCCATATGAAAACATCTGTTCCATGGTCAAGTACAACTGCAGCATTAGATTGCATGGCAAGATCATAGGCCGGCAGTTCCTCGAAAGTTCCCCCTTCACGATGCATGAGGCAACGAGGTGCTAACATACGAAGAGATAAATCAAATGATGCATTGAGAAACAAATTTCTCAATACAGACCTTTCATCTTCGTGGCCAACAATACTCCCTAATAGGGGTCCCCTTCTAAGATGAAACAAGCACTCTGGCAGTGAAGAGAGCTCCTTGGGGAAGCGAAGAAGTTTTGATTTTGGTATTTGAGAGCCAAGCTTTAAAGCAATATCCGTGACTCTCTCATCTGCAGATTGTCTCATGTCAATTACATCAGAGGAAGTTTTGGCATGCAAAATTGTTCTCTTGGCAATTATGACTGCAGCAACCTCTTCCTGGATGCTGGCAAGGTATGTGGATATACTATCTACAGTACGTAGCCTGACGGTAATGACTCTAGAAATATCTGCTTGAAAAACATTTGAATAACGGACTGCAAACTGGAAATAGACAAAATCGTTCTTTATGTCTTCTCTGGTCTCCATGGAAAGGGTAAAGCTTTGTGTCTCTTCAACACTATGCATCTGAATACAGAAGGAAGAGTCATTCTTAAATGTTTCATGAGCATCCACAGATGCCTCTTGTCCTGGTCCAATGACTTGTGTCACCAGAATATCATTTGAACAGCGTATCTCAAATAGACCATGAGAACCTGCTGCTCTAGTAGACGCCCTTTGCAAGTTAACACCAAAAGCCTCTCCAAAATCATCATGAAGTATCAGAACACCACCAGAGCTTTTTGCTAGTGGTTGCAGAATTGGAACCCTCACTGGGCATGTTCCAGCACATAGGATATCAACTATAGTTTCATGCTTCTGCACCTCATAACCAAGTTTCTCCATCCATTTCATTGCAGATTTCTCCATATATGGATAATTTGGATGTGTGAATGAATGAGGAACTGACCCAGGACCATAAGTATTTGGGCCACCAGCACACACCAAGATTCTGCAATTGCCTCCATGCCTTCTGATAATTCCACGAGACATTTCTACTGACGGTCCTTGAATTATTGCTAGAGCAACCTCCACTGCTGCACCAAGACATCTATCCCTTAATGCTTCAGGTAAGTTGAGCTTATAGGGTCTTAGAGATGAAAATATGGTGTGTACAACAGGAAGAGAAGCATGAATAGGCGACAAGTAGACACCAGTCCCATAAATCAGCGCTTTCAAAGAATCTTGAGTGGGTGACATGCCCCCTGGAAGCACATCTGCTGAAGCCACAGAACCCTCTGAAAAATCATATACCGATATTGTCCGGCCATAGGTGATTATGCCAATCCTCGTAGTAGGTGAAAGAGAATCAACAAAAGCATGCAATGAACTTTGGAGATGCTGAAGATGGGCTTCATCCAAGCACTCATCTATAACAAGAAATATAGGTGCTGACATTCTAGAGTCAGACACAGAAACATATCCTGGCTTTCTGTTACCGGGTTGAATATAATCAATAGCTGAAGATGAAAGCTCTGGCAAGTGACGTACATCATCCTTACTAACAGCTATGTATTCACCATCACTACCGTTTAGTTTCTTACAAATAACACATTGCCACTGCCCAGAACCAATTAATATCTCACAATAGAGGTTAGCATAAGCGCCGCAATTCTGACAGCGGTGAGGGCTCCGCTGCACTACCTGAGGACCAGGTGCAATTTCTTTTCCAGGAGATACCAAAGCTCCAAATCCCAAGCTGGAGATATTTGCTAGCTTTTTATGTTTCAGCACCTGCGTGGTTCATGTTTGAAAAAAAAGGGAAAAGAGATCAACACTAAAAGCAATAAATACCAAGATGAAGAAAAAATAGCACTTGCAGTTATACAAGAGCACCAGTAAGTTGGTAAATCCCAGGTAGCTCAAAAAAAAGAGCCTCAGTAAGCTAACTAATAAGATTACATAGCCAAAGAAGGAATATGCCTCACACAGTGTAAAAGTTAACTAAATCTAGAAAACACTAACACATATCATCAAGGAAAGATCAGCACATCTATCTCATTTGCAATTCAGAGCGTGAAGTTCAAGCCATGAAATAATGAGGAAACTGTAAAGTGCAGTACCTTATGTGCAGAGAAGAGCACATATGGGGATTCAAATTTAGAATCGTCAATACCAGCGGCATGATGCAAAGGCAACTCCGCAGAACCATTTGAATAATGTGGCGAGGAAGACATGGGCAATGATGAGCCTGAGGAAAAGGCCAGAGGCTGAGGAGTTGCTGGTGATGTCCGGAATGGCACTGCAGCTGGTCGTAGTGGTGAAGAGAATACAGGTGGGCCAGGCGGAGTGCTAAGTTGGGTGGCTGGGCTGCTTGTATGCACCCCATCACCAGATGAGAGAGAGCTTGGCGTCCTGGTTGTAGAAACTAGAAGGTGGTCTTGTTGGGGTCTGTGAGGAGAGAACCTAGTAGCCACTGGAGAGAGGAATGTAGGGGGTGCAAGTCTTTTCTCAGGCTGCGGCGATGGCGTGGCAGGGGCCGGGAGGGTGACAGAGAAGCCTGCAGTGGGAGGAGGTGAAGGAGCCTCCATTTATTGATAATGATTTTCCTCCAAAACACAGATTTTGATTTCCCTAAACGGAAATACAAATCAGTATTCGCATCAAGTAGTAAAAATCACACATGTGCTAAAAAAGTTAGCATTTAATAATGAAATATCTTCATCCTGGTAACGAAAAGCATATGCTTCTTTTGAAAATACCAAGCTATCGAGCAGTTCCAAACTTGCGCTTAGGCAAGCAAAAATCAAAACTAGAGATCAAGAAGAGAAGAAAGTGCTTCAAGAACGCGTCGAATCGTACGTATTTCTGCAATGAAGCAGCAAAATAGGAGAACAACATGTCATATTGGCCCATAGTTTTCCAGTCGATGTGGAAAGAAAAAAAGCTCAAATCTTAAACAGATATGCCGTTTGTGGTGGTTAAACAAAACCCATAGCCCGCACAAAACATGCATCTTGAGACAATTCTCCAGAATTAGCGGGGAGGAATACTCGGATCGAACCCCAATTTAACCTGGATCTGCGAAAACAGATCGACAGTGCAAAACCGTGTTCTTCTTATTGTGACAAATTGCGATTCAAAAACAAAAAAAAAAAAAATCGCTGCTGAAAAAAATCGCAAGATTTAGGGTTCCAGGTTCAAACCTCTTCTGCAAGGATTTGAGAAAAATATCTGCGAACGGGGAGAAGCTACAACGAGATGCCGTACCTGACAAGGGCTACGGCAATAACCGAAGACGATGAAGAAGAGAACGGTAGAGAGGGAAAAAAAGATCGGAGATCGGGGGACACCCACGCAGAGAAGAACCCCCCCTCCTTCTTCTCTCCCCCGCTCTGTATTTCTTACTGCTATAACTCGGCAACGGCGTTTATTTTGTATTTATTTATTCATTCATTTAGTGGAGTTATATATATGGAAAAAATAATTTCCCCCCCATTTTTTGACATTTTTTTAGGGCGGAAACGAGCAAGCAGGAAATGGGGCTTTTGTCTCGATACATTTGGATTTCAGAGCTTTATATTTTTTTTCTATTTTTCTGTTCCTCATGGTTTTCATTGGCTTACCAGTTTTGGTTTAGTTTGATTGCTCCAGCATAGACGAGAACCCAATTGGGTTGACCCGCCTCAATTTGATCCAAAAATTGGACCCTTATCCCAATTCTGGCCAATTTATTATATTATCAATTAATTCGTTTTATGGATGCAAATGAATTTTCACAAGGGAAAATATCTGCGTCACTCGTCAGACGTGGCACTTTCTTATTCGTTGCGCACGATAACCACCCAACAAGGCCACGGGCAGGAAGCAGCAGCAGCAGCAGCAACCAAGTAGACGTCATAGCCATTTTTCGTTTTCCTGAGATAGCAGTGAGACTGTTTACCTGACCAGACCCTGAGAAGTCAAATGCTTTGGAGAATATAACCGAAACCTAAAGGCACAGCAGAGTGATTTCTTTCTCACCACTTGCCATACAAAATCAAGAACCAAAAATTATGACCACAGATAAAGAAGATCAACAACATATCAGCTCATACAGAAGCTCTATGGTAAGCTAGATGAAACATGCTCTCAGTTTAGGCAATACAATCACATGCTCTCAGTTTATTGTCAGGCAAAAAAAAAAGTACAGCAGTGCCAACATTAGAGGCCTGAAGAATTGGCAATGGCATGGTAAACCAACAAGAGAAGAGAAGACCATGTCTTCTCTATCTGCAGCTGCACCAGATCAGTCAAAGCTGGAAGCCAGCCGAAGATATCAAATTGTACACAGTGAAGCCTTCTCTGCTGCCAATGCAAGAAATTTATGAGATGGAATGCAAACTTGTCACATATATTATGCACTGTTATATTGCCCAATTGCTAATATAGATTGACAGCTCGGGTTCTTCAGAGCAAGTAAAGAAGATAACATGTTTGAGATTGATATCGATAGCTCAGTCCAAGCATAAACTATACTCAGTAATCCTATCAGAGACTAAAATTCCATGAAAAAACAAGAGATAGACCTATATAGCGCACTCAAGTTATAACACAGTTATAATCAAGAGAAAATATCAAGTGCAAGATTACTATAACATGAACTGGTAACAGGAACTCTCAATAGCTAGAAGTAAGTTTCTCAAAGTTTGAGTACATGAAAGTTCACTTTTGCAATCAAAAGATAGAGGTTGAAAGAAATAACAGCAGCATATATAAAATTTTGATAGCTGAAGGAAATAAAGGGAATGCATTAGCAATTGCTAGCTCAAATATTAAAAAGAAAACTCCACTCTGCAACTCGGTCCATACTCAACATACAGTAGCATGGTTAAAGAGGGAGTAATAAAGGCAAACAATGAGAGATGTATATCTGATGCAAAATAAACAACTTTCACCATTGCTGCAAAGTTGATGATTAAAACCTACCCACTTGCCGAATATAAGGCCTGCTTTATGCACAGTTTTAAAATTAGTTGTGGTTTAAATACATAGTTTGGCAGCTTTGGCTTAAAAACTAGTTTCAACTTTTATCTCATCAGAATGAACAATGATCGACAATGGGGCATCAAACAAAGTGATCTTATTTTTCTCTTCTATTAATGTCTAGCCTTTGCCTAGAACCATCATATCCACTATACATCAGTTTTGATGCTTGGCATGACCCTCAAGCACCAGCCATCTATAACCTGATAGATGCCTAAATAAGGTATGCACTCTCCATATCATGGTGGTATCAAAATAAACGATGTCCAAAAGCATACATGATATTACAATTTTCAGACATAAGCATATATTCCCCTCTTCTGATCATTTGTTCGCAATGATACACATATAATGCCTTATTATTGTTAATAATACCAGAAAATAAACTCAAAAATATTGGTCTTCATATTTGAATTAAGATTTTAAGAGGCAAATTTGGGAAAACGAGAACATATTTGGAGCACATATCTAGGGGCCCATTTGCAAGGACAAAGCAGACACTCAACAAGAGCGAGTGATATCTCAGGTTCTCAATCAGCAGCTAATGAATAAATGAACTCAGGAAAGTATATGAGAGATTCATGAAATTGAAAGGGTGTGTACGAACTTAGTAACTTCATAGTACTATATGTGTAATAAAGGATTATAAGGAGGGATTTATTCAAAAGTCCATAAAAACCTTAGAAAATTTTGAATCTAAGATGCAAACCAAATTATAAAAGGAGAACCCAAACAACCGACATCGAACAGTGCAAGTTCCAATTAAAACTAATGATTCCTATATAAGATGGTGAACAGGAGTCACACAAGATACAAGTAAAACCGAATATTGAGAGGACAACAAGATGGCATGTCATTGGCAAATTGTTTTGTGAACTGTATAAGATCAAATGAAGTAAGGATTCATGTTGACAATACTCATTGGCATTAACACAATATCTACCAAGGCAAAAATTAACATTAGAATGAGAAGGTATGTCATTGGAAAAGATGAAGTATTTTATGAACATGCAATATCATGATTTGACACCTCACATTTTTAGCTTTTTGTGCAGCTCCTGTGTTACACACTAAATCATCTTAACAGAAGAATGCATGAAATTTTTTCATTGCCCATTAAAACAACCAAATACACAGGCATGAATTCATTGTCTACATGAGCTGACATGCTTCAGGTCTTATAGTGCTCATATTTTGCAAACTATGCAGGATGACTTGCTATTTCCTATTTTCACCTTTATTTGGGTATCTGCAAAGAAATTTTTTGCTTCTATTTTCTACTTATTGGCTTTGAACCTTACTGCATCCTTATATTACCTTAGATTCTGTCACATTCCATAGTTTCTTTCCCCATTTTAACTCACATTTTCTAATAGAGAGGAGCCCTGCCAAATCACCATTTACCATTTTTGTTACCAGTTGATAGTACTGTTTCTAAAATTCTCTAGTATTATTCTATTCAATGAAATTACAGATAAGCCTCACAGAAAAATGGAAGAATAGAAAAGGAATATGTCATTAGCAATCAAGACAAAGGACATCAAGAGAACACATGCAAACAAGGCTCACTGCACAATATTGTCCCTCTAAAGCCCCCCACCCAACAAATAGCATCAGCAACTACACAAGTTAGGTGCAACTCAGTCAACCATAAAAGATTTGCTGCTATCATTTGAATCACTTCTACAAATGTATATAAACTACTCACCCTGTTGTGGAAATCAAGTGAAAGAATAACACACTAAAACAAAATTGCATAGGTCCTGTATATGATCTTCATCAGATGCATCCCCCTACTGCCAACATAAATTTGGAATAACAAAGGGGTGAACAGCCAAAAAAAATCTCAACCTTAGACACAACTGCCAAAATGAAAGTCTTCCCCAGCATCTTCTTTAACTCTACTATGGGTTTTGATCTTAAATCTTACAAGTGCCCATTGAAGAAATGGAACAATTCCTCGTAAGGAGAATCCAAATAGCAGCAGCATGATACACAAGAAATCATTTGTTAAGGAGACAAAATAGATGAAAGAATAGGCTATCAGTTCCAAAATAACTCATACAGTACAACATTAAATATTAGAGGAAAAGTTCCATTACAATGGTCACCTTATTAGTTAGATGAAAGCATGCCACAGTGAAACCCATCACGAACAAGGTTGTTAACTGCATCCCTCAGCCTGTAATAATCCTCTACCACATTATAAACCTGATGAGAAATCCTTGCATACCCTGTCACTAAACCATTTGTATCCTTGCCGACCTCCACATCGCTTAGTGTCTTGCAATAAATTGGAACCTCGATGCCATACTCCTCGCGCAAATGCTTCCGCAGTCTCAGAGCATCATCATCGCTGAATATCCTTAGGCAACCAGGCATCCCCACCATGATCATGCTCGAACACATCTCTGGCCGAGATCCAAGACAAGTCTCCCATGACTCTGCAAGCATCTTCCCCATCTCCACCACCTTCTCATGATTCCTTTTTCGAATTCCTTCAATCCCACCCTCAAACCTATTGATGAAATCCATCACCTGGGGGACAACCAGCTGAGAGCTATAGTCGCGAGTCCCAATCCATCCGCTTTCAATCGCGAGTCCATTGCCATACTCATGAGAGACGACGGGATGGTGCATGTCGTCGGAGACCGGTGACTTCCGGCAGTAAAGAAAAGCAACCGAGGGCGGGCAGAAGAACCACTTGTGAAGGTTGCTGGTGTAGAAATCGGCTCCGATGTCCTGGACATCGATCTCCACGTTTCCAATCGAATGAGCGGCGTCCACAAACACCTGATCAACGCCCTCCTCGCGGCAGATCCTCGTCAATTCCTTCACCGGGATGACAACGCTCGGCATCGACGTGATGTGGTCGATGACGGCAAGGCGGACCCTCCGGCCACCGGACTTGCCCAGTTCTAAAGCCTTCTTGAACTCTTTGATGATTTCATCGTTGGAGGAGACGGGGAAGGGGAGGGGGACCTCGATGACGTGTCCTCCAGCGCGAGAGACGTAGGCCTGGATGGACTTCTTCACAGAGCCGTAGGCGTAGTGGAGCATGACGACGGCGTCGCCGGGGGAGAAGAGACCTTCGGAGAAGGCCCAGGAAACCTTCTGGAGAACGACCGCGGCGGCTGTTGTGGCGTTGTCGACGAGGGAGACCTCGTGGACGTCGGCAGCGTTGATGAGGGCCTGAACCACGGATCGGGAGCGGAGGAGGGCAGGCTGGAGGCCGTTGAAGTAGAAGTCGTCCGGCTGGCGAAGGAAGAGCAGCTGCCATCGCTTCTGGTCGGCGAGGACAGACGCCGGGCAGCTGCCGAAGCTGCCGTTGTTGACGCGGGCGACGCCCGGCGCGTGGTGGGAGAACTCATCGAGGAGCTCGTCGGCGGTGATAAGTGGCGAGGGGCGGGGCTTCTTGGGGACGGGGCCATCGCCGTTGGCCGCGTGGAGGTCCATGGGAGTAGGAAGGGAAAGAGGGCTGGCGGAGGAAGGAGATGGAGATCACGGCTAGGGTTTTGGCGTGGAAGGCACTTGGATGATTGTCAGCATTAGTGGATTGCCACTGTTAGTGTTAGATTAGATTAGATTAGATTAGATTGAAGAAGATCATCATTCATCGGTCTGTATCGTTGTTGTTATTTGAATAATAACAATGGTTGGTTATGACTTCATGCAGGAGACAGTGGGAAGTAATTAATCAATTAATTAACTAATTAATCAATTGCAGGATCTACGGATGGTCCGGATGGATGGGGAAGCAGATCAGTATTTCGCACACCGTTTGATTTTCCCATTCATCATGGAATTTGATATTTTTCCGACAAAATTAGATGGAAGATAATTATCCCTCGCTAGTTTATGCGAAAATTTGCGGATCATCGAATCAACAAGCCTTTAATTAAAAGAATATCTTTAATTAATTTGGTTTTTTCGCAATTTGGTCGAAAAGAGACATACATCGCAGTCATTCGCAAAAAAATACTTTAATCGCGAAAAATGGAAAAATAATGCGTTTTTACGTATATACCCCCACGAATGTAATAAAACCCGGATCCAATTATCCAAACCCAAATCGCTTCTTCTTATTAGACAGCAGCACCGCCGAGACCCGCCGAAAAGTCGCATCTTGGACGCTGGAACCGATCTTTTCCGGTGAGCATCAAGCAACGTCAGCGATCTTCCGCCGAGCGGACGAAGGTGAGACGAGGATGGAGGACGATGCTGGGGCCCCTCCCCTCCGCCTCGTCAACTTCATATCCGAGGATCAGGTCTCTCTTTCCCCCGGATTCTACAAACCCTAGCTCTAGTTTGCCCGGTGACTCACTCTTCTTTTCCTTCCATTGCAGTTGGATCAAGCCAAGAAAGCGCGGGGCTTGCGGGTCGACGATGGCACCGCCCAGCGAGACAAGCCCTTGTTCGAGGTTCCAACCTTTCCCCCTGCTTCGACTTCTCCCAGCATTCCAATCTAAAAATTTTCCTTTTTTTTCCCAGATTTTGAGAGAAAATAAAGATAGGAAAGATGCGGAGTTCAATGAGAGGTTCAAGCACAGTACGTCTTGTCTTTTGAGATTTCAAGTCTAGAGATTACCCAAATGTTCAAGTTCTTTAATTGTTTTTTGGTAATGTGCCAGGGCCTCCTAAAGCTTTGGACGAGGAGGAGACTGAGTTTTTGGATAAATTGGAAACGGTGAGAATGATCTTGCAATAAGTCTTCATACGTTTACTCAGGTTAAATTTCTCCAATTGGTTATACAGATCAGATGTGAATGTTATTCTTTTCGTACATAGATTAGTTAGCGCACTATGTGATGTGTATCTGAACAATTTCAGTGTTAGTGAAACTGGAAAAGAAGGATATGAAAGTGCTGCCTTGGTAATATCACCTCTTATTTGGACAGTTGCAGTGTATTTAACCTGTGTTGCAAACATATTCTTCTCGGTTTCTTATTCCAGTCTTTTGTGGGTTTTTCCTTCATCACTAGCCTTTAGTTGCTTTTATGCAGTCAAGAAGAGAATATGAGCGGCAACTGGCAGATGAAGAAGCTGAACAACTTCGTAGTTTTCAAGTATGATTTTGGCTTTGTTTCAGATTGATCTTGTATTGAATATTTTCTCTGTGGATTCAGGTTGTTATATTCTTATATCTTTTGCTAGCCAGGAACTAAATACTTTATATTTTTTGTCCCTTTCTGGTTCAACTGAAACTTAAGTAACCAGGCATCACTATTATCTGGATCTTGCCTCAACATTTTATGCATAAATTACAGGCATAGGAATATGTTCGAGACTCACTTTGAATCCAGATGATTCTCTGCCTTCTGTCATTTAAGACAAGACAATGTTGTTTTGCTCAGTTTGCAGAATTTTTTGGTCATTATTTGAAACTGATGTTTTTGTTTGTTGGGTACTCAGGAAGCGGTGGCAGCCCAAGCAAACATCATTCATGAGATCAAAGAGATCCCTACTGTTTCTAGACCTGAGGTAAAATTTCAGTGCGGATGTGGACACATGTGTATTTGGATATGATTTTTAAATAGGAATGCTTACATCCACACTTGTTTTGGTTTGCTTCACCTCTGCTTAAATTTATGCCTCTTCAGTCTTATTCAGTCCAACATAGTCTGGTATCATCAAGGAAATATGTGGCTTATATTGTTATTCTCTGCTAGGAAAAAAAGCCTGTATTGAAGCGAAATACAACTGCAAGCGCAAGGAATATAATTATATCCATGAAACCACAAGCAAAAAAAGCTAAGACAGATAAAGTGTCTGATGGACCATCAGAAACAGCAAAAACAACTAATGATCAAGTTGAGAAGTCGCCTGACTATGTGAACAAGGCTGGTGGTGGTTTGGTCTCCTATAGTGATGAGAGCGAAGATGAAGATTGATAGGTTTTTACAGTATGCCATTGTCTTCCCATTTAGTGATTATCTGAAGATGTATTTTGATGACACATAATTCCCAGATGTTGTAAATACTGATCCTTCCCAGAAATGCAATTCCTTTGTCACAATTGAGGTTTCTCTCTACATTTATACGCTCTGGCTAAGTGTTACTTCCAATATCTGTCTGCTTTCCTTGCAGATTGACTATATTCTGAAGCTGTTATATTTACTTTATCTCTGCAAGGTATTTCAGTCTGCCTTTTGAATCGTAACACAACCTTATTTGTGGTGATCCTAATTTTATCTGAATAATTTATTTGATTTATGTGGCGATGAAAAGTAATGCCTCTATTGTTCCGTGTGAAAATCTAGGATAACTTTTCTGCATTAGCACTGCAGTTGTAATTCATTTACAAAAAGCCTAGTGATCCTACACATGCACCAAGGAGAACCATAAACTTTGCGCATTTAAGTTACCAGAGGATGCAGAAAACAGGATCCATGTTCAGATTAACCCATCAAGAAACAAAATGGGCAAAACAGGGGACACAACATCAGCATTCAGCACTATGAGAAGGCCTTCGATTGCAGTGCAACTAGAGAGGCGTAAGTTCCATCCTTGATGTTCATCAGTGTCTCGTGCTTTCCTTTCTCCACTATAGCTCCATTTTTTACCACTGCAATCAAATCGGCACCTTTGATTGTGCAGAGTCTGTGCGCAACGATTACTGTGGTCCGGCTCACCATCACTCGGTCCAGAGCATCTTGAACTATCCTTTCGGATTCAGCATCCAGCGCACTGGTCGCTTCATCAAGCAGTAATATCTTTGGATCCTTCAGTATTGCACGTGCTATTGCTACTCGCTGCTTTTGCCCACCTGACAACTGCATCCCTCTTTCCCCAACTAAAGACTCATATCCCTGCCATTTCATTTCATTCAGGGAACTTAGCAAGGTATTCTGCTATGTTTAATTATTTACTAGCTTTACTTTGTTTAAAGGTACTATTTGTGTGGTTTACCTGCTGCAAGCTGCTTATGAACTTGTGAGCATTTGCTAGTTCTGCAGCAGCTATGATCTCAGCCTCAGTGGCCTTGCCTTCTTTTGCATAAGCTATGTTTGCTCGTATTGTGTCGTTGAACAGGACTGGCTCTTGGCTCACAAGGCCCATCTGCTGCCTTAACCACTTCAGCTGGAACTTCTGTATTTCAATCCCATCTAGCAATATCTGGCCTGAATCGGGATCGTAGAATCTCTGTAGCAACGATATTACTGTTGACTTCCCACTCCCACTTTCGCCCACTAATGCCACAGTCTTCAGCATAAGATGAAGCTTGTTAATTTCCATTCTGAATCTTATTTCCTGAAAATGAATATGCAAACAAATATTGGTGCTGGGTATTAGTCTTACCTTTCCGGATCGAATATTTAAGCACAAGTCTTGGAGGATCTCAACATCTGGTCTCAGAGGATACCTGAAGCGAACGTGCCTGAGTTCAATATTGCCTTTCAATGCTTCTACTGTCATCCCAGATTCATCACTACCATCAACTTTAGATTTCCGATCTAAAATGGCAAATATTGAAATTGTAGCTGACTTGGCTTTGCTAGAGTCTGGTGCCACAGAACTTGACTGGGAAATTCCAATTGCTGCCATCAGAAGCGAAAAGAAAACCTGCAATGAAGTTAGAAGTGCTGAAAACTGGTAATTTTCATGATTCCTGAGCATTTCAGACTTCTGTGAATTTCTAACTTACTCGAAAAACTTTGGGGAATGATGACTTCCCATCCTGAACAAGCCGAGCTCCAGCATAGAAGCTGACAGCATAGACAGAATATAGCAAGAGGAAGGAGACTCCAAATCCAATCCCACTAATTAAACCCTGCCTAATTCCTGTTGCAGCAGGTCCTTTGCACTTCTCTTCATACAGTTTCATCACCTTCTTCTCTGCTGAAAATGAAGCAACTGTCCTGATACTTCCAACAGCATCACTAGCTACTTGACTTGCTTCCTCATACATAATCTAGAGAGAAGGAAACAATGTATTATATGATCTGCCTTTTCAGATATGTTCAGTACATGGAAGCTATGATATCAAATTAGTTTGATTAACAAACCTTTGCATCAGCACTGAATCCCTTCATGAACTCTATTTGGATCCATCCATTCAAGCCAATGAGAGGTATCAGAGCCAAGATTATCAAAGACAACTGCCAGTTTGCATCAAAAGCAATCATCAAACCTGCAACTAAGGTTGAGGTATTCTGTACAAGAAGTGCAAGAGCATCGCCAGTAAGACTTCTAACTGTTGCTGCATCAGCTGAAAGCCTTGCCCCTAGCGCTCCACTCGAGTTTATAGGATCGTCAAACCATGCAATCTCCATTCGAACCAGTTTGTCAAATGTCATCAATCTGATCCTTCTGATCAGCCTGGCTCCAGCTACAGCAAAGAAGTAGGATCTTGATGGAAGTGCCAGCATATAGACAACACCAGTAATCACAAACATCAATGACCAAAACTTAGAATCCTTCCTTAGCTTTGATGGTGGCTGGTAGAACGTATCTATAACATTAGATAACAGCAGTCCAAATATGGGTAATAGGACTCCACTAACAGTTGCAGCAATTACACCAAGCACAAAAACCGGGAACTCTGGTTTGTTAAGGCAAACTAGGCGACGGAGTGGTACTGGTGGTTGGTGAGAAGGCATTTCCATGTCTGAGTCCTCTAAGGCCCCCTCTTGGATGTCGAGTCCAATAGGTATGCCAAATGATATTGAGAGTGACCGCCTGCTGCTGCTTCCAAGAGATCCTCGGCTAATTGAGCGGTGGAGTGATGTCCGTTGGCTCAGTTGCCGGCCTGCATCAAGTAATGTGATGTATTTGTCATCCTCAAGTGGAGCTAGCTCTTGGCCCATCTCCTGCTGCCGGATGAACTGACTATAAGCTCCATTCGGATCCTCCAATAGTGCTGAATGTGAACCTGATCAAATGCATAGAAGAAAAGTATAAGGCAGCTAGAAATATATAAATCACAACTCATGTTATGTGAAAGATATTCACCTTTTTCGACAATTTTTCCTTGGCAAATGACAGCGATTGTATCAGCCGTCCTCACTGTACTCAAACGATGAGCAACAACTACAGTAGTTCGGTTCATCATCACTCTTTCAAGAGCCTCCTGGACCACTCTTTCAGACTCTGCATCAAGAGCATTAGTGGCTTCATCTAGGAGAAGAATCCGTGGGTCCTTCAGAATTGCTCTTGCAATGGCTACTCTTTGTTTCTCTCCACCAGATAGCTGGGTTCCAAATTCCCCTACCATGGTATCCATTCCCTGAGGCAAGCTTTCTATGAACTTCAGAGCATTAGCTAGCTCAGCTGCTGCTCTAATTTCTTCAATGGTTGTATCATCCTTGCCATAACCTATGTTTTCTCTAATGCTGCAAGAAAAGAGGACTGGCTCTTGACTGACAAGGCCAATCTTTTCCCTGATCCATTTCAGTTGGAAATCCTTGATATTTACACCATCAATGAGGACTTCACCAGACTTTGGATCGTAGAACCTTTCTATCAGACTTATCACTGTTGACTTTCCACTCCCACTTTCTCCGACTAGAGCAACAGTGCTTCCTCGTTGTATGAACAAAGAGAATCCACTGAATATTTCTTCTTCAGATCTGGATGGATAGCTGAAATACACATTCTTGAATTCAATGTCGCCATGAATGTCATGTAGCTTCTTTCCTGCAGTGTCATATGCATCAATCTCTGGTTTTCTATTAATTGTCTCAAACATCTTAAATGCTGCAGCTTGTCCTGCAGCAAACGAGCTCAAGCATGCAGATGCCTGGCCCAAAGACCTGGAGAATGATAAAGAAGCACAAACATAGCTTTTTCAGATTCAAGATGTATATACATGAAGAGATTAGTATCACTATTGACTGCTTTTTTTTTTTCTTTTATTTGAGATAAATAGTGTTCAGTTGCTGAACAAACAACAAGAACTGTAACTTACAAGGAACCTGTCAAGACTGCAAATATTACTGTAATGACGTCTCCTCCAGAATAATTATTATTTAGTATCAACTTTGATCCATACCATATGCCCAAACCATATCCACAAAACATTACGCAGGTTGCAGTACCAAGACCCAATCCAGCAGCTAGACCTTCTTGAACAGTGGCATTATAAGAACTTCTCAAAGAGTTGCTATACTTGTCAACTGAGTTTTTTTCCCCAGTAAAAGATGCAACCTGCAATTATGCGTTATAATGAAACCTGGGGAAAATTGCATGAGTTTGGGTTTCAATAAGAGCTTACTGTTCTGATGGAACTGATTGTTTGCTCAACAATGACTGATGCCTCTGCATAAGCTGTTTGCCCACGAGATGCCATCTTGCTGATTACAGTGGACATAGCTGCGCCAGCAACAACAAGCGGAGGAATTGTTGACAGCATCACAAGAGTGAGAAGCCACCCTTGGACAAAAGCCACTGTGAAGCCTCCAAAGAATGTAGAACTCAACTGAATGAACTTGCCAACCTGTGTCACGTTACTAAAATTGTTGAAACATCTTCAATAACTTAAGGTTGATTAGTTTTGATTTCATGTACCTTCTCTCCCATGGCATCTTGAATAAGAACTGTATCACCTGACAACCTTCCTACAACTTCTCCTGTATTTGCTTCCTTGTCAAAAAATGCAATATCCTGTCTCAATATGGTTTTCAGGTACAAGTTCCTCATCCGTGCTGCCTGCCTTTCCCCGGTAGCCATCCAGCAAGACACCTCTGACAAACGAAAATGGTAAGGATTTTGGTTCTGAATAATCCATATTTGCACTAGTAAACGTTATTGCAGATTCATCCTTACGAAGAAAAGATGCCAGGCCTGCTCCAATTGCCAAATATACAAACTGGAGAGCTACCTGAAGGCATGAAGATCTACTGTCAATGAATGCAAAAAGCTGTAAGTCAAAAATATTCTTCATTGAATTGTACCTTACAGACTTCATGAAGAACATCGTGGTTCTCTTTGTTTCCTCCGAAAGAGTTGATCAAGTTTCCAAACAGAAAGGTAGTGAGAGGCAGCGAGGCGCCGTTTGCTACAGCTCCAACAGTGCCTACAACCATTAACACAACATCCAAGGAGTCTGCAAAGGAGAAGAGCTTGTAAAATGGAATAGCGGACTTGCTCTCGTCCTGGATGTCTCTCTGTTCCTTTGTCTCTGCAGGGTTTTCCTCTGGTCCTGCCATTTCTGCATTTGAAGAAGGTAACTTTATTTTGGCTTCACAGCGTATCCTCTGTTCTTCTGTCATGGCATCTGCTGAGTAATTCATGGTGCTCTGCTCTTCTCCTATTCTCACTACTTGTGTTGAAATCTCAAAAGAGGTCAATCTAGCACTGCACTTGGACTATTTTCCAGACACTTTGGGGCAAAAGAAACAAAGTTGAATAACGTCCATGTAGCGCAGGCTGTCCAATAGCAAAGTTTTTTTTTTTTTCTCCAATAGAACGAAAACAGGAGTCCAAGTGCCTTGTTCCAAGAATCATTATTAATGGTAATGGCCACGCTTGAAAAAAATATAGCATGAGATGGGTTTCTAACTCTAACCTGTTCAGGTTTAAGTGGCTGATACCAAACTTGGATGGGATGCAATGAGTAAGAACAAACAGAAAATATAGGATGGTGTAATGTTTCTACTTGTATTAGTTACAGATGAAGTTGTAATGATGAAGTGAAGATATAGGATGGTGTAGGAGAAGATGCACACATAGGTCAAGGATAATACAAATTAACACTTGATAATTAAGAAAAAATATCTCAGAGGAGACAGAAAACATGCCAAAAACTACTATGGAGAATTAGATAAGACTTCACAATCATTTTTTGTCTATCCAACATAATGATATAACAATTTTCAGAGAAGGCTTATCTTTTCTTTCGTTCTTTCCACAACATGATAGTGACAAATTTCACACTGAATAACAAGGTACCAATGAATCTTTATCTAATTCAGACTCCTATCAAATGAACTTCATTTTATTTTTTTCCTTTTGTGTGTGTGAGAAAAATTGAACATGCTAATCATTTTGCTGGTGCATCTGATTGCATAGCAGAGGACAAAAACAAAGCGATTAAGCCTAATGAGAAATTAGACGTGGTACACCAGAGATAAAATATGAGTTGAAACCTTTGTCTTGTGTTAGAACTATTCCTTAGCACTTAGAAAAATATAAAAATATTACTCACCTTGATCAAAAAAATAATTTAAAAATCTAAATAAAATATGTCAAAGTTGGTTAAGTTGATGTAGGTGTAGGCCCATGAATACCAAACTTAAGCCAATGTCTTCATCCGATCAGAACTTGACAACAGCACTTGGGAGCTGACCAAGTGTCCAAAATCAGACTACTCTCTTAGCTCCCCAGCTCCTCATATTTGGTCTGTGGTCATCACAATTTGTGATTGAGATGATTAGCGAGTCATGATGGAATTCAAGTATACCAAAGAAAAACTCAATGTTTTTTAATCGGCATTGGCATGAATAAGATGATGATTACATGATTATCCCAGCTTGCTTATAATCCCAACAGAACCTGAATGTTTTTTGTTGTGAACTTTATATTGACCCTTAATGGTGGAGTCCATGTCCATAAGTACATCAAAATTGAACAGAAGAATGTCTCTATATCAAGGATGTGCATGCAAAAATTGACAATAATGGATAGATTTGGTATTAGCGAATTTATAGGGTGTTCTATAGAGGTAACCCTAACTATACTTAAATGATTATGGCTTAATTGACTAAGGTTTCTTAGGTAGTGTTTGTAATATATTGATCTCGGCATCAATTTGGTTAGTCGGTTGGTGAGGCTAATTGAGCATCATGTGTATAATAAACTATGCAAGATTCCATGCATGGATGCTTCCGACATGGGCCCTTTCCTTTACATCAACAAATGCTAAAATAACTCTCGCATGCACAAATAATTATATAAAAAATCCTTCTTTAGTTTGTCATTTCTCTGGACTTTGTCATTCGGCTTTGGATGAAGTTCAACTTCTTATGGTTGGGTCGAGGCCCAACAAGGTTTTTAATCAAGAATTCTTGAGTGTGTATAATTGGTCTATTATAAGGGAGTTATAGGGCAGCTACTTTCTGTTTGAAGAGTTGTTAATAGGCTTTGGCAATCCACTATTTCTTACCAAATATTGAACATAATTATTAAGCTTTGATGATATGATCTTTTCAAGTACATCACGGATGGACAGTTTGATTAGGCAAAGATCTTACATCAATATTTATTATTAGTAATTTGGTTTTTTAAAATCTGTGTCACTACAAGTACTTTCATCCACAGCAAATATCTGAATCAGATGTATCCGACCTCGTTTTAGGGCAGCGCCCCTGGTTTAATTTTGATGATAAAAGCCATCCTATTTGAGGAACACATCTGCTTAAGTAATATTTGAATTGCTGACTAAGTGAAAGATATTTTTGGTTCTGTCATTCAAAAATGAAAAAAAAATCAGAGTCATTACCAAATTTGGTGTAGACAAAGGTTTCCATAATGCTCATACACTGCTGATCCACGTCTCATAATTTGTCAGTGCGGTGGATGACTGGGGAGGATCTCGCACACTTTTTCTTTCACTTTTCTTCTTGTTCTAATAACTTGTTTTTCTAGCAAGCAATTTTAATAGCTCCGACTTCTAAGCATGGAAATACAGCAGAAATTGAGATTGGCTGCAGTCGCATTAGTTAACCAAGCCTGAGAAAACAACTTCTATAATTTATTTATTTATTACAATCTCTTCTCTAGAGGAAGCATCTGTTTTTTTCTTTACTGTAAGCTAGCAGACACTGAGATCGGATGGCATTTGAATTTTGAAACGAAGAACCAAAAGATTGCAGTTCCAGGAAAACAAAGAGCATCAAACATCAAAATTTTGAGCAAAACTTCTGTGTCTGTCTGTCTCTCTCTATCCATACATACATACATATGTATATATATACACACACACATAACAATCGACATCCGCACTACCTTCACAACAGCAATCATGGCAATGGAGAGATTTCACATCTTTCTGCTCCTTTTCATTCCAATCTTCTCAGGCTCTTCTTGTGTTCTTGCGAAGCAATATGTTTCTGCAGTGGGAGATCCAGGCATGAGAAGGGATGCGCTTAGAGTAGCATTTGAAGCTTGGAACTTCTGCAATCAAGTTGGGCTGAAGCACCATTGATGGGCAGTCCCAGAGCTGCTGATTGTTTTGATCTCTCAGGTACTTTAAATACTTTGGAATAGTTTAATTACAACGCATTCTGCAGCAAGCGAAGTTTTGTTGCTTGTTTCGATGTACAGGGAGAAAGTTGGAGCACAAGGTTAGTGAAGCTGAGAAAAAGCTAGGTGTAGGACGGTAATTTCCAGGTTTGAGCCCAGATGCATTGAAAAGCCCAGACGTTTATGCTGTGGAGAAGGAGATCTACCTGGGTTCACTGTGTGAAGTTGAAGAGAAACCAAATCCATGGCAGTTCTGGATGTTGATGCTCAAAAACGGCAACTTCGACACCATGTCTGGCTTGTGCCAGGAAAAATGGCAGAAAGGTCCATTTCTGCAACCTGGAAATTTCCTGTTTTTGGTGTGGGGTGTATGAACCAGCCAATCTTGAATCATAACCAAACATGTCTGCTGGGGTCTAAGGTGAGAGGTGGGTCTGGGAAACGGATGATCTGGGTGCAGATTTGGGTGGTGGAGTTGGAAATGGTTCTTATTTTGATGTGTTTTGGAAGAAGGAAGTGGGTGCTGGAAGCTGGATTTTTCATCACAGGGTGCAGACTTCAGTGAAGGATTCAGGGTTGATGCTATACCTCAGAGCTGAAGCCACCAGAGGATTCTCTGGTAGTTACCATTATGACACAGGAGGAATGCTTAGAGTCTGTAAGTGTTGGATGTTTGTGATTCAAATAGGAAGTTTATGGAATCAAGGCCTAATGGTTTATTACAAATGGAATTGTGGTCGTTGTTAAGTTTCTGCTACACGAGGCCACCAGGTCAACAAGCTACGCAAAATGAAACAACGAAAGTGCAGACTACGCCGGAAAAGAACCCAAACGCTACTGCTGAAATGCGTGGGTTTTAGACTGAGCAATTCTCGAGAAAAATCTCATGAAATTGTTTTTTTTTATTTTTGTTAATGTTCGATTCAGTTCCTCTTTGCGTTATCAAAGTTGGATGAAGGAATGAAAATGACCATCAGTTTTGGCAGCGCCAATAATCTACACGGAAATTCGTTTTGAATTCCAGGTAACGGCTCGCTGGCGGTTGCCAGTGTCTCTGGATTGGAATTCACCACGTGTCGTCCCAAGAGAATAACAGGACAGCAGATGGGGTTCTACCCCGATTCGCTCAGGAAACCGGACGCGAGCGAGCGAACCAATCGCAGCCGGGCCAACTCATCCCAACCGTTCAATCTCGCCCGATTCAGACCAAACCCGATGCCGGTTTTCTGTAAAATACAACACGACTCTCCAAACCTCCTCCTACCCCAATCCATCCGATTCCGATGCCCGAGTCAACGCGTGAGGATCCAACACGGAGGCACGAACGGGGGTCCTCTTCTCGCCGACGATGAGCCCTTCGAATCGCTAGGGCTTTCGCCCAACATAGTTTCCAGGTCCGATTCCGAATCCTTTCCTCTCGTTTTCCTTCTTCAGAGCGGCGATTTCTTGCGATCTCTTTGCAACTCGCTCCGATCTTCATTTTTCTCCCATCCAGATCGCTACTGCTTTCGCTCACTTCTCCATTGTGGACTAAAGTTTTCGTTTGAGTCGATTTCTTCGTTTCTGCCCAATTTTTTCGCGAATTTTAGCAGCCGATTGGCGGTGAGCTTCAAGATTGAGTTTGGGAGGTCGATGATGATAGCCTGATGAACAGCAGAAAATTTTTCTTTCAATGCTTATTTGCAATGTGTTGAGTGTGTCTAGTATTTCCAATTTCCATCCCAGTAGTATAATTTTGCTAGCAAGATGTAATGTTTTTTGCTCGTACCCATAGAAAAGCATGTTTCTCATATTCAAACATGTCGCATTGGTTACTTAACCTTCTTTGTTTTTTGGGCAAATGAAATGCTATTCAGTGTTGTTGAATAATAATTGAAATTGTTTTTTCTCCTCTTATATTGTTGTCCAGATTATTGATATCTTGGTGGTTAAAGAAGAAATTTCTTCAAAAGATCACAAAATTCAAGGGTGCAGGAAAATCCCGGGGAGTTTAGATTAAACTCATCTCAGTAACATGGTTAGAAAGGCACAATAGTTTTTTTTTGCTTTATGATCAGAAACTGAAGTAATGGCTCCACTTCGGTCTACTGGGTTGACTGATCCTGGATGGGAACATGGTGTTGCGCAAGATAAGAAGAAGAAAAAGGTCAAATGCAACTATTGTGGGAAGATAGTGAGTGGAGGCATATACAGACTGAAGCAACATTTAGCTAGAATTTCTGGTGAAGTCACATATTGTAAAAAGGCTCCCGAGGATGTATACTTGAAAATGAAAGAAAATCTGGAAGGATATAGAGCAGGAAAAAGACAGCGTCAATCTGAAGATGAGGAGCATTCCTTCGATTTGCACTCACATGATGACTATGATGATGAGGAAGAACATGTTAGCTATAAAATGAAGGGGAAGCAGGTCGCCGGCGATCAAAGCTTGGTTGCCCAAATGGCCCCTCTTCGCTCGTTGGGATATGTCGACCCTGGATGGGAGCATGGTGTTGCTCAAGATGAGAAAAAGAAAAAAGTCAAATGCAACTATTGTCAGAAAATAGTTAGTGGTGGTATAAACCGTTTTAAACAACACTTGGCTAGAATTCCTGGGGAGGTTGCATTCTGTAGAATGGCCCCTGAGGAAGTATATCTCAAGATGAAGGAAAACATGAAATGGCATCGAACTGGAAGGCGACAACGCCCTGAAGATCAGGAAATTACAGGTTTCTCTAGAAACTTTGAGGATGATGATGGTGATGATGATGAACTTGCAAATGGAAGAAGGAAACTAAGGCGTTTAGCTGCTGATCCAGATGTTTCTTATGGTATGGATGGAAGAAGGAGACCTAGGGGGAGGTCACCGATGAGTGGTGTCAGTGGCAAAGAGATACAAGCGAGACAGTGTAGTGTTGACACTGGGTCTGGAAGGACACAAAAAAGTTATATACCACAACCCTGCAAGCAACCAAAGTCAAGATTAAGTACTGATAAAAAGGGTCATAAGGAAGTAATAGCTGCAATTTGCAAATTCTTTTGCTATGCAGCAATTCCTTTTAATATTGCAAACTCTACATACTTCCACAAGATGTTAGATTTGGTTAGTCAGTATGGACAGGGACTGAAGATCCCTTCAAGCAGATTAATATCTGGCCGATTTCTCCATGATGAACTTTCCAATTTCAAAGAATACTTTGTAGAAATCAAGGCATCTTGGACCGTTACTGGCTGTAGCATTTTGGCAGATAGCTGGAAAGATGTGCAAGGAAAGACGATGATCAATTTCCTGGTATCTTGCCCAAGAGGGACATACTTTGTCTGTTCTGTAGATGCAACGGATACATTGGAGGATGCCACAAGTCTTTTTAACTTGCTAGACAAAGTTGTTGAGGACGTTGGGGAGGAAAACATTGTGCAGGTAGGGAACTGCTTCCTTATCATGTCTAGGTTTCGGTATATTTCTTGTTCATAGTTGCATAAACTAAGCTTTTGGTAGATCATTTGCTTCGTATGTCTCTTTACCTGAATCTTTTGTTATGCTAGGTCCTTATTTTGTCTTTAGGATCTCTGTTTCAGGTAATTACAGAAAACACTCCTTGCTATAGAGCTGCTGGTAAGATGTTAGAGGAGAAAAGGAGACGCATGTTTTGGACACCTTGTGCTGCATATTGTATGGATCAAATGCTTGAGGATTTTATGAAGATAAAGTTGGTTGGAGAGTGTATTGTTAAAAGTCAAAAGATAACTAAATTTATTTATAACAGGGCCTGGTTATTAAATCTTATGAAAAGAGAATTTACATCAGGGATAGAACTTCTTAAGCCAGCTATTACAAAGTTTGGCACTAGTTTCTCCACATTACAGAACCTGCTAGAACAAAGGTCTGCTCTCAAAAGAATGTTCCAATCAAACAAATGGTCGTCATCCCAGTTGGCTAAATCTGATGAAGGAAAGGAAGTAGCAAAGATCGTGTTGAACTCAACATTCTGGAAGAAGATGCAATTCGTCAAAAAATCCGTGGATCCTGTTCTGCATTTGCTAAAAAGAGTGGACAGCAAGGAGGGATTGTCAATGCCATCAGTTTACAATGACATTCACAGAGCTAGACTTGCTATCAAAACTGTCCATGGTGATGATGAGCGAAGATACGGTCCATTCTGGTGTGTTATAGACAACCACTGGAATTCTCTATGCCAACATCCTCTATATGTTGCAGCATATTTCCTCAATCCATCATATCGATATCGTCCTGACTTTATGGCAGTAAGTAACTTGTGATGCACATTTAAACCTTTCATGTTAGTTGCTCATGTTTGATAAAAGATAAAAATTTTCTGTTTGAAGCTCCCAGAGGTTATCCGAGGTCTAAATGAATGCATAACTCGTCTGGAACCAGATAATGGTAGAAGGGTTTCAGCTGCTGCACAGGTACTGTTATCGTGACCTGACTTTATCATAAAATTGTGATGTCTCTGATACATCTTATGGTTTATGTGGATATTAGATTTCTGATTTTGTATTTGCGAAAGCTGATTTTGGAACTGAATTGGCTTTAAGTACAAGAACAGAGCTGGATCCAGGTGACAATCCGAAGCACCTTCCCGTCACCTCGGTAATCATGAAATATATATTATATGCTTATTTGTTGATTTTGTGTGTTCTGTCTACTTTTTAACTTCAGCGGGATGGTGGCAACAACATGGGATAAACTGCCTGGAACTACAGCATATTGCTGTACGCATATTGAGTCAAACATGCTCATCCTTTGGCTGTGAACACAATTGGAGTACATATGATAACATTTATAGCACAAGGCACAATCGGTTGTCTCAGAAAAGACTAAATGATCTTACTTATGTCCATTACAACTTGCGCCTTAGGGAGCGGCAGCTATCGAGAAGGACAGATGACTGCATATGTTTTGATGGTGTTTTGCTAGAGAGCCTATTACATGACTGGATTGTGGAGACTGAGAAGTCAACCCAGCAAGAGGATGAGGTATTAGTTTGTTTGCATCGTTTTCCTGAATTACACTTGTTTAATCTCTGACCGAACAAGTGTTGTGGTCTTGCACACAGGAGATTCTTTATAATGAAATAGAGCAAGCAGAAGCATATGAAAATGAGGCGAATGAGAATGAGATGAATGCTGCAGCGCCTTCAATTGCTATGGCGGCTGCAAGCGACGAAGATGATGGTGACCTCGATTTCCTAAGTGATGAGTCGAGTGATTAGTTTATTTATATGGCATTGGCCGGTGTGAACAATCTGAGATTTTCTGAAACCGGGTTGTCAGTGATTTGTTGTGAAGTCAGTTGATTCAAAAGTCAGAATTGTGCTCAATGTATTCAATATTTAGTTTGGGGCCGGCGGGAGGATATCTTCACAGTTAAGTGCCATTCCAACGCAGAAGTCAGAGCTATCTGTTCGCTCAAACATGTGGAGCACATATGTTGTTTGTTTAGTTTCAAACTCTGAGCCTGCTGTCAGAAAGTAGCTTCTGTGTGCTGTTTTACTCTGAGGAACTTGAACCCATCTTGAATTGTAGCCGGAGTTCTCTACCAAATAAGAATTATGGTTGAAATTTCCAATTTCCTTACAATTTTTTCGATTAATTTTTTTTTCATATTCCATCAAAAATAAGTTAACCGTCCAATTGAAGCATCAAGCATGTCCTAACTAATGATGTCTAAGAACATGCCACGTGTCGGGTCGCGCCATGCCATGTACCGTGCTATTTTGCCGCGCTGAGGCGAGCCAACGGGTTTTCCATGATTTTAAAACCCTATCGTTTCCATCCGAGGCGGATCTTGTTTTCAACGGCTTCCCAATTCGCGGCTTTTTTTTTTTTTTTTTTGTCCTTTTCCTTTCGAATGCTCTATTTTTTTCTCGAGTCCAGAAGAAAAGCCCTGGCTTCGATCCGAAGATCCATGTCCGCCGCTTCACGGAAAGGCGAGGTCAGGATCAATTTCTCTGACTGTTTTTTCCTGCGATTTGAGTTCTGAATTGTTCTTTTGAATGATATTTCATTGCATTTCATAAAAGAAAGAACGCATTTTTTAGGTTTTCTTGCCGGTTCTCTAAAGATGCGGCGGATGTCGTCGGATGATTTTCTCATCCGTGGTCGTTCGTATGTGGATTTGGATACTCCGATAAGGGTTTTCCTTTTCCCAATCTGTCTTCTATTTTGCCTCATCCACAAGAGCTTAGTTTTCTCTCAAATTAACGCTAGCATTGAGGACATTGAACAATTTTAGAGGTTCTCGGGAGAGTGTAATCAACTGTTGCTGCCCTCTGATTCTATGAACAGGTGACAATCCTGAATCCACTAGTTCATATCAAAGATCCCTTCTGTTTTTCTATTGATGTTATTTATTGACCAAGTCATGGAATTCAAGATACTGCTTTTATTTCTCTTTGGATTTTCTCTCGAGGGGAATGTGTGTTCTTGACTCAAGATTGGGTCTTTTTCCCGTCCAATTGAAGGCGATTGATGGTGTACTCGCCTGATTGAGAAGGCATTATTGGCTAATTAGTTTCCTCTAGTTCCAAATGCATGAATTCGTTTCGTCCTGAAAGCCATAATAATTGCAGTATATGATATGATATTGCGGAAATGATGTGAAATTAAATCATTTAAACAATGTATCTTGTTGCCATGTGGCATAACATGCATTTTTGAGAGCTCATTTTTCAGAATAAATTTTCCATAGTCTATATTGATTTTGGTTCTCTTCGTGCAGAGAGCTTTCCTTCTATGCAGTAACATATAACTGCGAGGAAAGATCCTTCATTAGGTACTACTTTTTGTACTATACATTGCAATACTGACGTTCAACGCAAGGAACAAACCTGTCTGACACAATTCCTATGTGTGCGAGTATATACATTCGAAACTGAGCTGCATCCTCATGTACTTAATCAACAGAATCAACCAAAATTTCAACCTGAAATCCCTACTAAGCTTGAAATAATAGAGACATAATCCAGGAAACCCATATTCACATAGCATCCCTAGTTTTTTCCTAGACAGCCATCAAACTATATACGGCTACAGCTATTCATAACGTTCAACATAACGCTATCATATCTAACCAGCGATGCAGATTGTTGCTACAACAGATAGCAGCAATGTCCTGCTAGCAGCAAGAAGGTTTGAGTAGCTAATGCCTCTGCTGGGGCTATCTGACCCGAAAACTGTACCTGAACCTGCAGTGTTGTTTGTGTTCAACACTGATCCAGAACCTGCACCAGCGCCCCCGCCACCTGCACCACCCCCAATTGTGCCACCACCCACTACACCGCCACCAACTGTGCCTCCACCAACTGTGCCACCACCAAAAGTAGAAGGGGGATTGACACTGGAAGTCGAGCTGCACAAACAAAGAAATAGAATTTTATATTTACTGAAGAAGCACATTTTTTTTAAAGGTAACTTTTTATGTTGCACAGTCATCTACCTTGATGATGGGAAGACACAAGCTCCTGAACCTGCCAAAATTCCATTATATCAGTCTTGCCTCCCAAAGGATGACATAGTGTGTGAATAGTATGAAATACAAATACAACAGCAGAAATCACTTGCTGTCCACTTACTACAGAGGAATCAATCAAAGAACACACACAATTATTTGTGCATACAGGAAAGGCTAGCAGCTGATTTAAGTACTATCTTACTTGGGTTAGCGCCGACTATGGTTGCTGTTCCTCCAAAATCACAGCTCGTAGGCACCGGATTCTTCTGGTAGTAGCTATTAAAGGCATATGAAGCATGGGCCTGGACGCTATTTGGGTTGTAACAGTTTCCTGTTACCTGGATTGCTGAGCAGTCAGCCCCACCAATTCCACAAGCATAATCAAGGGCATCTTGGAGTGCAGCATCTGTTGCACCAGTCTTGGCTACACACCAGCCCTGTCCTGAAGCTCCTGGGGAAACAGGGTTTGTGCCAGGATTACTTATTGGCGGTGTCGTGGGCACTCCAGCTGATGGTGGAGGATAAGTTGTTACAGGATTTGTCACCGGAGAAGTCACGGGCAATGTTGGTGGCACTGTCACAGGATTGGTTGGATTGGTTACAGGTGCCACTGGTGGGGTTGTTACGGGTGTTGGCATAGGATTCATTCCCGGGACTGTGGTTGGAGCTGCAGGGTTTGTAGAAGGTACAGTAATGGGCGTTGTTGGATTATTGGGCAAGACAGTCACGGGATTGGTAGAGGGGACAGTGACAATCCCAGGCGTAGGGTTTGTAGACGGTACTGTGATTGGTGGTGTTGTCACTGGATTTGTAACTGGGGTGACCGAGTCATGGATGGCTTCCTTGTGTACAGTCATCAGCTTGTGCTCATGGTTGAGAAGCTCTCTACGAGAAGAAGGAAAGATCATCTCCTCTTCCCACCTCAGTTTTTTATGCTCAGTTACTCTGCATAGAAAAATCTCTGCAAAGATCCCAAAAAACCTCTCTTTGATCTCGGCGTGATTCTCTATGGCTTTCTCCACTCTTTCGGCAAATTCTGCTATTTCTATTCCACTTGGGACGACAGAACTCTTCACATTCAACACTATGGGAACTTCAGAATCAGAAAAAACACTGTATCCAGTGATGGCTCTCTGGACAGTAGAACGAACAAAGGCATCTCCCAAGCTTAGTTCTCCATCCACCTGGGTCTCAATGACAACGAAAGATTTGGCATCGTTAATAAACTCAGTAATTTTTCTCAATTCCTTCTTCTCGCTATTGCTCAAGCTCTCCAGGGTGGACAGTGAAAGCATAGCTGAGACCTTCACCCCATGTTTATGGTCCAAGTTCTGCAGCATAGAGCAGAGAGTTTTTAAGGTTGGGAAAAGTGAAGGAAGTTCCGATTTGCTGCTGGCCACCAGAACGATTGTAATATCTATGTGCTGGAGATAACGGACAACATTTCTTCTGAGCCAGGAGGTGACTGAGGCTCTCGATTTCAGAAGTTCCTCTGCGTCCAGCTGATTCCAGCAAAGATGGACGGAAATACCAGTATCCACTAACGAGCGTATGAAGGCTTCTTCAGGATATGCAAGAGATACTATAAACTGGGAAGGAGGTATCTTGTTTCTCTTCAGGAAGGATACTGCTTGGGAAGGCGAATACGAGGTATGCGTGTCTCTCGTTGCATCGTATGAGAAACCCACTAACATCCCTGAAATGGAAGTAGAAATAGACAGCTAACACCCAAATCATGAGAAGAGCAGTCGACTACTCAGATTAAAAGACAACAATTATAAAGATTTATGCTTCCTGGTATGGTAAATCAAACCAGAATTAGGTTATGAACCCCGGAAAGGTGAAGCAACCACAAAAGAAAGACCATCAAAAATAGGGAAAATAGGCTGTCTTTCTTATCTTTTATCCCTTGGGACTAGGAGATAAAAGGGTTTGGGTGAGATACCGACCTGAACTGCAGACAATGTGAAGGAAGAGGAGGAAGGAGAAGAGGAGGAGGGACTGGGCCGTAATCCCTCGAGCCATGGAAATGATCTGGCAATTGTGGTGGGAAGAAGCGAGAGAATTGATTTGTATTATGGGATCCGCAGCAGGACAGTGGCCGGAGAGAACATCGCGAGGGTAGAAGAGAGGAATCCAAGGAGAGTGGCCAGGGATTTGTAACCGGGGAAAGAAAAGATGCGGGCAGCTTTTCTTTTTAGAAATTAAGGGGAAAAACAAAGCTTCGCTCGCGGTCGGAAGGAGTAAAAAGTGTGCTGGTACGTGTGATACAGAGGAAAGGAGTGTGAGTGAATAACAAGTGAAAGAAAATAAAATAAAGAAATAAGAAATATGTGTGAGCAGGCAGACACTTTCGGGAAATGAAAAAAATGATAGTTTTATTTTATTTTATTTTAAGGGAGATGTAAATTAATGAGAAAAAAAAAAAAAAAAAAAGGGGAGAAAAGAGAGCAGAATGAGAATGGTGACAGTGAATCCACCTCCTGGAGGAATCAATCCTTTTTCTGTCAGCTTTTGCTTGTAATACCAGTGGACTAAGTAATCTGTTTGCTTGTTTTTGTGTTCCCATAATAATTAATTAATGCGCTAATTATGTCTGTTTACTGACAAAGCTGCTGTGCTGCTGTATGTTAATTGTTGTTGTTTCAGTGATACTTGCTGGCGGCAGAAATATCTATGTGGGTTGGTGGGCGCAGGAGTCAGTGGGGAGGGAGTGCTTGGACCAAATGGAAAGGCAGAGGAGGCGCATGTGCGCTCTCATGTGTAAAAGCTAAAAAGGCTAAGGTGCATGCCATTTTATTTTTATTTCTGCATGCTTTTGGTTGCTCGGTTATGCATGCATTCTTTGTGTTATGCAAATCATTCCATAAACAAAACACTATCTAACCACTAATTACAATAACGTAAAATCATTATATAGTTTAATGATGATGATATTGTAGACCATTAGGCGGCCGTCTCGAGATGTTGACGACGACCAGACAGACATGCTTTGGCTTGTCCAACCAGCACATCTATGAATTGATATAAAAGCAAAAGCAGTAGTATGGCTCATCTATGAATAGAGAGTATAAAAGAAAGAGATTTTAGCTTTAAAGATAAGAGAATATTCACACGTCATTTAGTTTTTTGTAGCATTTGTGCTTTACACATTAAAAGCTCCAGTTGATTCATTCTTAAGCAGTCCAGATTAAAACAAGTCCCTAATCAAATTGTTCGACCAAGATAAAAACCAGAAGAATGGCACAAAACAAAACAAGTCCCTAATTAAGTACTGATTTCCACATCTTAAAAAATACTCGGACATTATGAGCTTAAAGAAGTGGAATTCCATATAAATGGTTGTTGCTATATATATATATATATGAGGACGAAGAAAAGGGGTTGTTGTGGGAAAAACAAAAACCTCAAAAGGCTGTCCACGTCTTTACTTGTAATTATCCCTGTTTTCGAGGGGTTACATGTTAAAAGTCCAAATCATCTCCCTCCATTCGATTCCTTCCGCGGACGTCGAGCAGCTCGCCAATGCCACTCTGTGTTTTCACCTCAATGCGAAGCATCGACGCATCATCCTCTCTCTCTCTCTCGTTCAATCTCCCACTTTTCTCTTCTCTTCAACACATTCCCAAATGTTCCGTCTCGCCCACCCTCTTCGACCCCAAATGGTTAGGGCTCCGATAATCGGCTGCAGGTCCAACCTCAGGAAGCTGCCGGCAAGTTTGAATCCGACGGCCCATCACCCCCCCCCCCCAACCACTCACCTACCGGCGATTCCCTCCGGATCTGTTCACAACAAGAGAAACGAAAATCGTAGCTTCTCCGCTGGGGCCTGCTTCTCTCCGGCGAGCCTAGGGGTTCGCTTCGAGGAAGAAGCCCGCGATTCCGCGAGTATAAGGAGGCGGGAGTTTTGGGCCTCCCCAGAAGTTTCTGCATTTGAAGGTGAGTAATCTGTGTTCCCCTACCGTGTCTCAGATGAAATGTGCTTTCTTGTTGGATAGAAAAAAGATTAGGTCTTTGTCTTCTTGTCATTTGGGCGAACATGTAGACTGATGCAGAAAAAAGAGAGAACACTCCCTTATGCCTGTTGTTTGCTCCTTGTCAATTTGCTTGATTTGGGCCAACGTAGATGTTAGTTTTACTCGATTGGTTATATTACGAGTCGTCATTCTCATCTTCTTTGCAACTGCTTTAACCCCACTTGTGAGATATAAGGTTTTGCCATTTTTGCATGTATTTCTTGAATTTGATTCGATGCATTTGCAATTTGGGAAATATAATTAGGAGATCTTTTTGACCCTAATACTCCTGTCATTGTTATCGACAAGAGACTTGAAATTCTGTTGCCGGTGTCTTCACATCCAAAATGTCATTTGGGGATAGGTCTCTTAATGAACATTTATCGGGAAATTAGCTATTTTTGGCCTCAAAAGTGTGGGTTGTCATCGGTATTTCTGTTGGCATTTTTATGTTACGTGTTTGTTCTTTTTTTCACTTGTTATATATCTGTACGCTTGGAGTCAGAAGAGACTGAGAAGAACACACACATTGCCCATCTCGGACATTACTGTGTTCTCTAAGAAAAATCGTGGAAACGAATGTGGAACAAACATTAGCTAATGACTTTGTTGTGCACGAGGGTGTTCTCCTTGTACTTTGAGATATCTCATATGAAAAGGACCCTGACAAGATCATGGTCCATCCAGGCTTAGACTAACTGGGGGATACAGTCAGTCAGGATCATTTTGTCATGTAAACAAAAAATTCTGCTCCCAATCTAGCGATGAAGGGAACGCAGGAACAGCAACTCATCACAGGTTGACTTGTTTGTATCCAAATCCTTCTCTTTTAACAAGGCTTCCAGAATTCTCTCACCATGGCTGGGGCCATTAGTTCACTTTGACGGACCTAGAAATTGCGACCAATCGGTTTTCAAAGGAAAATGCTATTGGGGAGGGTGGTTATGGAGTCGTCTACGGTGGCCATTTGATCAGTGGAACTCATGTAGCTATCTAGGGGCTGCTCAACAATCTGTGAGTTCATGGGCTTTCGTCTAACCTGATACTTGTGTGATTTTGGTATTGCATGTCTATTTAACAATTGATTCTTACTTTATTCATGAAGCAGTGAGTAACGTGATAACCTTCATGTGTCTCACATTGTTTCTTGGTTGACAGAGGACAGGCTGCAAAAGAATTCAGAGTGGAAGTTGAGGCTATTGGTCGTCTCCACAACAAGAATTTAGTTCGTCTTGTAGGATACTGCATAGATGGCGCACAAAGGTTTGTAGTGCTACTTTGTAGTTTCTCTGCTTATTGGAGGTTCACAGCTTGCTCAACACCCATGTATATATTCATCAGTCTAGTTTTGAAAATTCTCCATATTCTAAACAACTTATATACAGTACCATTTCATGTTTCATCCGTTACTTTCATCTCTAAGCAATGGATAGTTTATGAGTATGTAAGCAATGGAAATTTGATATTATCGTGTTGATATTTGTTTTATATTATCAGTATGTAAGCAATGGAAATTTGGAACAATGGCTTCATGGAGCATCGGGTCAGAAGGGTTCTCTTACTTGGGAGTCTCCTATAAAGGTTCTGGGTGGAACTGCCAAGGTGTGAGTATTATCATCCTGAAGATACGAGTTCCATAATTGTTAGAAATACTACTTTGATTTTTCTTGTTCTTGGGCCATTGGACTTTCTCTTGTTTAGCACTTCAAGGTCATATTTAGCATTTATTGCTAACCCATCCCAACTGTTAGCCTTCCTAATATACCCTTTTCTTCTTGCCTTTTTAATATTGTCCTGATATATGCCCAATCACTGTGACAGACTCGCCTATTTACATGAGGCCATCGAGCCAAAAGTGGTGCATAGAGACATCAAGTCCAGCAATATGCTGATTGATGATCATTTCAATGCCAAAGTATCCGACTTTGGTTTAGCCAAGCGGCTGGGTGCTGGGAAAGGCCATATCTCGACCAGAGTTATGGGGACCTTTGGGTATTTATTCCTTTCAATATTTCAAAATTAAACTTGTTGCATCTCCTTTGCATAGTTGGGAATTAGTGAACGAGAAATCTGTTTGATGTTGCAGTTATGCGGCCCCAGATTATGCAAATACTGAATTACTAAATGAGAAGAACAATATATATTGCGTTGGAGTTGTTCTTTTGGAGGCTATTACTGGGAGAGACCCTGTGGATGATTGTTGCCCTTCTTCTGAGGTATGAGTGACAGATGGACATTTGGTATGTTTAGCATAAAAAAGGTTGTCAATCAAGTTTATCGAATTTTGTCTCTTCCTTATTCCTTTTTTTTGCTATTTTTGATGTGATTTATCGATCTTCTCCTAATCAAATATGCTGGCGTTGTGTTTTGCAGGAAAACCTTGTTGACTGGATTAAAATGATGGTTGCAAGCACACATTCAGAAGAATTAGCAGACCCACATTTAGAGACTGGCCAGCAACAAGAGCTCTCAAATGTGCATTGTTGACAGCTCTGATGTGTGTTGATCCTGATGCAGAGAAGAGACCTAAAATGGATCAGGTTGTCAGGATGCTGGACTCTGATGAACTGATACTACACAAGGTTCACATTCCATTCTCGAATTCTAGTATTTTATTTATGAAAAAAAACTATTTTAGTTGTTAGCTAGCAATAGATACCCGCTGGATTCTGATGAATGTCTGGAGCTTTTCAGAGTCGGTCTCAAAAGTTCTCGGCCTTTTGAGATCAAAATGGAACTTAAATTTTATGAGCCTTAGACACTAAAAGAAAGTTTTGAGGAAACTCCAGTTTTCAAATGCATTGGGATTAATTGTGAACCATAGATAGATAAACACATATTTGATTGCATAAACAACAAGCCATGTGAGGGATTTGATTGAATTGGAATGCAATTTGCAACTATATATGCATATTCTGCGGGAGTCCTAGTTTTTTCCAATGTTGGGCAATGCTTTGTCATGTACTAAGAACACTTCGTTTTTTGGTAATGATTTACCAAGAACAATTTGAAGCATCACAATTTCTTTGAACATCTATGATATTTTCCATTGAAAATTCACCATTTTGAGTTTGTGATGTTGACCTTTTAAATTTTTTAGTAACGTCAAATATTTAATTAAGTTGCAATTTAAATTTGTAGTTTAAACTGGAAAAAGAACAAAAATGTTTGTCTAAATTCTTAAGGATGGATGGATGTATATATTGGCATGCATCTCTCTATTATGCTATCATCATTTCATATATGTTGATCCTATCCTATTTCTATCTTTTCATTTGTGCCTAGGTAATATTCATTCATACCGTGGCTTTCTTTATTTATTTTTGTTGTTTTCCAGGATCAACTTTCTGGAAGCTCAAATATGATCTCAGATGGAGAGCTCTGACATCGACTCAAGAGTGACAAAACGGAACTCAAGTGAACAAGTCATTGGGAAAAAATGAGCTGTAATTTCAGGAGTTTACCAGCATCATTTAGACCTGATACTTGTCGTCCAGCTGGCGTCCTGTCCAGGATGCATACTTAAAATCTTTTTTTTTTTTCTGTCCTGGTCAGGTTTTGTTGGCTTTGTTTGGTCAACTATCATTTTATTCCACGAGTGATGCAAAGATTGTCAATTGCACTACCGAATAGCTTTTTTTTTTTTTTCACTTGTAATTTAATCAAAATTGAAGATGTATGTGCAAGCTTATCAACAGTAGTAAACGCGTACAATTGTTCAGATGTGTATGTGCCTTGTAGATTGAGCAACCAACTAAAAAATGGCTTCGAGAGGTAGCAATCTTGGAAGGAACCATCAAGGTGTCCCCATTGATTGTTTAAATACTTGCCGAACCATCAAGGTGTCCCCGTTGATTGTTTAAATACTTGCCGAAATTTCAGATGCTAGAAAAGGTCGCCAGCATCAATTCCAAGAAACTAATTGAAGAAGATGGGCAAAGTTTTTTTTTCCCCTCTTTCTACTCAAATAAAAGTTTTTTTTTTCGTTGGGACGGACACTAATAAAACCAAAATTGCAGATATCCAAGACAAACTGTTTATTAATTTGTCCACCCATCACTGACATTATAGCTCAACTTTGGACTTGGTTCATTAAATACCTTCGTGCAGGGAATTATCCAGAAATTATTTTTTCTGACTACATTGTTCAGAAACTATTTTTTCTTCTGACTTCTGTTACTTTTTAACAAATGAAACAACGTTTAGAGGTTAATACAAGCAAGAGCTTCCAGTTTATTTTTTGACTTTCATTCAAGGAATTGTTCAGAAATGATTTTTTTTTAACCGCAGAGGTACTTTCTTTTTGCTCTTTAAAAACAGAATAATAACTCCGTATGCAGTGACGCTATGCCCAAAAAATATAAACATTTCATTAGTGGCTTCCCAGGAGGGCATAATTATAAAAGCTAAGCTCATACCTTCTAGTCTTGAGCCATTAATGCCCCTCAAGCTCTTGAGAAAAAGATGGCTCAGTTGGCTGGAGTAGACAAGGTTGGATCCATGAGAATTGAGCTTGGCGAGTTAAGACGTAGCAGCTTTTCCTTGCACCATTCTGGTTCCATTTCTCATAGAAGTTCCAGCATCGCTTCTGTAAGGGATGATGATAATGAGCATCAGCTGCAATGGGCTGCAATCGAACGACTACCCACTTTTAGACGGCTAGTGACATCATTGTTTGATCACAGCAAGCATGGAGGTGGTGAAGAACACAAGGGAATGGAAGTAGTTGATGTTACCAAGCTTGGAGCAGTAGAGAAGCGATTGTTCATTGACAGCCTCATCAAACACATTGAGAATGATAATCTCTGGCTGTTGCAGAAACAGAAAGAGAGAATAGACAGGTATTTTTTTAGTTTACAATTCTATTTGACATGGACTACCACAGAAGAGTATGATTTTCTAACTAGTCCATTAGAAGATGAATAAAGTAGCCATCGAGTGATCAGGATATACATCTCATCTAAATGGGTCCTATCGTACAGAGTAAATGTCAAAGTGCCTACCATTGAAGTGCGGTACACTAATCTACGGGTTGAAGCAGAATGTCAGGTAGTTCAAGGAAAACCCCTGCCAACTCTATGGAATGCAGCCAAAGACATTTTCTCTGTAAGTAGGCTGTTTCCTGGCGAAAAATTCCCTTTCATTCATCTACCGATGCAAGACATTTAAGCATAAATACCACACGCTAAACTGATTTTTTTGATATTATCAGTAAGCAACTAGGACTCAATTCTAATGATGTTCGGACCATAGGGGCTCAGATCATATATTCTCAAGGAAACAAGGGCACAGCAATAACAAGCATGGTATACATAGATGCAAGTTGACAGAAAATATCTTTTTCTGAGATTACCCAGGACAGAAAATGTCATGTTTTTTAGAGATGACTCAGGACAGAAAATATCAAAAAGGAATAGATCAAGTTCTACATGGGGAAATCCATTTTTTTTTCACCAATGATTTCTCTGATTTTCTTTAGAAATCCTCATGCCAACCACACAATGACCCAGTTGATAATTACCTTCCTGTTTAATTTGCTTACCTAAGAACACAATTTTCTGTGGAACAGGGTCTTTCAAGGTTTCCAGGTTTAAAGAATGAAGAAGCAAAAATTCGCATCATCAAAGATGTCAGTGGGATCATTAAACCTTCCAGGCAAGTGCTGAACATTAACATATGGCATGTCCAAAATGTAAACAATACAAAATTTTAGGGGAACTACTCCCTGAATGGGACCATTCACAGTTGATTTACAAATTGTGTGATACCAATGCAATAGCTTAAAATAGCCAGTGTGAGATTCTCATAAACAACATGAAAGTTTCTCATGTGAAAATGGAAAAGCTATTATAATTGCAGGATGACACTCTTGCTTGGACCACCAGGATGTGGAAAGACAACTTTTTTGTTGGCACTTGCTGGAAAGCTGGACAAATCTCTCCAGGTTTTCCATCTTTTTGTTTGTCCTCATGAAACAAGTAACCTATTTTCTTGCGTTAAAAAAGGACTCCTTCATCTTCTTTCAAGCAATAACTATGCAGGAAATAGTCATCTTCCTTTACTCTTAGAATTTGACTAATCCTAATCACAGCTGAGCAAAGCCTTAAATTTGGCATTTGCACAGCTCTCATTGAACTCTTAACCTAACTGAACAGGACTCATAATATAGTATTGGTTTTTGGAATAAGACTCAAATTCCCATCTATAATCTTCCAAGAAGTAGGTTCACTAACTAGAGGAAATCGATCAACATGGACAAGTAATTTTCATTGCCTTTTAGATACTTTCCATTATCTAGAAAACATTTCAGACCCAATGAAATACAGGTTATATCCTACAGGTTAGAGGGGAAGTTGCTTACAATGGCTACAAACTGGAGGAGTTTATTCCTGAGAAAACATCGGCTTACATTAGCCAACATGACATGCACATTCCTGAGATGACTGTGAGGGAGATACTGGACTTTTCAGCTCGCTTTCAAGGTGTCGGTAGCAGAGCAGGCAAGTTTTATGGGTTGTTTTGCTTGCAACTGATCAATAACTCATCCAGACTGCTTAATAATGATGTAAAACAAATTCATCTGTAGAAATCATGAAGGAAGTAAGTAGGAGGGAGAAGCAGGCAGGAATAGTCCCTGAACCCGACATAGATACATATATGAAGGTAATCCATCTCTTTTAACTTGACTACCACATTAACAGAAGTTCTTCAAGAAGATCCAAGTATTTTGGTAAAAGAAACATTGGAGATCACTGTTAAAAAGTATAAGGCTCAGTTAGTACAATGTATGATATACATCTTGATTAAGGTTATTGCTTCGACACTATTTACCCTCATGGAAAAAAACATAAAGATCAATACATCTAAATTATGCCTTTCTCATTTTATAGGCAATATCTGTGGAAGGATTGGAAAGAAGTCTTCAGACAGACTATGTATTGAAGGTGACTCTCTCCAAGAGGCACAAATCATTTATGCGTCCAAACCTCAGAAATATTGTCTGCTCATGTGTAACTTTCTAATCAGCTCCTGAACAATGTCCTTGTCAGATAATGGGACTAGATATCTGTGCAGATATAATGGTGGGAGATGCAATGAGGAGAGGAATCTCTGGAGGACAGAAGAAAAGATTAACTACAGGTAACATTAGGAGTAATGCTCCCTCTTGTTGTTTTAGAGTCCATACATGAAACCAAGCTGAATCAATGGGAATTGATAGCCATGATGATTCCAATTTTCATGTTTCTATGTCTCCTTGGCAGGAGAGATGATTGTTGGACCAACAAAAGCTCTGTTCATGGATGAAATATCAACTGGATTAGATAGTTCCACTACATTCCAGATTGTTACTTGCCTCCAACAACTAGCTCATATTACAGAGGCTACAATGGTGGTTTCGCTTCTCCAGCCTGCACCTGAAACCTATGAACTATTTGATGACATTATTCTAATGGCAGAAGGTGAGGTTGTATACCATGGCCCTCGCAATCAAGTTCGAGCATTTTTTGAAGAATGTGGATTCAGATGTCCAGAAAGAAAAGGAGAAGCAGACTTCCTCCAAGAGGTAAATATAACTATCTATGTAACTAGTTGTTCTAATATTTTTTCTGCTCATCACTGAACTCCACTAACTTGTTTGAACTTCAATAAGGTTCTGTCTAAAAAGGATCAACAGCAGTACTGGAATAGTCAGCAAGAAACCTATACCTATGTATCAGTAGATCAATTCTCAAAGCAATTCAAAGCCAGTCAAACAGGAAAGGAGTTGGAAGAGGAACTATCAAAGCCATATGATAAGTCCCAATGCCATGAAAATGCTTTATCATTCAACCTCTATTCTTTGCCTAAATGGGAACTATTTAAAGCTTGCATGTCAAGAGAGTTACTTCTCATGAAGAGGAACTCATTTGTTTACATATTCAAAAGTACTCAGGTAGAAACTGCTATTCTCAGCAACATTATCACCAATTATTTCCATAAAGCTTTTCATTTTATTTATTCAATAATTTATTCATGAGGATGCCACATGAATCATGTCCAAAAACATGAAGCCACTGGTAAACGGCTACAGACAACACTTTCAAATAAATTGAGAAGCTAAATTAGTTAATTCCCCTTGTTTGCAGCTTGCAATTATTGCAGTGATCACAATGACTGTTTTTATACGTACACGTATGGGAGTTGATGAGGAGCATGCGAATTACTACATGGGTTCACTGTTTTTTGCACTTCTCTTACTTATGGTCAATGGATTTCCAGAACTGGTAATGACGGTATCTAGATTGCCAGTTTTCTATAAGCAGAGAGATTTCTACTTCTATCCAGCATGGGCATATGCAATTCCATCCACCATCTTAAAGATTCCAGTGTCTTTTATAGAATCTTTGATTTGGACGTCACTTACCTACTACGTTATTGGCTACAGTCCTGAGGCTGTAAGGTATGAGAATACTCCACGAACTTTGACTCCTTACAATTGGTAACAGTTACTAGTAGTGAATAATGAAATTTTGTTCTTACCATTGTCATGATGATTCAGATTCTTTCGCCAGTTCCTTCTCCTCTTTATTGTCCATCAAATGTCACTATTCCTATTCCGGTTCATAGCCTCGTGTTTCCAGACCACAGTGGCTTCTACAGCCAGTGGTAGCTTGGCTTTGCTTGTGATCCTAATATTTGCTGGCTTTATCCTACCAAAACGTAAGTGGCCAATACTAGAAGTTATTTAATTTTGTCAAAACCTAAGAATACTGACGTACCCCAAATTGCAGCTTCCATACCAGGTTGGTTGAAGTGGGGGTTCTGGGTTTCTCCCTTGTCATATACAGAGATTGGGTTGACTGTAAATGAGTTTCTTGCACCCAGATGGCAGAAGGTGAAAATTTTCACTTGATGAAATGAAACTAACTAAATCTGGCTTCAAATTTTTTGGGATATAGATCTTAACATCCATCCAATTTTACAGATTTCATCCTCAAATACAACCGTTGGAGACAAAGTTCTAACAAGCCGTGGACTGGACTTCAATAGCTACTTTTATTGGATCTCACTAGGAGCCTTGTTTGGATTTATACTGTTATTAAATATAGGATATACTTTGGCTTTAACCTTCAAAAAACGTAAGTTTTGCCTCTGCCAATGATCTAGTTAATAAGTTAAGCATGTACCTCTATTTTCATATATGCTCTCCACTGAGGGTGCTTGAAGAATTTCAGCTGTTGGGAGGTCTCGAGCAATTATCTCTCACGAGAAGCTTTCTCAAATAAATGGAGATGATCTTCATAATGCTATGGACCAGAAAACTAGCACATCAATTACATCTCCCACAAGTGCAAAAGAGGCAACGAAGACTGGTGAGACTATCTTACTCCCATCTCTTATATGAAAACAAAAGATTGGTCACAAAAGCTAATTTCCAAGGTGATCAACAGATACTCTGTTTTGTTGCAGGGAGAATGGTTCTACCTTTTCAGCCGCTCACGATAACATTTCAGGACGTGCAATATTATGTTGATATGCCACTGGTAAATCTGTTTCTAAATTTTGAATGCATTTAAGAATTTATGGCCCACATTGCCTGAGTAGTTCATCTTGCTTTTCTAGGAAATGAAAGAGCAAGGTTACACAGAAAAAAAGCTCCAACTGCTGCACAATATCACAGGAGCATTCCGCCCTGGCATCCTTTCAGTTTTGATGGGCATCAGTGGAGCAGGGAAAACTACTCTCTTGGATGTTCTCTCTGGAAGGAAAACTGGTGGTATTATTGAAGGAGACATAAGAATTGGAGGTTATCCAAAAGTACACGAGACTTTCGCCAGGATATCTGGTTATTGTGAGCAAACTGATGTACATTCTCCACAGATTACTGTAGAAGAGTCCCTTATCTTCTCAGCTTGGCTGCGCCTACCAAATGAAATTGATTCAAAGACCAGATCTGTAAGTTATAGCCTAACCAGAGGTTTACCATTTCATATTCAAGTAGTTTACCATTGGACTTGGAAGTGTCTGCCTAAATCTCATACATGAAATGCAGGTGAAGACCTTCCCTTCTTCTATAATTACATGTTAACTAATGAAATTCAATCTGAACACAGGAATTTGTAAATGAAGTGCTTGAAACAATTGAACTTGATGGAATAAAAGATTCATTGGTTGGCATACCTGGAGTCAACGGTCTATCCACTGAGCAAAGAAAACGATTAACGATTGCAGTCGAGCTTGTTGCTAACCCATCCATTATTTTTATGGATGAACCCACATCAGGACTTGATGCTAGAGCAGCTGCAATTGTCATGCGTGCAGTGAAAAATGTCGCTGTAACAGGAAGGACAGTTGTCTGCACTATTCACCAACCTAGTATTGATATCTTTGAGGCATTTGATGAGGTACCATCTGCAATATCAGAAGATCCAATCCCAGTGAAACAAGAAGAGAAATTATACATAATTGCTTTGTATTGTCTTAAATCAAGAATAAGAAGCAATTGTAAAATTCAATCACTAGGTATATGGAATAGCAAATCACTTACAAACCTTACAAGTAAATTTTAATCACTTGATGGACTTCTGATATTTTCCAAACTTCTTTAACCTGCTTTTAAAACAAATTGATGCATACATCTAGAACAGCAACATACACGTTTATCCTGGTTTCTTCTTATTGCAGCTAATTCTAATGAAAAGGGGAGGAGAGCTCATCTACTCTGGAGCATTAGGTCAGCATTCAAATAAAGTTATTGAATACTTTGAGGTAAGTACTCTCTGTGTAGTTGTAATACTATTTTACCTACTTGGATAAGATTGATGCCATGTTGAATGACACACAAGGCTAGATTGATAGAACTGTATGCAACTACGATGATCAAACATGCAGTAAAACAGTTACATGTTTTATTGGGTTATTTTACACAAAAAACAATAGTAAAAGACAAAAAATGAGAAATGTCTACTTACATAGCTAGATATATCCTTATGCCTAATCATCAGAAAAGAATGATAGCCACAGGTTGATTTAGCAAACCAATCATATTTGAAATAACTCTACTGGGTTTGAACTTTTCACAGAAATTACACTAAGAATAATTGCTGCAACATCCACATCTAGCACAAACGCAAAAAATCAATCTTGACTTGAACCTCCAATCATAGAGTATAATGTTGAAATCATTACGATGGTTGCACCTTCATGTAACACACATACTTCTCTAATGGTGAAGTTTCCAGATCCCATCCCTTTATCAGACCTATGAGATTAATCACAGAACAACAGAAAAATGTACCATAAGCCTAGAATGAACACAGAAAATAACTTTGATCATATATCATATAATCAGAAACACCTCAAAAAGGTCATTTGTCTAGTCAAATTAATTTATAAAGGTAATCCGTTGTGTAGTTGAACTTATGATTTTGGTTCTGTTGAGTTATCAATCATGTAAGACATGGTTGCGCAAAGCATGACTGGAACAAGTATATACTAGTTACTAATTAGAAATGGCTGTGTACCCTCAAGCAAGGAAAAAATGACACTTCCGCCTGAGCAAATCAGACCAAAAGATGAAAAGTATAGAGAAAAGCACAATTTTTTTTTATGTGCAAAACAGTATTGTGAAAATGAAAAAGAGCCTCAAATAACATAGAAAATTTGAACTGTCTAACAAAACAAGCTTTGAGCAGGAGATACAATAAAAGATAGGGCCATTTTTGTATGCACAAACTTCACATCAATCCTTCTACCAACCCAAGAAAACTATGACCATTGACATAGTTTTTCATGGCCTTCAACTCATAATTTGAACTGTACATTGAAGTAAATTTAATTATCTCCATCCTTCCAACAACAGGGCATTCCCGGAGTTCCAAAAATTAAAGACAACTATAATCCAGCAACATGGATGTTGGAAGTTACATCAACATCTATGGAGGTACAACTTGGCATAGATTTTGCACAGATCTATAGGGAGACAACTCTTTACAAGTGAGTTTAGCAACTTCTGGGAATATTCTCTTAGTGCCAAAATATGACGCAAGTTATTTCCCAGTTCTTATGTCAAAACCATTTTTCATTGCAGATATAACAGAGATATAGTTAAACAATTGAGCACACCACCACCAGATTCCAGAGATTTGCATTTTCCTACTCGTTTCCCCCAAAATGGTTGGGGACAGTTCAAAGCTTGTCTTTGGAAGCAACACTTGTCCTACTGGAGAAGTCCTTCATATAACCTGGTCCGCATCATGTTTATGCTTTTCACAGCTGCAGCATTGGCAATATTGTACTGGAAGCATGGGAAAACAATGTGAGCTGAGCATCCCCTTTTTAAAAGATTTAGCATCAGTTACATATGGTAATCACATATTAAAGGGAAACTTATCTATACTGAACTTGTTTGTTTTTATTTTCTTTGAAGAAACAACCAGCAAAATTTACTCAACATGCTTGGCTCAATGTATGTGGCAACAACATTCACTGGCATAAACAATAGCCAAACAGTTATACCTTTTGTTGCAACTGAGCGCACTGTTCTTTACCGGGAAAGGTTTGCAGGAATGTATTCACCATGGGCATATTCTCTTGCACAGGTATTGTGGCAGAACAAGTCATCACTCCTTTAAGTCCTTTATCTCTTTCTAAGATACATTTGTTAATTCAAGAAACTACAATTCCAGGTTGTCATTGAGATTCCCTATGTATTCCTCCTCACGCTACTGTTTACAGTCATCACATATCCAGCAATTGGCTACTACTGGTCAGCTTACAAAGTCTTGTGGTTCTTCTATTCCATGTTTTCTAATATTCTCAGCTTTGTTTACCTCGGAATGCTTCTGGTCGCATTGACACCAAATGCTCAACTAGCTGCGATAATGGCATCATTTTTCTACCAAAATCTTAATCTCTTCTCTGGCTTTCTAATCCCAGGCCCAGTAAGTCTGACCTTTGATTTGTACCTCTCATATTCTTTTGTTAATCAAGAAAAAGTAGAAGCAATATTATCAGATTTTAAAATCATTTGAACCTGCTATTCTGAATGTTTTGTGCAGCATATTCCAAAGTGGTGGATTTGGTGTTACTACAGCATGCCCATGTGTTGGACAATAAATGGCCTCTTCACTTCACAATATGGAGATATAGACAAGGAAATAACAGTTTTTGGAGAGACCAAATCAGTTTCCACTTTCCTCAAGGACTACTTTGGATTTCACCACGGGCAGCTCAAACTGGTAGCTGTTCTTGTCATTGCCTTCCCTGTATTGTTTGCATCTCTTTTTGCTTATTTGATAGGGAAATTAAACTTCCAAAGGAGGTGAATGATAGATAACATGTCCTAAACTCCTAGCAGAGACATGTCTATGGGACGCGAGCTCTGTGACCTGAACCTTGTTCAAATTACTTAAATACAGAATAAAAATAGGAACTCATGGTGGAGCTCAACCAGGGATGATGTAATAATATTTTAAAAGTTAAGACTCAAAGAAGTAAGTCCATTTATCTGTAGATTGTTTTCTTTTGTTTGTGACTAACATTAATTGATGGAAATTTGGTGTAATTTATGGTTTGATGTCTCTAATGATATCCACCATGTGCACCCAATATTAGTATCTATGAAGGCAAAACAGAAGTTAGACCTTTGTTCAAAATACGAAAGAGAGATACAAGATCTTCCTATATTCTGTATCGTGTTAAATGTGAACCAATAATGCGGAGAAATAATGTTAATGAGAGTAGCATATTCTTTCAGTTGCCTCCTAGATTAAAACAAGTTCATATTAAATGGAGAAGAAAAGGCCAATCTCGTGAAACTATATATAGCAATCTAAAAGAATAAAGACTAGAAAATTTACTGATCCATAAATGCTAAACAATTGGTTCTAGCAAGAGGATAAGAATTTGGAATTGACAGTAATAAAATGTCAGGCGAACATCCCAATGACGACAAGTAGAAACAATAAAGAACAAATCTTTGACTAAACCTACTTACCCACTTGATCTTAGAGAATATCAACATAGCTCATTCGCTTCAGCTTCAAATCAAACTCAGTCTTTCTTGTATAGGGCTCTGAATGATCGAAAACATGAACATTAGCACTACTCTCCATTGAGTCAAATTACCATAAATATCACGCAAAAAGAAACGCATTTAGGACACACTAGAGTTTAGGGTTTACCAAGAAATACAAACCAATTGTGAGATCGAAAATCGCAGTGAAAGAATACTGCAAGGACAACAGAGATTCAAGGATCCCCGACCTTATATCCGATTCCGAAGTAGCCGTTGGAAATCTGATTCGCGAACCCCAAATTTTCTTTCGATTTGAGGAAGATCGGAACCCCAGATCTCATCCGTCCATATGTATTTCTTAGAGATCTGTGTCCTGCGCATTGATCTGATAAGAATGCATTTTCCCATATAGAACCGTTGATAAGAAAATGAAAGGAATAAATGCCCAAAACCCCTAACAATATAAATAATTGTGTCCGCACCCTCCAGTTTGAAAACTTTGACATAAGCCCCATATAAATCACTATAATTACGCGGGCCACCTTATTTCCCTGATAATTACACTTAAGCCCATAAGGTGTAGACTTAAAAGAGCTGATTGTCCACTTCGTTATTGAAAATTACAGGGTGTTACATGTAAAACGCCCACAATAATATCTCCCTAATCCCCTCCCCTCCACTCCACCCCCCACTCTGAGGCGCATCCGCCTGTCACCGGAGATGCGTGCTCTCTCGTCCCTTTCTGCCGCCGGGAATCTCTTCACCTCGCAGCCGGCGAATCCCAACCTGAACGAATCAATTTCCAAGAAGCCCCCTGCCCTCCCCATTCCCAAAAGGCCGCCGCGTTCTCCTCCTCGGCAACCCCCTTCTCCTCCGTCCCACCATCCCAGCCCCGCCTTCAAGCTCCCCCACTCCCGCACCAAGTATCACAAGCCCATACCTCCCTCCGGCGACGTATCCGACGCCCCCGGAGGCCGCGCCGTCGTCCTCGGCCCGGATGGCGTCTCCTACTGCCTTCCCGGCGCGCCGTTTGAGTTCAAGTTCAGCTACTCCGAGACGCCCAAAGCCAAGCCTCTTGCTATCCGGGAACCCACCTTCCTCCCCTTCGCGGCGCCAGACATGCCCCGCCCGTGGACCGGCAAGGCGCCGCTGCTGTCCAAGAAGGAGAAGGCCAGGAAGAGAGGAAAGATTCGGCTTTTCGAGCCATTGAGTCCACCAGAGGTAAATGGAGAGGAGGAGACGAGTAGGATTTTGGAGATGAGAGGGAGAACTGGAGCGGAGTTGGGGGAGTATCCGGAAGAGGAGAGGAGCCGGGAGGAGATTCTTGGGGCGCCGTTGACAAGGGAGGAGGTGAAGGCATTGGTGAAGCCACATTTGTCACACAATCGGCAGGTCAATCTCGGTAATGGCGGCAAAGGTGTTTGCTTTTATTCCTGTTGTTTGAAATGGACTTATTGGGGTCTGAGACTGGTATCGGTGGTTATTGTAATGCAGGAAGGGATGGCCTGACGCATAACATGCTGGAGCTGGTGCACACCCACTGGAAAAGGCAAGAGATTTGCAAGGTTAGGTGCAGAGGCGTGCCAACAGTGGATATGAAAAATTTGTGCCAGCATCTTGAGGTAAAATTTTCCTTTTTAGCACCCATGGAAGGTGATTGCTAATCAACGTATGCACGAAGTAGTTATTGGCTAGATTTGTTGGTGTCTTTTATTTATATTGTTTCTTTGGTTAATACAAATGCAACATGCTAGTGAATAGTGCTTTGAAATGCCAACTTTTACTTCATATTGCTGTTTGGGGTCTCCCTTGCTCTGTAATTCCATTCTGTACTTAATTCAATGATGTTGTACATGGATCAACCTAGATAACAGGCAATGCTTTTGCATAGTTGTTTTTTGTTTTATTTTAGTTTCATTTTATGAAAATCATATAGCATAAAGGCAATGGCTGATTCTGAAGTGTCATCCATAATGCCAGGAAAGAACTGGGGGCAACATTATTCATCGACAAGGTGGTGTTGTTTATCTATTTCGTGGCAGAAACTATAACCCTTGTTTACGTCCACGGTATCCAGTAATGCTGTGGAAGCCAGCTGCTCCCGTCTATCCAAAGTTGATTCAGGAAGCTCCCGAAGGACTTACAAGAACAGTGGCAGATGAACTAAGAAAGAAAGGAGAAAACTTACTGCCAATACGTAAATTAGGTAAACTAATTAAATGGAGCTTCAAGAAAATCGACATAAAATTTTGTTCAAACTTTGTATGTGTTTTCTTTGTTATTTCAACTTTTTGTCCACAAGGATTTCCCTTTTGTAGAATTACTCATTGATCAAGTTTATTTGTTTGAATTGATAAATGTTCTTGAAGAATACAAGTCTTAATATCGTAGTCTACTTTGGAAAAGATTGTGTTCACTTATTTACTTGCTAAATATAAATCCTCCAAATATATTTTGCAGTGAAAAATATTCTTGAAGAATACATGTCTTAGTATCTTAGTCTACTTTGGAAAAGATTATGTTCAATTATTTACTTGCTAATTATAAATCCTCCAAATATATTTTGCAGCGAAAAATGGAATATATCTTACCCTTGTCAGGGATGTCAGGGATGCTTTTGAAGGAAGTCCTTTGGTAAAGCTCAACTGTAAAGGGATGAATCCAAGCGATTATAAAAAGATTGGAGCAAAGTTAATGGTTTGTGAGCCAGAGTTCAACAGAACTTTCTTTCAATATATTTTGTATCTGTGGAATATTTATGGTCCTATTCCCAAAAGGAATCATCCACTCAAAAAGTTGGATGATAGAAATATGATTTTGAAAGAGATTCCTTGGAGCTAGCAAGAAGTTACAAGTCTTGTTTACTGATTTTACAGGCCTTGTTTCCTGAATTTCATCGCTTATGTCTTACAGGAACTTGTTCCATGTATTCTGTTGTCCTTTGACAATGAGCAGATATTGATGTGGAGGGGAAAAGATTGGAAGTCTAGGTACCAAAAATCCGGTGCATCAGTTTCAAAGCTTTCTTTAGCTGATAATGCCATGTCATCCAATCTGAATGATTCAGGTATGCATTTCAAAATTTGTGATCTTCTGCATTATGTCTCTGCTGTCTTGGATGTGCATTTTGATATCTTAGATGAATTATGTCTCAGCTGTCTTGGATGTGCATTTTGATATCTTAGATGAATTATGTCTCAGCTGTCTTGGATATGTGTTTTGATATCTTAGATGATCGTGCTTAAAACAAAGTTATCCTCCCATAAACCCCTGAAGACCAGGAAAGGACTGTTAGTCAGGTGTCACTACGACAGCTGGATATGTAGCATAGTGGACTCTGGGAAGTGTTTGAAGGTCTACACTTCTATTATGTAGTATGTTATGTTTCTATTCATCAAGGTTCAAAATCCTGGTTTCAGTTTGGTTCCCAAAGGGCAGTATTTTGGCCACTTTGATGTCTGGAGAGCAGCAGAAAAGCCCAGGAGATGGAGATGGGGGTGAAGGCAGTGGACAATTAGGACTGAATTGAGGCCCTGTTCTAGTTTAGCACTTGCCGAAATGTTTTTGTCTTAGCACGTTTTTAAGACCTGATAACCATGCTACTCATTGCATCTAATACAAAGATTCATTATCTTTCTTTTTGTCATAATAACTTATCAAAGGTCCAACTTGCCAAAATAAATAAATAGATAAATAAATCCAAACTTCTCTGCTTTAAGAACCTGTGTGTTATAATTTCTAAATGTCACAGAAAATTGTGTTTTTGTGCAGGTCCTATGGTTGGCATCAGTTATAAAGCCATTGGGAAAAAAGAAATTTCTAGCCCAAGGATGTTATCACTCTGGAAGCAGGCAATCAAGGCCCAGAGAGCATTATTGTTGGATGACACGGAACTCGGTCCAGATTCTCTGCTTGAGAAGGTGGAGGAATTTGAAGGCATTTCACAGGCAGCTGAACATTCATATCCAGCCTTAATAATCTCTAGTGTGGAAGGGACTGATCTTCATAAAGCTGGATCCGACTTCCAGATCAACGACGACAATGAGGATGATGGTGATGGTTTCATTGACACAGATGCATATGATGAAACCTGTGAACATGATGAGAATGATATTGATGATTGTTTCTGAGAAAGATGGCTTCACAGCTATCTTACTCCTTGATTAATTCCCAAGGGGCATACATAAAGACTGTAAACATGCTGGTTATTGAGGCTTTGGATTTGGTGCTAGATTTTTTGAGGAAGTCTGAAATCTTGTGGATGTTGGTGAAGAATTGCTTTAGATAGCGGGTAATCATGATTTCTATTAGGCTCTCAGGCTTCACCTCTAGTGAGAGCATGCATAGATGCTGTATTTTTGTCAGTTGTGATGTATTCGCCGTAAGCGTCTTTTCCCAGCAGCTAAAGCTCAGATTGCAGGATTGATTCCTTGAGACATCTGATCTCCAGCTGATAACAGTTCCCATATATTAAATTTATTCAGTAAACCTAGGTTGGATTAATAAACATTATTTTTGTGTCCGACTGTTCCCCTGCCTTTGTGGCTTTCTCACCAAGTAGACGTTAGATACTTGTCGCAGATCATTTCCGCTGAGATAACCCTCCACATGTGAACAGTATTGATCCACGTACTACAGACTGTCAACATGTGTCATTCTCATTTTGGATCTGAAAAGGACACCCATGGACAACTATGATAGAATATGTCATCCGCTGTCAGCTACTGTGCCCCTTGCGCATTCTATAAGGCCAGGAGCCGTTCCAGAACAACTCCGGGAGTATCACCCAAAAAATATGGCACTAGTATCGCCTGACTGAAACAAGAAAGGAGAGATGGCTTCAGCAGGACAGCTTGTGGAAAAGCCACTAAAGATACAAACTCAACTTCCTTCTGAATATAGGCCCCGCCCGCCACTGCCGGAACAAAGCAAAAGGGACCTCTACACAGCACCACGTCATGGAGCATTACCAAAACAGAAAGGATCTCTCCCGTTGTTCTAGCACAAGGAATCTCTGCAGAATTGAAAGTGCGCTAAATAATTGAGCATCCAACCAGAAGCACAATTTGAATGAAAAACAAATCAAAAACAAATGGAATGTTCTTTTGTCAGCATAATAATAGAGAAACAGTGCACACAACCAGATAGTCTTCTTCATCCTGCTTTTCCAACATACCAGATAGTCTTCTTCGTCCTTGCTTTTCCTGCTTTTCCAACATACCAGATAGCCTTCGTCGTCCTTGCTTTTCCAACATAAATCGAAGTTAAAGAAAAAAAATAAGATAATTCCAGGTCCTTTGTTTCTTCAGAAACAGAACATGACCAAACTAAATAAAATCCACAAGAACAGGACAAGTAGAAGCTCGCACATAACAACCAGGATGACTGTATAGACCATCACAAACTAACAACTAGGAGGACCAAATATAGATAGAGCAGCAGCAGCAGCGTTTCTTAACTAAACGGACAATCAGAGAAAAGTAATGATATGCTCGTATTGCCTGGATATAAGGATCTAGGCCACAGGCTTCTCCCACTTCAGGGGCTTGACCACCTCCCAGGTGAAGTCTGGGTCCTCCCTGCCAAAGTGTCCATAGGCTGCAGTCTTGAGGAACCTGCCATTGCCTCCCCTCTTGAGATCAAGGTTAATGGTGATCATCCCGGGTCTGAAGTCAAAGTTTTCCTTCACAATCTTCAGGATCTCCTTGTCTGGGATTTTGCCAGTGCCATAGGTGTCAACAAACACGGAGAGCGGCTCAGGCACACCAATGGCATAAGACACCTGCACAATGCACCGGCGAGCAAGACCATTTGCAACAATGCTCTTGGCTGCCTGCCTGACAATGTAAGCTCCACTTCGGTCAACCTTGGTGGGGTCCTTGCCAGAGAAGGCGCCACCACCATGGGCGCCCCAGCCACCATAGGTGTCAATGATGATCTTACGACCAGTGAGCCCAGCATCACCATGAGGGCCACCAATAACGAAGCGCCCAGAGGGGTTAAGGTGGAAGATGGTCTTCTCATCGAGGTACCGTTCGGGGATCACAGGCTTGATGACATGCTCCTTAAGGTCAGCAGCAATCTCATCATTGGTCACCGTCTCGTCATGCTGAGTGGAGATGAGGACAGTGTGGACACGGATGGGGACCATGGCACCATGTTCTTTGCGGTATTCCACAGTAACCTGCAACGGAACAACACAAATTAAATCCCCAATACCAAGCAACAACTACTCACTTGAGCGATAATTCTCCTGTCTACAAACCTGGGTCTTGCCATCAGGTCTGAGCCAGGGGCATGTGCCATTCTTGCGGACCTCAGTGAGGCAAGCACCAAGCTTGGTGGCAAGCACATGGCTGAGGGGCATCAGCTCAGGGGTCTCATCAGTGGCATACCCAAACATGTGTCCCTGGTCACCAGCGCCAATCTCTTCCGGACGCTTAGTGAAGTGGCCATGGACCACCTGGGCAATCTCAGGGGATTGCTGCTCAATGTTGACAAGCACCTTGCAGTGGTCAGCATCAAGACCCACATCATCAGACACAAATCCAATCGATCGGCAGGTGTCACGGACAATCTTCTCATAGTCCACATTGGCCTTGGTGGTGATCTCACCAAAGACCATGACCATGTTGGTCTTGGTGCAGGTCTCACAGGCGACCTTGCTGTCGGGGTCCTGGGCGAGGCAGGCATCAAGCACAGCATCCGAGATCTGGTCGCAGAGTTTGTCAGGGTGCCCCTCATTGACGGATTCCGAGGTGAAAAGAAAGGTGTCAATCTCGGCCATCTTCTTAGATCTGAATGAACAAAAAAATTAATAAATTTTACTACACAGAAGGAAGAAACTTTCGCAGCCTAAATTGCAATTTATATTATGCACCCAATCGTTATATGAGAAAAGGTTTCAAATCGAATAGGTAACAATAGGATTCAAATCCATTGAGACCAAATATATAATACTACCATTGCTCGTATAAAAAAAAGAATCCACTAAAACAATAATGCAAGGTCATCTCTGAGTCACGATTCACTTAGTTCACAATATGACACAACAAGATTCTAACAAACTCATGCATCTGAAAAATCAGAACCCAGTAAAAAATGACAAAGAATGCCCAGGATCTCAGAATCAAATATATCACGCAACTACAAGCATCCATCCATCGCGTAACTACATGTAAAAATTGAATTTTTCTTTTTTTTTAAGATTTTGCAACAAAGGAAGAAGAAACTCTGGTACTTTGCAGAACACTAACTTCGAATGACTTCTCAAGACGAAATGTACAAGAAACAAATAAGGAAAATGCAAAACTACTCATATTGTTGCAATTTTCTCTAGTAGGACACCAAAACATCCCATGGATCGGTAGCTACTTTCACTATTCATCAGAAAGATACATCACAACCATATATGCAGGCATTGAAACGCTCAAAAGCCTAAAGCAGATCTCAAACCAACGGGGTAAAGAAGGCCAAAACCCCAATAATATTCACAGATCCAGACCACCTCCTAATAAAACAAACGAACCCGGCCAGATCCTCAGGTCCAACACTCACAGGCTATATATATATAATATCCCCGAATCGACAAGATCTTCGAGATTTTTCCTGTACAGATCCAGATCTAAACTAGACCTGCAACAAAGTCCCCCAAACCACACAATGAACACTAGATCAACGATTCCAGGCCCAAAAAACAAGAACAACTCAGTTCAAAAAGCAACGAAACCCATCATTCGCAGAGGATCCAGGAGATAAAGAGCAAAAACAAGGAAGAAAAAACGAAGGGGGAGAAACAGTGACCTGGAGGAGGGAAAGAGATATCGAGCGCGCCTCCGAATGGATGGTTTCGAGATAAAGCCGAGGGTCCTTTGGCACCCCCCTTTCACGGCCCTCACCGTCCGCCCGATGCCCGCTATTTATAGACTCGAGTGACAACTGATTGGTCGAGGGAAATCCGGAAAGGGACCGCCAGATGTGGAAATCACCACCGTCGGATCTGAATTCAATCGGGTGGGGCATCGCCCGTCACCGGCTGCAGCCCGTGGTCACCAAACCCTGCTTGGGCCCTTTAGAGACGTTAAGCCGGCTAGGTTCATTGTATCCGCGGCGGCTCAGCTCGGCTTGAGCCACCGACTAGGATCAGCTGGCGTTTAACAAACACACACAGTCAAATATTGGCAAATAGAACAGCGTGCTGTCCTGTACGCTTTTGGTAGCAAGCTAGCTTTATTTCCATCGTCAGCATGGAACAATAAATTAAAAACGTAGTTAGGATCAAATAGATTTTTGTTATAATGCGAAGATAGGTGGTTTCCATTAAGTTCAGCACAAATTAATATATCATTTGCGTTGCTAATTATTTTGCTTAGTTGCAACATCAGAGGAGCAGGAGATTAGAGAGAAGAAGAGGGTCGGTTTCTTGGAGTAGGTAAAGGGCGTGTGTGTCGTTCGGTTCACCCGACAAAACATTAAAGAATGTGTTCAAATTTACAGTAAACACGAATCGCTCTTATTGTAATCGTCCGCGTAGATCGAGAGAACAAGGACGCGTACCTGCGCAAGGCAGGAAGCAGCCAGTTGTAGTAGGTAAGGTGAATTTTACTCGCCGGGGATGGCACCACTTGGCATTTCCAATTCGTCGGTGGCAACGGAGTTGGTGGCGTGGGCCCGACGCAGCGGTGGAGAATGACGACATTCGTATCGGAACGGTTCCGCGCTCGAAAGCGGATCCCAGCTGGTTGGATCGGATTATTAAATTCAGATCCAGATTGGGCCCGCCTGATTGGGACTCGGCAGAGAATAAAAATAAGGTTTTAAGTTTTCCATTTCCGTTTTCTTTTCCACACCCAATCGTAATCGGTATGTTTCGATTTCAATTCCGATCGTTTTAATTTTAATAATAAAAAAAATTAATTATTAATTATGTATTAATCAAAGTTTATCTATATTTTGATTATATTTTGACTTCAAAAAAATTTCAAAAAACTTGTAAAAAATTGTTAATAATTTTATCATAAATAGTAAATATAAGGTTAATTAATTTAATTAAATTTTATAGTTAATTCTTAAATGAGTCCATGATCCATTTATTAAATTTAGATAAATAATTACCTTTAATTGACTAAAATACGTTTTTATAATCCGTCAAGTGATTTATTTTAAATTTCAATTTCAAAAACATGGTTTGAACTTAGAGAAATTGCCTTATTATGTTTGATAAAAAAATCATTTCCATTTTTAGTTTGAACCAAAATTTGGTTATAATTATATTGTGAATAAAATCTTCTAACTTTATTTTAATTATTTTTTAACTTCAAATGAAAAATATTATAATATTTTTAAAAAAAATTGAAACAATAATGCATGGTCTCGGTCGAAAGATTTTTCTTACTTATTAATTATGTATTGACATGGGAGTAATATACTGACCGATACAATTTTTTTTTTTTTGGCTTTTGCTTTCAGTGGAACTATCATACACGTATATGAAAAAGGTGAAAACACATGCACGTGAACTGCGGGTTATATTGTTCACTCAATTTTAGTTCCAAAGGCCGGCGAGGGTGCAGGCGCTGGCACGCGGCTAGCGAGGCGTGGCCCTAGCGAGGGCACATGTGCTGGCGCACGGTTGGCGAGAGCGCGAGCGCGGTTGCGAGGTTGAGGCCAAAGCTCGGACGCGAGTCTAAGGGTGTGGGATCAAGTGCGAGCGTGGGGATGCAAGTGTGAGCGTGCTCGTTAGGGCGGGGTGAGGACGTGGGCGTGGACACCAGGTTGGCAAGCACACATGTCCGTGCTCCAGAGGCCGGTGCTAGGGCTCAAGCGCAGACGCGATGCTAGCCAAGGCTCGGGCACAACTCGAGACTGGCGAGGGCGCGGGGGGTGGGTGAGGTGCGAGTGCAAGCACAAGCTTGCACCCGCACTTGCGCCCGCACTTGCACGAGCGCATGAGTGCGGGCACCAAAGATCGGTGCGAAGACACAAGCTCGATGCCAGCGAGGACTTGAGCGTTGGCGCAAGATCAACAAGGGCGTGAGAGCAAGCATGAGACCAACGAAGACTGCGTAATCTCCGCGTGCGAGCTCACTGCACACTCTCCTCGCACGAGCTTGCTATCCAATCTCCCCGTGCGAGCTCACTGCACTCGCTCTGTGCTCACCTCCTAATCCTAAACCGAAACGAATTTTACCAATATATTTCAGCACCGACCGAAACGATTCGATTTTGGCCAAAATTTAAAACCTCCAATAAAACATCTCCAACTTTGTTTAATTTTTTGTTTAGGGCGATTTATTTTAATTTTTGGTCATTGCTCTCGGACAAACACTAAAATAGTCTGTGGCATGGCCATTCATGAAGTCTCTGCTGGACGGCCACTCATCAACTATTTAAATTACAACAAAAATATAAAATAATTGCGGTTTTTCACAGGCAAGGAAATAAAATAAAATAAAAAAAGGCACAGCGCATGCCTTTCGATATACGCGTTGCGGCTAATTGAAGTCATTGGCATGTTAAACAAATTATTTAGAAATAATAAAGTATCATAAGATGCGAGTTTTATGCAGAATGACGAAGGTAGCGCCTTCTGATTGCGACTAACAAAATAATTATCTCTTTATTGATTTAAATATAATTAAAAACTTCTATTATTATTAGAGTTTATTTGTTTTGTCATATTTTAAAATTTTTGAACTTTTAATTTTTAAAAATTATAAAATTCAATATTTATCATACATAACTTTAAAATTTTAAAATTTTCGAATTTCAACAACTATAAAATTTACCGATTCTCTAAAATTGATTAAATTTGCAAATTTTATATTTAAAATTCAGCATGTCTAGTCATGTATTGAACATTATAGTCAAATAAAATACACATTTTATTATTTTAAAATTAACAAATCGAACAAAATAAATACAAAATTTTGAAATTATGAATTTATATATCTTATAAAATAAGTATACTATCAAAAATTTTAAATTCAGAGTTTTAAATTTTCAAAATATTATTCTCGAAACTTTTAAATTTGACGAACATCTTTTGTATTTTTTATTTCTTGTCTTTGAGAAATAAATTTTAAAATTTTACGAAATAAATATATCCTAAAAGTTAATGAGATTATTACAATTTTCCAAATCGAAGGAATTTAGATCCGACCATTTACATTTGTTTCCAACCTATTAATTGATTGATTCTATATGGCATGCCCGGTGAATATAAATAAATAATATAGCGGGTGATATGTAAATATCATTAGCATATATAGGGGGTAATTTGTAAATATCATTATTTTCTTGAACAAACAGAGGAATTCTTCTACGCTGATCGACAGCATATGCTTTACCTTGAAAACTCGGATGTATTATTGTAATGAAAAATCGAGAATTAAGTTGTCAACTTTCATTGACGAACTTACTTCACATGGAAACTAGCTGTTAGCCTTATTTGATCAGTAGGACCGGCCTCGAAGAGACAAAGGACAACTGAATGAAGTTGCTGCTGCTCTTCAAAGTTCAAACCTTAACTTTTGTTTTTGTATTTTGATGTACAGTGACTGATTGACTTAAACCCAGGTCTGATTCTATTTTTGGCGACTTTTGTGTGTCTAAACTTCTTTTTGTAATGATACATCTATTGTATTTTTTATTTCTTATCTTTGAGAAAATACTTATTAATGGTAAAGTCTAGCTTGCTCCAAAAAAATTTGTAAATATCATTAGTTCGGGACCCTCCGTAAATCTAATTTAATCTGACTATTTTTATCAAAAAAGTGAGAAAATGAGATGAATTTTTATAAGGATAAAAACATTCATTTTAAATTATTAAATTTTCATTTACTTGAAGGGTGTTTTTTAGAACTTTATCTCATTGTTCATTATTATTTCGACCCTTTCTCTTCTTCTCTCCTATTTAGCTACTATAAAAGATGCAAGAAATCTTTTTTTTTATGTTTTTCATAAATTTATGATTTTATATTTAGAAGAGAGACATATTTGGTTCCATCTATAAATTCATGGTTTTTTATTTGTGAAATACATTTTTTTCCTATCATGAATTTATGATTTTCTACTTAGATATTTCATCCTTTTTTTGTTGTTTTGCATGAATTCATGATTTACTTTTGAAAAAAAAAATTTCTTTTTTTTTATATTTTTGTTCTCTCAAATTAGATTTTGGTGAAAGAGAAATAATAACAAGAAAAAAAACAAGCAACCCATATGATTGTTGCTGCCATTAAATTCCTCACCTTGTCCTATGTTATTATTGATCTTTCTCATTCTGGATTTTCTTAATCTTTATTTATTTTAGAATTTCTGAGAAACTCGTTAAATTTGAGAAAGTAATAATTGGAGGAGCGAAAATTTTTTATAGATGTTGTATCAAGGTCTATAGATAAAAAATGAAAAATTGGCAACCTCATCGACCTTATTTCTCACAAAGGTCATTCCCCTCACCATCTTTCGCATTTTCGTTTTTTTGTAAAGTTTAATAATGAATATAAAGATTTTGGTAATTGCATCTGGTCTATCACTCACAAAAGTTCTCATCCCCCTCACTTCCCTCTTCCTCGCCATTTATTTTGTATTTTTATTCTTATTTATTACATTTTTTTGAGTTTTACATATTGAAATCAATAAAAAATGTGAATTATTATTATGACATTCTTATTTATTTATTTTTTTTGTGATTTATTGTATATAAATTGACAATAATTCAATAAAAGTGGATTACAATAGCAGTCTTAACAATTTTATACTCGAAATCAAGTTAAAAAATATCTAAATTTCATAATAAATAGAGTTCATACTAATTATTGTAACTTTATAATCTATCATTATCAAGATGATAGATAATAAATTTTATAAAAGCGAAACATAATTTTTTAATCAATTATTTTTCTACGTTAAAATAAATTTTTTTATGACAAATAATAATATTTTATAATAACTTGTGTTGATATATGTGACACAAATATGATCAAAAATATAAATTAAAAATTTTTAAATACTAAAATAATATATATATTATAATGTAATATATACAAGGTATATGTACCACACTAGCATTTAGAGAATACAGGATAATCTGCGGAGTCTCCGATCCAAATCAGGGACTTGTATTTAAGTTCTAAATTCAGGGGCTTATCTGCAAATAAATATTATTTTCCAAGGGTAAAAACCCAAAACCCTCCGAGGAGCCTTTTCTTTCTCCGGGTTCGTCGTGCCCTGGTAAAGCTCCGGCGGCCGCGATGGCGGAAGTCAAGCCCAGAGGTCAATTCAAGCTCCGGCCTGGCCCCTACCTCGGTGAGATTTCTGCTTTGTCCTTCTTCCCTGTCTCCGCCCATCTCTCCCCGTTCCCCCTCCTCCTCGCCGGCACCGGATCCGAGCTCCTCCTGTACGACGTCGGCTCCGGCGATCTCATAAAGTCCCAACACATTTTTCAAGGCATACGGGTCCATGGAATAACGGTTCGAGACTCCTCCTCAGTCGCCGTGTTCGCCGAGCGGCGCGTCAAGCTGTTCCGCCTCCGTGTGGAAACCCTGTCGTGCGTCGATGTGGTGTTGGATCAAGAAATCCCTCGATTCGATCACTGGGTGCTTGATTTGTGTTTCTTGAAGGTAATGCTTTTCTTTTATTCGTGATTTTGCTCCAATTTGATGGCTTTTGAGCCAGATTGGCTGGCGGCAGGAGGAGGATTGGCTTTCGGTGGGACTGACTGATAACTCGGTGGCGCTTTGGAATATCAAGAAGAATGAGTTGGTCGCAAGAGTGAGATATCCAGGTCTGGTTTTTCTGGATTTTTTGTTTGTGTGCTTATTGTTAGTCTCAGCAGTCCTTGTTTGATCGATGCAGTTATTTTTTCAGAGAGATGTCTTTTGTATTCAATGCGGATGTGGGGTGATGGCGTTGATAATCTTCTCGTGGCATCTGGTACGATTTTTAATGAGGTGTGTGCGCTCTGTTTTCTACAAAATCGTTTTTGGTGCAACTGATTTTCTGAAACTGATTAGTTTCTGTGAAAAGATTGTTATTTGGAGGCTATGTCGTCAAGGAATGGATCCATCACAGACATTGTTGCTAGATGGCAATTATGATCCTAGCATTTCATCCCCTGAAGATGCCAAGTTTCCCGATCAACAAATGTTCATTGCTGTTCATGTGTTTAGACTCACTGGACATGAAGGTTCAATCTTTCGGATGGCATGGTCTTCTGATGGATCAACATTGATGTCTGTCTCCGATGATCGTAGGTGGGCTATCGCTTTATATCTGCATTGTCAGTTTTGCCGCCAACACTGCATAGACATGTCACTTGGTTTAATAATGCATAGCTGAATTTGTTGTTAAGACAGTGCAAAAATATGGATGATTAATGCTGCAACAGAAGATGATGCTGATAAGGAGGAGAACCATCACTGCCAGACCTCTGTTTACCTGACGCTCTTCGGTCACAATGCTAGAATCTGGGATTGTTATTTATCTGATTCTGTAAGTATTTGCAATTCTCTTTATTTGCTTTGATTGGTCTTTTTATGATCCATACAGTTACGGTGTTCACGCGAAACTGTAGGTACACTTTTCATGAAATGGGAAGTGGGCTGTGCACGACTGGCCTCTCTCATTTTCTAGCCCTTTGTTTGCCAACATCTGATTGGTTTTACTTTCCATTTAGATAGCTATTACAGCTGGTGAAGACTGTACCTGTCGTGTGTGGGGAATGGATGGCAGACAGCTCCTGGTGAATAGAGAACATGTGTAAGTCTGTAAATTCTTAATATTAAGTTCATTGTACAATTCAAGCATCCTTCCACACTGAACAAATATGCTTTTAATGATTATTTGTTATTGTTATTGTTATAATACAGTGGAAGAGGTATATGGCGATGTTTATATGATCCAAGTTCTTCTCTTCTTGTCACTGCTGGTTTTGATTCTGTGATCAAAGTACACCTATTTTCATCTCCCCCCTTTGAAGGGCCATCAAAACACGTGGACATGATCAAGCCAAGGGACCATACGGAGAACTTTAGTATTTGTGCACCTAAAGCACCTAAACAGCTCGGTTTGATGAACAGGTAATATAATTTTCGTGCATCTGCATTTCTTTGAATTTCAACTTTTGGTTGTGGAATCACTCTTTCCATCTCTATAACTTCTCCTTCAAAAAAAATTCTTGCAATTTCTCCAATTGCTTATTACTTTTAAGTTATTACATTTTCCGGAAAGCAGTTTTCTTCCAATTTACTTTATTCCCAGAAGCTTGTCCTGGAAATTAGGTTGAACTAACTCCAAATAAATGAAGGAACTTAAGGCTAACATTGACTGAAGAGTCAAACACTAGTGTCAGAAAGATCGGCATATTATATTTTGAACATATTCGGAGATTTTAGTGGATTGATTCTCGTCACTTACCCTTTTGTTATTGCTTGAATTTGGTTCAGTGTTGCTGGTGTTTCCAGTGACCCTGTTTAACTTGTGTTATTTGGTACAGCAAAAGCGAATACGTAAGGTGCTTGTGCTTTACTCAGGAGGATATCCTTTATGTTGCAACCAACAATGGATATTTGTATCATGTTAAACTTTTCAATCCTGGGGATGTACAATGGACTGAACTCACGCAAGTCAGTCAAGAAGTGCCAATTATCTGTATGGACATAATTGCCTTAGACTCATATGAACTTTCAGCAAACAAGGTAGCTACAATCGCTGTTGGTGATGGTCAAGGAAATGCGACAATCTGTAGAGTCATAACTGATGGTCCATCCCCAAATATAGTATCATGTTTTACATGGTCCGCTGAAAAACCAAGACAGTTGCTAGGGATCTTTTGGTGCAAGTCTTTGGGATGTAGGTAATTGTCCAACTTAGTGCTTTTATGTTTCATACAAGAGAAGTTGTCGAATGATCATAGTATCTCACTGTTTATGCAGCCACGTGTTCACCACTAATCCTGGAGGAGTTGTGAAGTTGTGGAAGCTAAATGATGTTTTAAAATCTGAGTCTGGCAAAATAAATTCAGACCAGGCAGTGTCTCTTATCACAGTTTTCACATCATGTTACGGGGCAAGAGTAACGTGTCTAGATGCATCAAATGAAGAAAAGGTAATGAATTTGCAACGAATGGTAATTTATGATATTCAACTGTCAATTTAAATCTTGATGACCACAGCCTGATGTTTTATTTACTATTCTTGTCCGTTAACGGAATGAATCCAGTTATCACTTTTTTTTTTTTTGATGAAAACCTTTGTTTCACCAGTGGTAAAAATTGACTTATTTCTATGTAATAGCAGCTCAAGAAATGTTCTTACATGTTTTTAGTGGTTATTCAACCAAGTGAGACTGCCTTGTAGGTTCTGGTATGTGGTGATCAGCGTGGGAATCTTACTGTTTTTCACCTGCCAAAAGGCCTAATGGTTACTAATTTCAATAAGATGGAAGAGACCCCTTTAGTCAATCAGTTTAAAGGGGCCCACGGGATCTCTACTGTGACGAGCATTCTGATTGCCAGGACAGAGTCCAAGCAAGTTCATATTCGCACGGTAAAGAAGTAAGTTTAAACAATGAATTGGAGCACTGAACACAACTGCTAAACTCTCTTATTTTCTTGCTTCTGTGATTTCTAGACTGGAGCAGATGGATGCATTTGCTGCTTTAAGTATGACACAAACATGGGGATTTTGGAATTCATTGGGATGAAGCAGGTGAATGAGTTGAGTTCAATCCAGTTTGTTGTGACCAAGACAACCTTGTTGGAAGATTTTGCACATGCAAAATGTGCAATCGGTTTTACATCTGCTGATTTCATAATGTGGGACCTCAGAAATGAAGCAAAGGTACTTCTGCACCTAACTATACCCATAAATGTTTTAGTCGTTGTTTATATGCGATCTTTATGCAACAGTGACTAACCAACTATCATTTGATTATGCAGATAATTCAGATCCCTTGTGGTGGGTGGCGGCGTCCATATTCCTATTATATTGGTGCTGTCCCTGAATATCAGAACTGTTTTGCCTTTCTAAAGGTTTTCAACCATTATTTGCCATCACAATTGTCTTACATATTAGTTGTTTTTGTTTCTCAAGTTTCTGTATTCTGGAATGGAATCATTTGCTTAATGTAGCTGAGAGTTATATGCTGCTCAGTTTTGTCCTTCACATACCATACAGGTTTTCTGTAATCATAATGCAACTTTCTTTTGACAGGATCAAATCATTCACATTCATAGACGTTGGGCTCCAGTTCATGCAAAACAGCTATTTCCGTTGGTTTTGCACATGCAATATCATGGAAGGGAGATACATTCTCTCACTTTCATATCTTCGGGGTTCCCAAGAATGAATCGTAACTATTGGATTGCAACAGGATGCGAAGATGGAACAGTTCGACTAACAAGGTCGAAATTATATTGATATTTTGTGTTTTAATCATGTAACTGATTGGTGCCCTTCTGAGAAATTTTTTTTTCTTTATTTACATAAAGAACAATAATGATTTGCTTTAAAAAGCCATTTTGCTTTTTGCATGTGAATTTTTATGCTCACAGAAAATTCTTTACATCTACGATCTTACTGTTGTGATTCTGATATTTATCCCATCAGAAAAATGAAACTTAGAAATATTTAATAAAAATTTGCAACTGAACGTAAAGGAATGAACTGAGCCAACAGAAAGCTGATGGTATTAATTATTTCTTGCAGCAAAAATTGATCACAAAATGTTTGTGGTGTTCTTCAATATTTTTTTACTGTACTTTCATGTATTATCAAATGGAATGTAATACATTATAAGTATCCTGTCTGGTTTGTATCCCTTTTGCTTCATTATTATCTTAATACTTGCATGTTTCTATTCTATGCTATATTGAATAACCATGTGCATCTTTCCTAGATTGCACATGCTAAAAGAGATGTGATGCTTCCTTTGTAGATACTTGCCTTTTGGCATTAGAAATTGGAGCGCATCTGAATTGCTTGGGGAGCATGTTGGCGGATCGGCTGTACGGTCCATTTGCTTTGTGTCAAGGATCTACAAATTCAATGCATCTCTAAGTTGCAATTCCTTTGGAGGATATATAGACAGTTCTTCAGCAGACAGCCATGAGAACCAGTTTTTACTCATATCAGTTGGTGCCAAGCAGGTTTTAACTTCTTGGCGGCTGCTGCAAAACAGGCAAGCGGACAAGGAGGAAGCACATGTTGTTGTGTCATGTATCGATCCGGGAAACAAATCTAGCTCATATAGGAATGAAATGTCTTCACTCTCTTTCCAGTGGCTCTCTTCTTACATGCCTTCCAGGTTTAGCAGTACTCACAGAAAAGCAGGTGCCAGCAATCAAAAGCCCAAAGATGTCATTTTGGATGATGTGGATAATGACTGGAGATACATGGCTGTCACTGGTTTTCTGGTGAAGCATGCTGATAGCAGGTAAAGTTGTGATGGTTTGACATTTTGGGTTCTTACTGATATATGCTGGATACTGCTAGTTATTACAGTTCTGCCCTCATGTGAGTACCTCTACTATGTGAATCTTGGTTCTATGATCCTTCTCTTTTTATGTCAGGTTAGCAACATGCTTCATTGTGGTTGCTTGTTCCGATGCTACACTCTCTTTGCGGGCTCTTCTTTTGCCTTACCGGCTATGGTATGTGGCTGCTAAACTTTAAAGTATTGATTTCTCAAGAAAGCTTTCTTGATTGGACTATTGAGAACTGTTTATGGATTTTCTGTTCTCAAACTTTATCATCTCAGCAATTTGCTTACAATTTTTCTTTCGTATCTGGAAACATCAATTGTTTAGGTTTGAGGTTGCTGTATTGGTCCCACAAAAATCCCCAGTTTTAGCTCTTCAGCATGTCTCTATTCCTATCCATGCCTCTGATCAAGGTGAGTTTCCGCGGGCTAGATTATTCAAACATTCTATCTACTTCTTAGCCACAACTGTTTGCTACACATAGTTATGTATGCATCCATTTGTTTATTCAACATGCACAAATAAAACTTGAAAATGCCTCCTTTTTTGTAAGCTAATAACATTTTTCACAGAATTCAGTAGCAACCCACCTGCACACTGCTGCCACAGACCACCCAAAGGAAAACAGGAAGATGATTCTCTTTTAGGCCATTAACTAAGCCATCTGTTACTATTGTGTGCAAAATGATTTAATTTCCTCATGGTTGTTGCATTTCTGGTTGTTTATAGATCTCTGGTAAGCTTGTTTAACTAGGATATTGTGGTTGCTATTTAGGCCCATTTTTCATGCTCCCAATATAATGTTTCTGATGAAATTTGTTAAAATGGTCACAACCATGAATTTGTGGGTTGTACAAGCCACAAGGGCAGTGAACTTGATCATCAGAAATGACTCCATTATAATTATTCTCTTCCTATGCAGATAATGAGCAGATTGGAAATGTACATATCATCATCAGTGGATCTACAGATGGAAGCATCACTTTCTGGGATGTTACAGGAACAGTTGAGTGTTTTATGCACTTGGTCATTAAGCTTCAACCAGAATTGCTTGTTGGTTATCAGAAACGACCTCAAACAGGAAGAGGAAGTCAAGGCGGTCGTTGGTGGAGATCATTGACTACAGATTACTGTGAAAAGAAAGTCCAGAATGGACTAGACAACGTTGAAGTTGGCAACAGTATCAATGGCCTTGATAAACAATTTGAGACCTTATCTGTGCAAGGTGATAATTGCACTCAAACAGGTCCCAAATCTAGCTCTTCAACTACCAATGATATTCACAAGACAAGCACCATTAACTTGCCTTGTGAAGTGCGAGAAGTGCGGCCATTATATGTGCTGCATTCTGTTCACCAGTCAGGTGTTAATTGCCTACATGTTTCAGAAATGAAGGATTTTTCGCTTTTGAAATCTGGAGTAGCTTTCTGTGTTGTTAGTGGTGGGGATGACCAGGCATTGCATTGCCTTGGCTTTGATTTGACATTGCAGATGGAAAGCAAAGATTGTAATCCTTGTCTGCCAAGTGACCTATCAAACCCTGTTCGGGCACTGCCTCTCAGTCACTCTGCAGGTATATGCATCAGTCTTATTTTGCAATTTGTTCTTATACCAACATACTGAAGTGAAGACTTTAATCTTATGCAGGTGATAGCATTACTCTTAAGCGTGAACTTCGAGTGCTTTCCCAAGACAAAATTGTCTCTGCTCACAGCTCAGCGGTGAAAGGTATTCAGTGACCCTAGTTAAATCCCATACTGACCTTTTCTACCAGCCCACATTTTGTTGGAAATAGCTGAAGCGCTACTTTATTTCATGTAAATTTGGTCAATCTGAGTCAATTTCTGGTATGAATTGAAGCGTAAAACAAGCTGTATTTGCCCTTGCTTCTACGCCCACAGATGCAGGTGCTCACACATTCGCACTGACTATTTTGATGATGAATTGTCTTTCTTCTGTGGGGGATTGTGATCCATTTGTATACAAGAGGGCAACAGAAACCTTGCTCTGCTTTTTGTGCATCTTGCTAGTTCAATTTATGAGGTGCATTTTAGTTTTTGGCCGTATTATCACTCACTGTATTTTTCTGTAGGTATTTGGACAGATGGTAACTGGGCTTTCTCAACTGGTCTTGATCAGCGAATCAGGTGCTGGAAAATCGATCCTTATGGCAAACTCACTGAGTACTCTTGTTTGATCATCAGTGTGCCAGAGCCAGAAGCACTTGCTGCAGTAGAAAGTGGCAGGTGGATTCACTGCTTTGGGTTCTTTTCTTTTTTCCATAAATGCATTTCGATTGGTGTCAAAGGTGCTTAACTTTTTGTTCTTGCCATTTGCTTAGCGCTAGAAACGGATATCAAATTGGAGTTGCTGGAAGAGGGATGCAAATGGTTGAATTCTGTTGCTCATCTGATGAGGATTAGATGATGTCAGGTCATATTCTTTCCACCAGTTACAGGTCTGTATATCCCATGACTGCAATTCTTTTGTGCTTATTATGTGCAATATTCACTTCTTATGACTGCATCGTCTTAGTCACAGCTCCCTTTTGGCTTGTGCAGTTTCCCAACTTGAGCACTGCTAACTGAAGGAATTAACAAATACCATACTTGATCAAGTTATCATAGCTTTGATCTTTCATCTTGCATCAGACCTCTAATGTGTTGGGAGTTTGTGATTCTGCAGAACAGTATTGATGTTTGGAAGTTGGCAATCTTCTTATTTATAGTTAGATAATGCATGTGCTGAGAACAGGTCCCTTCAGCTGGTTTGTGCTCTTCTTTGCCTCATCTTGAAGCCCTCAGCAGACTGTGGGTCAAGGTCCTCTTCGGATCCTAGATTTTACTTGGGATATCGTCTAGAATTGCCCCTTTCTGACCAATGTATTGTATCTTTTAATTATTTTTTCACTGTATTTCTAACGGATATGTGTAAAATATGTGTCCCCATTTTAGCACCAGACAAGGATGTTCTGTTGTAAATTATCTGCTCGATTAAATATAAAACACTATTATTTATTGTTTATTCTTTTCTTTTTCTGGGTTTGTTTTGAATCTGAAGCATGTGGATTGTCCAAATCAACAGCTCAGGCAGACCATTGCGACTGGCATTGCTGTTATTATTATTATTATTATCGTTCGATTTTTCCATATTTAAATGTGAAAAAGCAAAAGAAAAGAAAATAAAGCAGGCATTTCCAAATATGGAACTACTCATTGATGAATAATCATACTGGTACAGATGCGCCGGCGCCCTTCAGATGGTGATGATGATGATGCCAATACAAAGAATTCTAGTGCACAAAGAGGAATACACTCCCTCACTTGCCCGGCACAAAGTTGGTGGCGTAGGCCCAGGCGTTGTTGTTCACCGGGTCGGCAAGGTGGTCGGCCAGGTTCTCCAGCGGGCCCTTGCCGGTGACGATGGCCTGAACGAAGAATCCGAACATGGAGAACATGGCCAAGCGTCCGTTCTTGATCTCCTTCACCTTGAGCTCCGCAAACGCCTCCGGGTCATCAGCCAGCCCTAACGGGTCGAAGTTGCCGCCCGGGTAGAGCGGATCGGTCACCTCCCCTAGCGGCCCGCCGGCAATGCGGTAGCCCTCGACGGCGCCCATCAGAACAACCTGGCAGGCCCAGATGGCGAGGATGCTCTGGGCATGGATGAGGCTCGGATTGCCCAGGTAGTCGAGCCCTCCTTCGCTGAAGATCTGCGCGCCGGCCTTGAACCAGACCGCCTCGCCGAACTTGACTCCGTTGCGAGCAAGCAGCTCCGGAAAGACGCAGCCGAGCGCGCCGAGCATGGCCCATCGGCAGTGGATGACCTCGAGTTCCCTGTTCTTGGCGAAGGTCTCGGGGTCGGCGGAGAGGCCGGCGGTGTCCCAGCCGTAGTCTCCGGGGAACTCGCCGGTGAGGTAGGACGGAGCCTCGCCGGAGAATGGGCCGAGGTACTTGACGCGGTCAGGGCCGTACCAGGGGCTGCCGGAGGCAGCGGGCTTGCCACCGGTCTTCCTCATGGAGACCCGGCCATTGCCAGAGACGGAAGGGAAGGCGGATTGGCGGGCCAAGGGGACGGCCTTGCCGGCGAGGGATGGGGAGGAGAGGGCCATGGTTGCCATTACCAAAGTTTGTTTGTACTGGTTATGGTGCGTGTGTGCATGGTGAGTGTTAAGGGTGTTTATGTATAGAGGGAAATGGTATGGTTGCGGGGCTATCCAAGTGGATAGTGGATCTCCAGCTTCGTTCTGATTGGTCCTCCGGAGTTCCCAAACTGCGCTTCTCAGCTTCTCAGCCAATCCAACCTCTCTCTTCTTGACGCCTGGCTAAGCAAATTCTTGGCCTCAAGTACCAAAAATCAGTGGTCCTTTCACATACACCCCTCTTAAGGTATTTACTTATATAAAAATATTTCGAGAAAAAAAAAACTTTCTATTACTGTAATGTTAAATAAAATGGAATATATATTCAAAGATTAAAAAAAAAAATTGTGATGGATCGTACTTCATATTCCATATGTATTATGTAATATAATATAGCTTCATATCTCATCAGTAACTTCATATCGTCTTTTGCATTTCTAACTACTCTGTTAGCTTTATAATCCATTGCATCAGACTTTAACTGAAGATTTCCTTATTCAATGCGTAACATTCGGTACAGATTGACAAGTTGGCTTTTGTGCTTGGAGTCATGCACGACTTTTCTCCTCCCAATATACTTTTGGAAAACACAAAATAGTGCAGCCCATTATGAATGCAACTCAAGAAACGAAGCGGATGGTGCTTCAATTCGCACTATAAATATTAGACCAAGTGATCGAAGTAGCGTCGTAGTTCATTTACTCCAAGCTACAGCTCCGTGTATGCTCTAGTTATTTCCTTGTTTCTCCTAGTTTTAACCATCTTTCCTGCAACTCACGGCGCCAATCTGAAGATCGGTTTCTACAACAAGACCCGCCCGAACGCCGAGAACCTGGTGCAGCAGACGGTGCCCGCATGCATTTCCTGCAGCAGACGGTGCCCGCATGCATTTCCAGGTTGGGGCTGGGGCTGCTGACCTCCGACCAGGCGTTGATGGAGGAGGCGGCGTTGAAGAAGGCGGTGGAGAAGAATGCCAAGCAAGCGAATGGGTGGGCGAAAAATTTTGCGAGGGCGATGGTGAGCATGGGGGGAGATTGAGGTGTTGACGGGGAAGCAAGGACAGATCAGGAAGAACTGTTGTGTGGTCAACGGCGACGGCGAGGTCCGCCCCAGCGTAGCTAGCAGTTGAGTTCACGGTCGTGCAATGATGCATCCATCCAGTGGTGTCGACCGTCAAGAATGAAGGTTGGAGGCACGGATGAATGATGGAAAGTTTGCAATAAAACCCAAATTTGGTTGAAATTTGCAATTGATTTTGTTCTGTCATTGTGTTTTCTGATTGGGTCTTGTTTGAAAATAAATCGAGAAATAACCTGTTGTTTGCAAATTCCGATTTTGTGGTGAAAATTGGTGTTTGCAAATAAATAATGATCTGTAGAAGCAATGATCTTCTCAGGATGTAACAAAAAAAAAGATTACTAGTGTCCAATGGGAAGGAGTTACATGAAATTTTCTTATTTCTGCAGGGGGCAAGAGAATGGATTGTTATCTTGGGGTACAAATGTAAATTCTTGATTTCCACGGGGGGGAACGAGAATATTTGTACATCCTTGATATTATTACTCTACAGAAGGTCGTAATGGTAATAGATCAACTGTCGGGGGGGCTTTCTTTAAATTCTACGCTCGATGTTTATTCAACCGCTTTTATTTGTCGTACGTCTCTCGCCAAGGGTCAATTCCTCCCGACACGCCTCTTCGTCCAAATTGGAACCCTAGAATTTCCCTCTTCCTCTCTATCGAGGACGATGAAGGAGACGATTGCTTTCAAGGACGAATTCCCCTTCGGTTCGTCCTTTCGTTTCTTCTCTGGGATCTTCCTTTGTTGATTTCTGCTCGTAATTTTTCTCAATCTCTTCCCGATCTGATTCGGCTCTTTTGGTATTCTGCAGAGGCGCGGCTCGCGGAGTCAAGGGAGATCATCGCTAAATACCCCGATCGAGTTCCGGTGAGCTCTATCTTTTTTTCCCCTTTTTTTCTTGAGAATTTTAATGCAAGTCGTCGGTATTGTTCTTTAGGTCTTTCTTGGTTTTTGATAACGAACAGGGAATTGGATTTGGTCCGTGTCATGAAAATTTTGTGTACTTGTTTGCCCTAGAAATTGTCTTTGTTTGTATAATTTCCATTGGTTCCAATATCGGTTATTTCTGTCATGTTATTTTGTTATGAAATCATTGAGAGAGTTGCATTTGTTATCCTCATTATTTCCGAAGAACGGGAATCCTGAAAATGGATTTCTTCTTCTGTCGTAGCAGTGGGGATGATTTTGTTTTGGAATGCCTATATAGGTTTGAGAAAATAAACAAGGTGGAGGAGATGAATTTTTACGAGTCATTAGAATTATCAAATTAGCATTATCATCTTGACATATATACTAGTTAAATTCTTCTGATGAATGGGGTATAAATGTAAAGAATCCTTGAGAATCAGACATTTTGTTCCTTCATCATTTCACTGAATGGATGGCACAATGACCTACATGTAACTGGATTATGTTGCTAGGGTTTACTTTTTATGTAGAATGATTACCCAAAGTGTGTTGTGTTATTCAGTTAATTTAGGTGGTGGGTGTCATTGGTTTGTATTTCCATGATTGATTCTGGTCTCTCATGTTTGTTGTTTTACAAGGTTTTTTTCCTTTTTTTAACTTGGTATTTTTGTATTTGTTTTGATTCTATTAAAACTTTTATGTTGGGAAATCTGATTAAATGCAAGTCTTTTTCTTATGGTTTCCAGATCAACACTATAACTTTTATTCCTGAATACCATGTCTTACTGCGAATTTACTTAGTTTACTTTTCTCATTAAAAGTAGTAATTTTTGTGACTTCTCTGATTAAAAGTAGTAATCTTTGTGTTTCATTCGTGCTCAGGTTGTTGTGGAAAGATATGCAAAATGTGAGCTGCCTGTGATGGAAAAAAAGAAGTAAGCCTGAAGTCAATAATGGTTTATTTTCATTCTATTTAGTTATATCAGAATGTCTGATATGAGATCCAAGTGAATAGTCTAGGTAAGCTATTTTAGTAAAAATTTCTTCGGATGTGTTGCTACTATCCTCAGAACTTCTATCACATTTATGTGGAACTTGTGATTAAGCTGAATAGATGATTTTGATATTTTTGGTTTTCAAAATTATGTTACCGAATTTGATATCTGGGCTTTCACTTCAAAACCGATGCATGTCTAGATGTTTTGAATTTATTTGATGAGTCTTTATTATCACATTACCAAATAATTGTTGGAAGGCCATGGCGAAAAATCAAGTTAGTACAAAGTAATAACTTGATGCAGCAACTCGAAACTTACTGCATGGATGTTTTAACTGCACATGTTCTTTGTATGTTGCAGATATCTTGTTCCAAGGGACATGTCTGTTGGCCAGTTCATTCACATCTTGAGCGGCAGACTGCATCTTGCTCCTGGCAAAGCGCTATTTGTTTTTGTCAAGAACACATTGCCCCAAACTGGTATCCTTGTTTCCTTTTGTTATTTTTTTATTTTTTTTTTCTAATACGGCTTTGTTGTGCTTCTTCTGAGATTATTGAGTTGCTTACATCTCTTACCCATGTCACAGCCAATTTGTTGGACTCGGTGTATGAATCCTACAAGGATGAAGATGGTTTCCTGTACATGTGCTACAGCAGCGAGAAAACATTTGGATGAGCTGTTGCTGGCTGGATTTGCATTAAGTACCGCAGATATCAATTGATATGAAGGTCTTCTGCATAAACATTGGATTTGGTTTCTGTAAAAATTACTTTGCTCTGTATATAAAATTGTCAGGACTTGTACTTGAAACCTTATCAAAGAACATGCTCATCTGCGTCAGTGGTCTATAATCGTGTGGTTGGGATTCATGATTGCTGCTTTATTAGCATGTTCACCAACTTGATGCTTGATGCAAGGTATTCTTGCACAAAACATCTAATATTTTGTCAAATTTTTGAAATTTTTATATTTTTTAGATTTTCAAATAACTCGTAATAATTTTATATTTTGTTTAATTTCTGTAGAAAATACCCATATTAATAAAAAAAAAATTGACAGACGGATAATATTTGCAGAACGCAATTTACGAAAAAAAATCTAATGTAATTTTGCAAGTGTCAAATGCTATGATTTTTTTAGTAGTATAACGAGCTGAGTTGTCCGTAAGTATTTACGATTGAGTCAGAATTCGAATTTGGTTGGATTCAGCTCGCCTTGTTTCAGTGATGAGTGGGTCACTGGGTTGAGTCCATCTGGCGAGGGCGTGCCCTAGATTTAGGTCATCCTAGTTATGCAGACCGGCGGTGACGTGATCCGCCTTTTGACCAAAACCTATCGATCTCCGGCTTTAGCTCGAGAGTCGACAGGAAGAAGAAGAAGACGAGAGATCAGAAGACGCAGTGAGATGGGCAACGTTGGCTTGGTGGTGGGAGTACTAGGCTTCCTTCTCCTCGCCCACGCCGCCTATGCCACCATCCAATGTATATCTCCTTCTTCCCTTCTCCCTTATTTGCTTCCATCTCTTTTTTTTTTTCTTCGCAATCTGATCGATCCTTCTTGCAGATCGGGCCATGCTCAAGATCGTCGAAGAGGAGTTCTCCGGCCCGCCGATGAACGTATCGATTTTTTATTTTTTTGTATCGCCTTCTTGTTTCGTTTAGATTGGATTAGTGTTCGCGAGCTTAGGGTTTGGGCTTGCAGGTCGTGGTGGAGCTGCTCATCGGGTTCGCCCTCTCCTTCTTTGCCGGCCTCACTGTGCCTGGAAAATTCCTCTCCATACTCCCTGATTCTGACGATAACAGGTTATCCCCAGTCATCCATCCTTTTGGTTTGCATCTTGTTTTTGTTTATTTTCATAATTCCAAGTGATTGATCCTCAAATTTGATAACTTCTACGGCATTTTATTGATCAAGAAACAGTAGGATATCTCTATCGCCGTCGTGTTTACAATCGGAAAGTATTCAACAATTCTTATACCAATTGTGTTATTGATCATATCAAAATTATTTAAAGGTGAAATGCTTAGCGCTGTTTTTAGATGATTCAAGGGTCCACATAGCAACACTCCTATTTCGCTTGGTATGTTTAAATTCCATTGCTTTGTCACACTTAGCGAATCACTGTCTTAATATATCCAATGAACTATTAAATTGTGCTACTTGATGGTTGCTTGCTTCCTTTTATTGCTAATCTCCCCAAATTACTGAAGCTCATAATTGATGTAGCCTTTGCGTCATCACGACAACTTCCTTGATTAGTTCGATTGGCAGATTGATAGAATTTTTCCAAGATAAATCTTTTATTAAGTGATAATTGTTGGTCATATTGCCACAACCATGCTGCATTAGTTTGTTGAAGGTTGCCTTTCTTTATGCTCCGTCAGTAAGTCACCTTTTATTAGTCCTTGAAGGGAGGAGATGGACAGAAATTAACCACCAATTAATTTCAAACAATTATAATCTGAATGCTACAAGGACTGTAGCACAGTTATGAGATTAGGTGTGATGGAGTTATATTACCATGGTCGGTTTGACAGATCATTTTTCTACTTTTTTGAGTCCTCTCATTCTTCCCCACTAAAATAAAATAAAGATGTGTGTTCAGTATGTTATATTGTTTTCATGAACTCTTTAAGGCTGAATATCCTTCCTTTGAAGGGAGAAACAGTACCAGAGTAATGCATGAAAGACGAGATTTTAGAAAGAAAAGCACATTGCATTCAATCTCTATTCTTGATTGAATTTACCATAACTTCCCATATCCTTTTAAATTTATTTTCGTTTGAGAAACCAATGGTTTAGCTATTTGAGGGAAATTGTTGAGCTCATAATTCAGTTGCCAGGAATTTGTTTGAAGTTCATCATTGAATTCAGCAGAGTTGCACAATGATATGCCTTCAACCAACGAAGTACTGGACAAAAAGTTATTTGTTCGAAATTAGGTACTACAGTGTATAAATTGCTCAGGACTATGCTGAAGGGACACGTCATCCACTTGTGGATTCTACACAAACAATGCACATATATTGGATGTCTATGAGATGGGAGCCTTTCCTCCTCCAACAAGCTTCCATGCAGCAATATGATTGGGATTGTGGAACTCAATGTACTGACAGAATTACCTTTTGTGAAATGCAGGGTGGTTTCTTTGCCGGCCAACCTGGACTTCATGATCTTCAATCACCGAGGCAGAGTAGTGTTCCCCTGCGATTCAGATTTGGGGTTAAAGAAGTAGAGCATCTACTTAAGATTGGTAGTCTGGAATGTCCCGTGTATGGGAACACATTTGTTGACTCGGAGGCACATCACTTAATTTCGTTTATTAGTTGCTCTAAATCATGGTTTGAGAGTCATCCTCTAATCTTTGAGATGAAACTAGCCAGATTTTGTTTGTACGGCACTTGTACAAGGACGTGGTGGTTGTTGCTTGTTTGTCTGGGGAAAGACAAAACCTTTTAGCTTTTAAACATTTTTCCCACGGAGGTTCTTTCTTCAATTTAAGCTGGAAGGTTTGATGGCTGTTATGTTTTCTTTGGCTACACCTGCAGTGTGAAAATTAGTGTGTTTTTTGTTATGTATACAAGGGAAAAAGTAAAGTTTATGCCAAAGTTAATTGCACTTTCACCCCCGTAATTTTTTGGTTAATTCTCTTATTATTATTATTATTATTATTATTATTTTGATATAGGATTTTCTGTTATTATTGGGCAATCATACATACTGTGACATGATTTTTATGGTAATTTTTACGCGTACCGTTTGATTGGAGATCGGAATCAAAGACTAATAAATTATTTTTATAAATTAATATTATTTTTATCAAAATTATCGGTTTAATAATTTAAAGTTTGAAAAATTATTTAATTTTTTATAATAATTTAATTTAATAATATTTATAAAATAAATAATATTAATTTTATTAAAAAAAATGTTTTTTTGAAATGAATTTCAAATCAAATGAGGCCTTAAATGTTATTGGGCAGTCATGTTATATTATATGCCATGAAATGGACTTGGTGAACCTAGCGAACTCCAAGGCATGAGCGGACTCCGATTGAGGGAGATCCTAAGTACTGAAACATAATGGATTTCTCTCGTCAAAATGCTAATATATCATCTCAATTAACCCTTGTATTTTATTCTGCCGTGCGTTCAACCCGCAGTTGAATTTTTGAACAAGACAATCTGGTCTACTTCCTTATGTACACATGGAAGGGGAACTTGATAACATGGTCCTGAATCCCCTGCTCCGGAGCCCCCTCCGTTCCCACGATGATGCTGTGCTCTCCGGACGGCAAAGCTACGTACGCCGAGTCCGTCACAATGCTCAAACTCTTGCACGAGTTCAGCCTGAACCTCACAACCTGGCTCTCTCCAGCACGCACAAACACCTTCTCGTACCCTATCAACTGCTTGATCGGCACCCCGACAAGCCCCTCAGGCGCCCGGGAGTATAGCATCACCACATCATGGCCGTCCATCTTCTTGATGTTAGTCACCTTGATATCGACTATCATGTCGTCCCCGCACTGCAGATCGTCAACCAGGGCGGCCTGGCATGGCGGCACATAGGCCGACTCGTTGTAGTGCAGCTGGTGGCAGTGCTGGTTGCACTCCAGCTTCTTCTCCACAAACATCTGAGTCGAAACCAGCTTGTACTCGAACTCAGTGTAGCTTAGGCCATGACCGAATGGGTAGATGGTGGAACCATTGTAGAACTTGTAGGTCCTTCCTGGATAGCCCAGTTCGTCGTTCGGCCTGAGCTGCATCGACGTCATCGGCAGCTTCCAAACATAGTCACCTGTGTACCATGTAACAGGAAGTCTTCCAGCTGCGGCAGTACATGAAAAACACCCTAGATTAGCAATATGTATCAAATGATGTAAAAACCGAGTTACAGAGGATGTAAGCCATACCTGGATTATACTGCCCGAAGACAATATCAGCCATGGCCTGTCCACCTTCCTGGCCTGGATAACCAGCCCAGATGACAGAATCAATGTCGGGATTTTCATGGAGATCATGGACATTGACAGGCCCAGCAGACAAGACGATCACAATAACAGGTCCTTTTCTTGTTGCAATGCTAGAAACCTGTCTGATTAGTTGATTTTGGTACCCCGGGAGCTCGAAATCAATGCGGTCTTGGCCCTCTGCCTCCACAGATAGGCCCAGCCCGACAACAAGGATTGTGGCATCTGCCTCTCTTGCAGCTCTCACCGCCGGCCAAATAAGGCTCTCGTTCTTGCACTTAACATCAGCACAGCCCATCTGGTACTCAACCTTGCTGTACTTCGCAAAGCCCTGGAGCGGCGTCACGTATCGACATGGGATCCCTAAACATAAAAAATTCTCATTCGTGAAGCTGTCTGCAGGATAGTAGAACAAACCCTAGTTTTTGTGTTCTTGAACTAGGATTATTCATACCTGCATAGTTTCCTATCATGGCTTCTGTGGCATTAGCATGAGGCCCGACGACGAGGATTTTCTTGTTCTTGTACTTGTTGGGATCCAAAGGCAGATAGAAATCATGATATTCCCTGTTCTTGATCAAAACCATGCCTTGTCTCGCCGCATCCAAGGCCAGATCCATGTTCTTCTTTGAGCACACATCCTTAGTGCCGAGATTCTCGTACTTCGGATTTCCATCGAAGTAACCAAGCCTCATCAACACCAAGTAGTTGTTCATCAGTGCCACGTCGAGATCGCTCTCTTTGAGAAGTCCTTTGGTCACAGTCGAGACGAGAAACATTTGATAGTATGCCATACAATCGAGATCGAGTCCTTTGCATAAAAAAATCAAAATATTACTAATTTCGTACACGGCCAATGAAGCAAGGAATGCAGAAGAAATACCTGCATGCATGACTTGAGCAACGCCATCTTCGGGTTCGTCGTTCAACCATTTGTGATCTTTCACTAAAGTTTCAATAGAATCACAGTCTGAAACAATGTATCTATACTCCCCCCAAAAAAAGTACAAACAAAAGTAATCAGAAGATAATGCTTGAGAAAAATAGATCATTAATTAATAGGAAAAAAATGCACCCATGGAGATTCCAGTCTCCTCGAATGGTTCCCCTCAAAAGCCTTGCATCTGCGCATGTTGGGATGCCATTGACGTTGTTGTAGGAGCACATAACACTGCTCACATCTCCCTCTTTGACGCACATCTCAAAAGGTCGAAGGAACGTCTCCACCATGTCTTGCTCCGTCACCTTCAAAGAATCAAAACAACTCAAAAACCCTAATCAAGAACTGTGAAACAATCAACTATTGCATAAAGATTGAGATTTTCTCGTTACATTTGCATTGTAGTGGAACCTATCCACGGCGAAATTACCGAAGGTGGTCCATCTATCCAAGTCATAGGCAGCGTAGTGCTTGCAGCAAGCGGAGACCTTGAGAGGCCTTGCGTTGGGATCTGCCGCTGATTCTTCACCCTCGACATCTTGCAAACCCCGAACATAGTTGACGGCGTAGCGGCCGGTGACGAAGGGGTCTTCGCCAGGTGTCTCTAGGATCCTTCCCCATCTCGGATCCCTTGCAACATTGATGTTAGGGCTCCAGAACGTGAGCCCTGCCCTCCCCATGTTGTTCATTGCCCTAGCCTCCGTCGAGACAGCCTAGATAAGCATAAAATACACAAAATCAAGACAAAAACCTCGTGTTCGAGAGTAATGCCTCTTCTAAGCGAGTAACAAATAACCTGGCCGATGGATTTCCACAATGATTCGTTGAAGGAGGCGGTGGTGGTGATGGGGAGGGGGAAGCTGGTGGCGCCAGGGACGACATTGTCAAAACGTGAGCTACCGCCGACACTGAAGACGCCATGGAGCGCCTCCGACCACCAGTTGTAGGCGGGGAGGCCGAGGCGGGGGACTCCAAGAGCGTCGTTGCCGAGCTGCTTCGCCTTCTCATACAAGGTCATGCTGTCGATGAGCGCCTTGGCGCGGAAGGGGTAGGGCAAAGACTTGTCGCAGAAGAGGAAGTCGGACATGTTGAGGCCAAGGCCTGTGTACCTCTTGGAGTTGCAGACATGGCTGCCGTGGGAAGCTGAGAAGCAGAGGGTTGGGAGGAGGAAGAAGAGGAGAAGGAGAGGAGGAAAGGAGCTCTCCATTGAGCTCTCTTCTTGTCTTCTTCTTCTTCTTCTTTGTTTTGGAAGTAGAAGAGAACTGAAGGAATGGTTATGATCTTGCTTTTATATAAGATAAAAATAGGGTTTGTTAGGGAACGAGAGTGAGATTAGGAGGCGTTGGATCAGTGCAAATATTTTCAGTTTGAGATGAGAGATTATGATAAGTGTCAGTCTATTATTAGCCGTCTACGTATCAGAATCTCAGTCTGTTTTCTTCACGGGTTCATGATCGGCTCCTGCTTCTCCTCAGATCCAACATGGCCTTTGTCAGAATCTACATTCAGATCCAACATGTTATAATACGAGATGCGATCGATTAGTTCAACATCTGATATTAAATAAATAGAGTCCGATATATATATACAGTGAAAAACACTCATATTTCATGAGGTTAAATTTTTAGGATAGTTTAGTGTTCGACCCAATATATTATTCTAGTTTGACACTCTTTCGACTCTCCCAATAAGTAAAATCATAACTTCAGGTTCGAAGTTGTGCAAACTCTCACCAAAATTACCGTGATTGTGCGACTGAATTGAGTCGCATGTTATTTTTTTAAAAAAAATCAAAATAATGAAGTAAAAACCCGTTGGTATGGGTCATATGGTGGAACTGATCGAGTAAAAGAGTTCTTAATTAAGAGTGTTAAAATTGATATGGTCAAATCATACCCGAAGACAGAAATTGTTATAATGCCATGTGTGATTTGACTACATCAATTTTAATATTCTTAATTAAAAACTAAAAAGAGAAATTATTATAATGTCAAATGTAATGAATTAGTTCTACATCGGATATTGGATAGATAGAGTGTAATATATACAGTGAAAAAGACTCATATTTCATAAGCATAAGCTTTTTGGGATGATTTGGTATCCGACTCACTATATTGATCTGGTTTGACACTCTTTTAACTCCCCTAACAAACAAACATGTTCTTTACATTCGTGAAACTATGTATTAATTAGTACTTTATAGGAATTTTTTATTATATATAGACCTGTTGTACAATTGATGTTAAAATAAGACTTGACTATGGTCAATCGGTATCCATTAGCCATATCCACTACACAAAATCAATTTAATAATTCTTTATTTAAAATAAAAGACACAAATTTAATTTATTATAAATAAAATCTTAAGTAGATTAAACTTTTCTTTTTAGATAAACGATTAGGAGAAAGCATATCTCTTAGTTTTATGACACAAATTAAGGTACGCTATAAGACGTTGCTAATTATTTTTGAAGCGTTTTTATCCCTTTATTTGGTATGGATATAGTCCTAATTCCAACTGGTGATCCACTTGAAGATCAGCACTGAAGCCTTCTAGTGGAGAAATTCCTGCATTTACGTGCGCAGAATATTGCGTAATCATGATTTTTAGTATAAATTACAGTGCTTTTTCCTGTCAATTATAAACATACCAGGATGGTCAGCTCCCATTATTTTGGTGGCATCAACATGAGGACCAACCATGGCGATCTTCTCGAGCTTCTTTAGATAAAGAGGAAGTGTGCTGTATACGTTCTTGAGAAGAACAATGCCTTGGTGTGTTGCCTTCCTTGAAAGCTCGAGATGTTCCTTGGATCAAATGTCTTCGAGGCCGAGGTTTTCGTAGGTTGGATTGCCACCAAAGAATCGAAGTCTCATCAACACAGTGTAGAGATTCGTCAGAGCATTGTCGATGTCAGATTCCCGAACCTTACCCTGCTTCACCGCCGATTCGCCGTACGATTGGTAGTAATGAACATCACCCCATCCACAGTCCAAATTCATTCCTTGATTACTAATCAAGAGCAAGACTGAGAACAGCTTAAAAAGAAGAAACATGAAAATATGAACCGAAGTTGTATCAGAATGCTCACCGGCTTTTAGGGTTTGGCCAATGGCAGCTTCGGGAGTATCATGAAGCCATCGAATCCCACTCTCCCCGGAATGTCTGAGACATAAGCCGAGCGTCCGGGCAGGCCGGGATTCCGTTGATGTTGTTGAAGGAACACATGATGCTGCTGCCATCGCCTTCCCGGACGCACATTTCCAACGGCCGGTTAAAGATCTCCACCAAGTATTGCTCTGCGACCATGGCATCATTGCAGCAGGCCAAGACCTTGAGAGGCCTTGTATTTGGGTCTTCGGCGACCTCATGGCCCCCAACGTCCTGCAAGCCTCTGACATAGTTGACGGAGTAGCGGCCGACCATGAAGGGGTCTTCGCCGGCACCCTCCATGGTTCACCTCCATCTAGGATCACGAGCAACATTAATATTAGGGCTCCAGAACGTTAGTGCTGCATGTCCAAGGTTGTACAATCAAAATATATTATGAAATATTTTAAATTATATATAAACAATAATGAATTTTTAAAACTCATACGTGCTCAGAATCATAAAGCACATTTTTGTGAAGGAGATGTGGAATGATGATATCAAAATCGATTTTGATACTCTGTTTATGAGGTTTACAGTGAGAGTGAGATTTTGATTTGAGCTGTTGAGATTTAGAGGTCATTTCTTATCCATATAACTACCTTGAATCTTCCCGTTAGAGAGTTTAGATTTGTTTTAGAGTTTCATTGGCGCGATTGTCGTCGATTCAAACTTCAATTAATCATTTTTGTTTCCTTTTTTCTTGTTTATTTTAATTGAGTTCCCACCAACGAGAAGAAATATCGTTTAGAAACCAACGCGCTGCACGAACGTCTTCATAAAGAAAAGAGAAGAGTACACTGGAATGCATGACGAGCTACAAACATCAGAAGATCACACTCACAACACAAATACGAGCTGAGAATCACACACATCTTAACAAGCAGAAGCAGCAGCAGCCGGTGTATGATCATGGATTGCTTTCCTTGCTTTCTCTGGCGCGGGGGATGCCCGGAATGTCGCCAAAAACGGGGCCGGAGCCGATGATTGGAGTCCCAAGCCCAACCCGGGGACCCACAGGTACTACGCCTGTGTCACCCGGCAAGGGGTTGCCAAAGAAGCCTGCAAAGCCGAAGAAGTTCTGAGGGTGGTAGGTCTTGGGCTTGGTTTTGATCTCTCTCCCTTCGAGTCCTGCAAAAATGGTGGCAAACAAGAGAACCAGGACCAGCACCGTCTTACTGATCTTCTCCATTTCTCTCCAAATCCTACTGCACTCTTCTCCCTCCCTTTTATACTACTTGAGCAGGGTAAGTAGCTGTTCTCTTTAAGAGATGAATTCAATTTTGCAAACCTAAAGTTAGCAGATGTATTAAAGGGTTTCTTTATAGCAGAATCCATTCATTTCAGTTCTATTTTTGTATGCCTTTGGCAGATTTCATTTTTGGTTTACCTTCACTTTGACTGGACTGTAGCTTTGAAACACAACCATTGAATACCCAGCTAGGCCATCTTTTTGTAGAAGCTGTGGAATTTAAACCTTCTGCAATGGTGTACATTTCTGGGAGAAGATGCAGCGCCCTAGACTGCAGAGCCACAACCTGATAGTGAAATTTATAAGGAAAAAAGATATTCAAACCAAATGACTTCATGGTCCACAACTAAGACATTCCAAATATAAATTAAAGAATTGAATCCTCGGGCCCTCACAGGAAATATCACCACCATAGACCTTATCGTCTCCCCTTCCAAATGAACTCCAGGGAGTGAAAATGCATGAAAGTGAAAGGAAAAATGAAATCACTGAAATAAACAATGCAACAGAGATGGAAAAAATGACTTACTCTTCATAACTAGATATTCATGCAAATTTTGGACAGATCACTCCCAAACACCATTACATTTTAAGGAGCAATGATAAAATTTTTCACTCACAAAAGAATAACAAGAAGACTCTAAGTCCACACAAACTTTCTTATTTAGGGGAATTGCAAGCAACGCAAGTCCAGTGCTTGCAATTTTTTGGAAGGCAAACAAGCTTTATTTATTGTTGTGGCACCAGATCTTTCTTTCTATTTATTGCATCTTATCAACCATTCTGAATAAATCATCTTTGACTTGGAAAAAGACACCAACAACCAACTTGAAAAGAAAATAATAAAACTGGTCTATGCAGCAGACATGATACACTCAATGGCTTGCTTGCAGATTCCAGTCATAGTAGCCTCAGGTCCATAAACCTGTAACATATATAAGAAGAATCAGTTCAGACAATGATAATAATTAAGTAATTAATCAACCATTGCTAGTAAGATGTATGCTCCTCTTGTGTAAAACTACTTAAAATGCTTGTGCAATTTTAAAATTAGTAACTCCAAAAAGTTAGCAAATGTAAAACAGGAAAAACTGAAGATAGACTCATCAGAAGTTCTTGTGGAGTATCCAAATAATACAAGAATCTCCATTCCATATTAAGTATGATAGAGAAACTGACGATACCTCGAAGGGAACACCAAGCTCCTCACCCAACGCCCGCATTTTCGCCAAACCAGTTTGATAGTTTGGACCACCTCTTCGGACATAGATGTGCATTCTTGCAGCCTTGAGCTTGGCTTCCTGAAATATAGAAGAAAATATTTATCCACATGTGGAGAAAAAAGGCTTTACCAACCAAAAAGCCTTGAGCAAGTAGCTGAATATTTGATCCACCTTCTCCCTTAGGGCCCTAATAATTCCATTGAATGTAGCAGCAACATCAGTGAAGTTAGCTATTCCACCTCCAATGAGAAGAGCCCTCTTGCGACCATCAGGATCTGCAGTGGCACACTGCAACAGAAAGAGAGAATTTAGATTAAATACTTGCAAGGACTCTTATAGGTGTAAAGAATAAGCAAACAGAAATTATTAAATTCTTACATCAAGTATAACTCGGGCATACTGTAAAACCTCATCCTCGTTTGGGGCACCACTATATTCAGCATAGTTCCCAAGTTCAGACGCATAACCCAAATCACCAACCTAATCAATAACAAGAACATGTGATCATAATTCTTTGCCCAGGAGAACGCAAATTCCTCAGTACTTTTGAAAAGCAATCAGTCATAAAACATAGCTGTGTTGTGGAATACAGGATCACAAAATAATAAACTCACCGTATCAGCATAAATGACACTAGCACCACCACCAGCCACCATGGTCCAAATGCGGCCTTTAGGATTCAAAACAGTGAATTTCAAAGAGGCACTTGTCTGAAGCAAAAAAGACATCCATAATATAGAAGAAACATCAGTACTGTTAATGACGGTGCAAAGCCAGTAAATTATATGTTCCAGCATTTCCGTACAAGCATAGAAGAAATAAATAGAGAGGCACAGAAAAGTTTTTAAGAAAAGTCAAGAGTGTTTTTTAAATTTTCCTGAATTACCTAAAATATCTCCCCCAAAAATGAAGCAATCTAATTGAGTTACCTTCTCATCCAAAGAATGAATAAAGTTTTCTGTAGGGCTCAAGACTCTACCAAACGGGAGTGGAAACTCAATATTTCCCCACCTGCAAATTATTGGAAGCATTGTGAAGTTATATCAAGCACGGATACAAAAGAAGAAACTAAGCTAAAGAATTCAGCTAGTCTAAAAATACTTCTTAAAGTTTTTGAAGGCTGCTGTATCATCTAATTCTCCCCGCATGTCCAGTGGATATGGCTCCCCATTCACAATGGTAAACGGATTCATCTCAAGAAAAGAGAAGTCCAAGTCTGTCATTGACATATTCTATCAATTTCATCAAAATTAATTTTCTGGAAAGGAAAAAAGCGGAAAAAAATTTGGAGAATGCCATTGGCAAATATAAAGAAGGTTAAATGGCTTCCAAATTTATGAATTCTTAAAGGAATGAAATTTAGATATATGCAATATTTCTTAAAAAAATGTAATCTGCCACTAACTATTCATTCCTTAAGTGGGAAGGCAAACTGTATCAGATAATACCTTGAAATACTGCAAAGACGCCTTTTATGAAGTCCCCAATTTTCCCCCGCACCTAGTCCGACATAGTATAATAATTACAACAATTAACTACAGCCAAATGCAACTCAAGTTTAGTCAACATACAGCCAGCCAAAAACAAAAAAGGCAATTGCATATATGTATAATTAATTCTAAAGGATTAACCAAGGTATCAGTTTATAATCCTCACCTCCAGAGGAAGTGTTGCAATCAATGGTGCACAAGCCTCCAACGTCATGGGCTTCTCGGTAGGGAGGAATATAGTCTTAACCTGAAGTACAAGAAGTCCTAAATAAATACATCCAATAAACAGGGATACCAAAAATTTTAAACGCTGAGCTTTTGTATGTTTCTAGCCTACCTTGTCCCAGTTTTCCTCAATTTCAATTCCACCACACTCTGAGAAGCTGATGGTGCAACCCAGCCTCTCAGAGACAATCGACAGATAGTACTCTTGGTCATGGGGGACAAAGGGCTCAACTATAAAAGTCGTAATAGGAGCCTTGCATCCTCCCATCTCAACCTATATACAGAAAATTATATTATGTATTTGTTAAACCATATTCATTGTAGCCTGACTAAAACGAAATACAGCTAAAGCTAAATCCTTGATCACCTCCACACCAAGCCTTTCTTTGACAAAATGAGCCACCTGAGCGAGATCCAATTTTAGGGCAACTAAACCACTCTTTCCTCGCTTCCCAAACAGCATGTCCGGCTTCACAACCAAGTTCATGGAAGAAAGCCATGGCTCTTTATTCACCAATTCAGAGAAATCCGTTGATTGGGTAACCTTTGTATAATCACAGAGAAAGAGTAAGAATTAAGAAGGGCGTGACAAAATATTCCACACAAGAATGACAGATCGAAGCGAACATTCTTGATTAGTTGATCGGGCGGTTGACAATTAAACCGACTGAAGACTTCCGAGAAAAGCCACGGACTTCGTACGGTAGGAGGTTTTCTGTGAGTTCACCACTCACTAGGTTATGGAAACCGCAGATACTATCTAGTCAAAGACAATTTGACCTAGCGATTGAAGGATAGAATAATTCAACACTGCGCTGATGCTCAGCGCTCGGAGAAGAGAAGGGGGAGTGAGAGGAAGAAGACCTGAGCCGAGAGGATCTGGAGGTCGATGCTGGCGAGGCGCTTGAGGTGCTCCTTGAGCAGGCGCTTCGAATCGTACTCCCTGATCTTCTTCCGAGCCATCTCCGAGATCTAAGAGTCGATTGAGAGTGAGCAAAAGACGTGGATTTGGGAGCGGAAACGCGGAGTGAGATCCGAGAAGAAGAGGAAGAAGAAATAGAAGGGGAACAAGGGTTTCGACAGGTTGGTGGCGTTGGATGCGAAAATGATTGGATAAAAGCATCACGCCGTCCTTCCCAATCGCAAACGGTATTTTGCAATTAAACACCTGTGTTTTTCATGATTTATAGATGTGGAATGGCGTTTTGCCTATGTACCCCTCAAAAACTTGAAGGGTATGCACACAAATTTCCAATATCTCAGGGGTATATATACAAAAATCCCCTACGGATTAAATTATCGGACAATGGACGAAAGAAGAAAGACAAAGATAGGTGGTTTCGTGCAAAAATCCACATGAACAGCCCCAGCCCCATCAACCACGTAATTGCCTTCGGATCCGGATCAAGACCCGGAAGCAAGTCGGGTCTTTTGTTTTCTTTGTCGCTTTTGCCGCTTGGACGCCATCGGCGGCAAGCTCGGATCTCGCCGGAAGATGACGCTGGGATCGTCGGCGGCGAACGCTTACGGCGAGGCGTCGTACTGGGACAGCCGGTATGGCCAGGACTCGGGCCCCTTCGACTGGTATCAGAAGTACCACTCCCTCTCGCCGCTGCTCAACCTCTACCTCCGCCGCCACTATCGCATCCTCCTTGTCGGCTGTGGCAACTCAGGCATTCTGTTCTTTTCTTTCAATTCTAGTTTCAATGCGAAGAAAGTTTGGATCTTTTTTCATCTTTTATGATGCCTTCTTCTTGATTTAACCCGTGATCCTTAATTGAAAGCGAGGGAGATGTGTGTTGGTGTGGATTGTGGAATGTGGTGATTTCGTCGCCGTAATTTCTAATTTTAAAGCAATTATTCGGGCAAGGTTGCCATTTTTATTGCCGTGGATTTTTTTGGCAAACTTGTTGGTCCGAATCTGGTTAATTACAGTCGGATTTAAGTTATTAGTACTTCTCGAGATGGGGGGTAATTGGTCAATAATTAGAGAAATAGCAAGGCTTTCAGAATCCGAGTAACCTACTTGTCAATATTTAAGCTGGATTCGTTATGTGGATATCTTTTGTGCTAAGTAATTCTTTTATATTAATTTGTTGGTTTTTCAATTTGATGAGACACCTGTTTTTAGTTATTGTTCAATAACCATTGAATCATCAAAATTCTTTGACCTGATTGCATATGCCTACTTTGGTTTAGCTTGAAGGAATTTTTATGTAAATTGTCTACTTGAACAAACAAACAGAACTTGGAGAAGAAATGATCAATGACGGCTATGGGGAGATTGTTAATATAGACATATCTTCGGTGGTAATTGAAGCCATGCAAAAGAAATATGAGGATAAACCAGCAGTCAAATGTATCCTTTGCTTATTTTATTGATACTAAAGGTCCTTTATTTTATTTTCGTTCATATATGTCTGTGCAATGCAGAGGGTGCTCAAGGTGCCCATAGAAATCCAATTTCCAGACTTTTGATGACTTCCTTATGACAACCTGACAGATATTAAAATGGATGTAAGAGACATGAGCAAATTTGATTCCGGTTCATTTGATGCTGTCGTTGATAAAGGTATGACAACATTCTAATTCCATAATTTTAGGCAATCTGGAATTTTGTGGATCTGCTTTCTTAGTAATGTAATTTGGTTTTTCTTTTCAGGAACTCTTGACTCACTCATGGTGAGATCTTCTGACTCACATTACTTCTAGCATAATATAAGGTACTCATTCATATTGGTTGTTTCTCTGTAGTGTGGACATGGTGCACAAGAGAATGCAACTAAGATGCTGGAGGAAGTTTGCAGGTGTGGAACAATAAGAGCTGCAAAAAATAAGTCTACTTCAATCCGTGTATCTTTTATCTTGTATATTTTGCTTGATTTGGATATTTTTTTGGTCGCGATGTCAGGGTCCTCAAAGATAAAGGAGTATATATTCTGGTATGTTCAGTAAAATTTCGGACTCCCTTGCTTAACAGTGAAATTCTCAGCATTCTTATGTTTTGACAGTTTTCACTTAGAAAACAAAATAGCCTTGTTCCATCGGTTTCCTGACTGTTGCAATATTGCTGCAGATTACTTATGGGGATCCTAGCTACCGACTGTATCTACTGAGGCAGATACATTTCTGGAAAATAAATATGCATGTAATAGGTTAGCTTACATCTATTCCTGTTTACAACCAAGGGCACATAATATTATTGCATCAAATGGTTATGAGTTTTATACTGTCAGATTTTGTTTTTACTACCTGTTGAGAGCATCATGGATCTCTCTCCAGAAAAGTTGCCTTCTATTTTACCTGAACTATTGCTAACTGAAAGTAAGCATATGTGATTCTCATTGTCAGTTCTGGACCTCTGTCATGGAAATGTACCACACAGTTCTTATAACCATACAAAATGATGGATGCACATACAATATATGTTGTTCTCGTAATCACATCTTCCATTCTGTTCAGATAGGGTGTCTTGTATTTTCTTATACACCATAATAACATTATCCAATTTTCCACCTGACATTGTTGTATGGACCGCATTAGGATTCTCAATTTAAGTCTGATATTTGTATTTACTCATCCATGGAGCATTCAGAATTTGTTTGGTTGATTTATTTGTTATTTATGTTTTGATTTTGGGTATGAACATGATTGGCATGTGCAGATAGGTTGGAGAAAACTGCAGAGAAGCTGACCTGGGAACTCACGGCTCCAATTCCGTGGAACAAAGATGGCAGTTTAGCAACAACAGTTCTGGGTCCAAGTCCTGAAGTACATTACATTTATGTTTGTTCTAAGGTTGATAATACATCCATAAGGAACCATTCCATTCTATTTTAGATTTGCTTCTTCTACTGGAGAACAGAGTTATGTGACAAACGAACCAAAAACAGAAATTCCCGTTGCATGTACTGCAGGGATGGGATCATGGGTTAACCTAATACCTCCCTTTGGAGAGTGATCTTTTTCCCAGACCTCAGAATGTGCTTTTTTTCATAGTTTGTAGTCACTTGTTTGCTTCCTGTTTCAGGATGTATCTTTGAGAGATCCAAGCAACGTGAAGCCAGATAACCATGGGAAGTGAACTTCATTGTTATGTTTTATGCAACTACAAAGGAGGAAGAAATTGTGACTGGTTCAACATGTGATCTTAGATCTTCAAAACTTCTCAACCATGGATTGGATTAGTACAATTATACCAGTGAGAAAGGTTGATTTTGTTTGTGTAGCTCTCATTGTATTGCAACTAGGTGCTGGCTTCTAAACACTGACTTAAAACTGTTGATGTGTGTGTGATTCCTTTTTGAGTGTCATACTTCCTACTCTTTTTGTAAGGTCTAACTAGCCCAGGCCATTGATCGATGCTGAGACCATCAACTTTTCCTGAATACTGATTTTGTTGTGGCTCTGTCATTTTTGATTAATCTATTTGCTCAATGTTTGCTCTATACAAAAGTTTTTTTGTGTACTCCTATATTTCAGCTAGCTATACCTTCCGCAACTCCCATATTTTTTCAGTTTGTGGTTTGTGTTCTTCATCTGATGGAAATTGATAGAATGCAGTTTGCAGTGCCAGAATGTTGTTGCATCTAAGAATCCACTACTAAATCCTCTGTAAACTATAAAGATCCATGATTGCATGTTATTCAGTTCAAAGAAAACTTTTTACAGCTGAAAGAAAAAGATGAACATAACAAATACAGAAACTTACTGATGGAACCCCATAACATGTAACATGAGATCTACGCAAGGGAAGAAGAAAAGCAGCAGATAACAATAGCAAAATTATTTGAACACGCAAGAAGATTTGATGGCATTCATGCCAAGGCTGGCTTCCAGCACATGAAGGTCAATTCTTAGCCGTCCATGCTTTCACCTTTCAGCATGCACTCAAAAGCCTTGTTGATCTTTGAGAAAGACACTTTATGAGTGATAAATTTCTCCAACTCGAGCTCGTACACCATAAGTTGCATCATTGGATTGTTGTGAAAGAGACCATGAATAAATTCTGGTGGCATACTTGGCCATCCAAATTCAATTGAAAAATAGAAATAATTGACAAGAACCAAGTTGAGAAATGATTTCTTTACTTTGTTCGTGTATTTCTACAACCCAAGGAAGATCAGAGCACGGGTTATAGTTTCCAAAGAAGGTCCCCTGAAGGTTCTTTCATTCAGAACATTCTTCTTGAACACAGAATCTTTGTGAGGCACGCTTGCTAGAACTGCAACACGCCAACCCTGCAGCACAAAGATATAAGTTAGAGATCGCAAACCTAAACATAAGATTGCATATGAAGAAGGTTCTGATCTGCACGTTTGAAAAAGGTGTGAGGAAGTACATCGTGAACACATTCGCAGATATATATGGCATTAATGTTGCTGGTGCACTCGACGCTCCATTCAATTCCACCATCAGTCATTTCAGCGAGCACCTGAAAATGGTATACCCATATATTGTCAAGCTGCAAAAATCTATTTACAAAGAAGCTGATTCCTATCAAGTAAAAACAGAAAGAGCTCATCGAATTGTTTTAGGAAGTAACCTCCTGAACCAATTTCACATAATCCTTCAAGTTCACAAACTCATTGACAACAAACTTTTTGGCTGTTGATAAAGATCTACGGAATCAACTACTGCACGGACATCAACATCAAACCCCTAAAATGAGCCTAGACAGTGTACAAACCTTCATGGAATCTTTTAGGGTTCACATCAACACCAATAATCCTTGAAAGCTCCCGCAATCCTGGCTCCGTCATCGGCCTAGCAACATACAACCCAAATACCAACGGTATCAGAGCCAAAAGCAGTGAATTATAAAGTACTGAATGGAGCAAAGTGATGGAACGTTCACAGTAAGCTTCTACGGCTCCCCAAACAAAAATAGCTACCGACAAGCGCTTCGTTGCTTTGGCGACATTAAGAGTAGCACAAAGACCTCAATAGTCACGCGATAAATTCAACAGTCAGTACTACTAGTCACGATGTCTCGGAAAAAGAAGAGAGTGGATAATGCGTTATTACCTGTTGAACTGCCACAGCTGAGAACATAGACTTTGTCACGGGGAGCCAAGAGGTTGATCTTGGCAACACAACCTGAATGTACAACAGTGTACTCGCTGAAAGTAGATGTTCCTACAAAATGATAGATCAGTTTGCCTTGATTGAGAACCTTGGCTGTTCATCGCCAATCTTTACTCCCCTGTCGGTGTTTATCCTTAGTAATGTGCACATGATGGTCTCTTCTTACAGTGAGCACAATTTCCGCATTCCCTAGTGAAAACAGGGAGTACATGGTCTTAAGGTGCAAGGTGAGTGACACCCTCCCCGACACTCTCCACGATACTGGCATCGCAAAGTGCTTTTATTTAGCATCACAAATAGCAAGCACAGCATCAGAAATGTGTTCGACTTAGAATTCTCAGCTTCATGGCCAAAAATTCTAGGAAACGTAGGCGTTTGCCCCTGCAATCCAAACCAAAAAAGGCATCACCTTTAGCTTCTATATTTACAAAATGTCACATAGACACATTAATCAAACGAGCAAACGGCAATGCTCGTACAGCTCATCTAAATGCCTTGGCTTCCCAAAAGTACACATCAGTGTGACAGAGCGAGGTACAGACGATCTTCAGGCGGACCTCCATGGCCTGTGGCGGCGCCACCTCCACCTCCTCGATCTCCAATGGTATCCCAGCCTCCCAAGCAACACGGCTGCAAACGAAAAAACTTTTCAAATAAACTTCATCTGAATCTTTGTTTGTCGGACGCTCTCTTTGGGGTGCGTTTGTTTCTGCACAACCATTCTATCATAAAAAGCATATTATTTAAATACTAAAAAAAATCAAATTATTTTTAGGTTATTTTAAAAATTAAATTATTATACTATTATAACATTTATTTATTTAATTTTTAATAAATAATATATCCAATAGTATAAAGTTTAAAAAACATTAAATCATTCACTAATCAAATAGTATTCACACACCAAAAATTTGATTAAACTATTTTTTTATATTTTAATTTTGATTTTAAATTTGAACTTGGGTTTAATCCCGAATCAAATAATGCCTTGAACTTCACGTAACTCGGTGAGACTTATATTATTATTATTCTTATTAATTGTATTTTGGACCTATATTGAGTTAGAGGCAGTGAATGCATCTAAACTCAATTTTTGATCCACTAAACTATCATGTCCAAAATTAAAATCCAAATTTGATTCAATAAACAACCAATTTTGATTTTCACAACTTTCTGTGCAAAATTATATTTAATATTACATAAGTGAAATTAAAAAATGCAGAATATTATTTATAAACATCAATTAAAAATCATCTAAAAAATAATCAAATGGACATTTAAGTGCTAATTAAATAATTAGACGACCATCTTATATTTAATATTAATAATTAATCGAAATTTAAATAATAAAATTTTGTTAAAAGTTTAGAGATGTCTGGTTGAACCATCAGATAACTGTTTTGACTGCATTGTTCAAGGACCTTTGTTGCACCAGTGCATGATTATGTGATATTGCAGGTGGTTAACTGCAAATGTCCAGAATATCTGGTAAATAAATTAAAATAAAAGGAGCGAAAAATTTTGCAAAATTCAGAAAGAAAAAGGTAAAGGAGGCCTCTTTCCTTAGTTGGCTCCGAAGCTCTTCCCGCTCTCCATTTTGGCCTCATGTCGCTACTCATTATTGCATATATCCCCGTCGCCACTTCGCATCGACGGAATTGGGAGCGTCGAATTCGAAGATGGAAACCCTAGTCGCGGAGATCTCCCGTCTCCTCAACGATTCCCTTAGCTCCGAGAAGGCTCTCGTCGCCTCCTCCACCCAAGGGCTCGATCGGCTCTCAAGGAATCCCGAGTTCCCCTTCGCCCTCCTCGCAATTGTCAAAGGTCGGTGTTTTCTCTCTCTCTCATCTCTATCGAACTCGTCAAACACTAAAACTGTTATCCTGTGTCCGATTGTCGGGTTGCTCCAATTCTACTGCTACAGATGGTTTCTTGGTTCGTCCTAGGTAGGCTTCTTCCAAGGGTTTTCTTTATACGATCACAACCTTGCCCTTTTTTGGGCGATAAAAATGGTCTCGTTTCTTTGTGGTTTTCTTTTTCGTTGAATACCTTTGCTTTTGCACCGAAAATGTTTCTTCTTGGTTAATAATGTTCAGTTGCTACCTAGAAGTCTTTCTCTCTAAAGGGCGAGGAAGTGGAGGGTTTTGAGGTTTCTATCTGAAAAACCCTCGAGTGGTTCTTGGTGTTAACTTCCGATTTGGCTCATTTCTGAAAATTAAAAGTTACACAGATTTTCAATAATTAGAGAATCCACCAAACTAAAGTAAATCATTTTTCTTCCTCATATCAAAGTTTTTTTTTAATTATTTTTTGGCTAGATAACCACGAAATGCATTTTGTGTCTGTTCTACTTGTTTGCATAAAATGTTAAAAGTAATTAACTCAATAAAAAAATAGAGAAATGATGAACGTTAGCAAGATTAAAAATTTAATGTAAGAAATAAAGCTTAGGTGAAGTCTAGAACAATGTTGTCAGGATTGGACCGGCCGGCCCATCCATGTGGATTGGACCAGAACCGGTAGGTATCCATTTCCGGTGCTTTGGTCTGGTTCAATTTATTCCAAAAACATAGCAAAATGTGTTTTCAGACAGGTTAAAACCCCAAATTATGATGATATAAATGAAATGTACAACCAATTGTGCTATTAACTAATTATATCTTAGTTTGAGAATTAGAATGTATTTAAAACTAATAAACCATCACTCCTGACAATTGCTTGAGTTCCGAGATACAAGTGCAATATGCAACAAAGCATTCTTATTTTTTTTGTATAGAGAATAGTGCTGAAATCAAACTCAACTCACCGTATTCCCAAGAAATGGTCAGTCTTAAACTCAAATGCATTCTATCTTGCAAACATCAAAAAATAAAAATAAAAATAAATAAATAAATAAATAAAATAACCTTCAAAGGTCATACAGAGAGAATGTAGGAAGTTTTCTGGATAGATTTATTTCCTTATACTGGTAATGAAAAACATGTTATAATGTCAGGTGTGATGAATTAGTCCCACATCAGATATTGTATAGATAGGATCCAATATATATAGTGAAAAAGACTCATATCGCAAGAGCTTAAGCTTTTGGGATGGTTTGGTGTCCAGCTCGCTATATTATTCCGTTTCAACACTCTTTCAGCTCCCTCAACAAATGGTATCAGAGACCATGCAAACTCTTAAGACCGAAATTATCGTGATGGTGTGACTGAATTGAGTCGCATGTTAGTTTCTCTTAAAAAATCAAAAGAATGAGACAAAAATCCGTTGGTATGGATCACACGGTGGAACTGGTCGAGTAAAAGAGTTCTTGATTAAGAGTGTTAAAATGAATATGGTTGAATCACACCTGAAAGAGAAGATTGTTATAATATCAGGTGTGATAAATTAGTTCTATATCGGATATTGGATGATAGGGTCTAATATATATAGTGAAAAAATACTCATATCCCATGAGCTTAAGCTCTTGGGATGGTTTGGTGTCCGACTCACTATATGAATTTGGTTTGACACTCTTGCGGCTCCCCAACATAGCATCCTTTTAATTTTAAAATGACCAGATGAGCATCTTCAAGGTGATAGAATATGAGTCAAAGAGGGGGAGAGAGGGAGAACCAACATCTCGGACAAATGTGCTTTGACAGCTCGCTCAAGACTTTGGTCCAGATCCATTTTAGACCTAATCCACCAACAAATCTTTTATATCACCATCCTCTTTACTGTCATTATTTTCATCATTATAATGTTATCTGTTTTCAAAATTAAAATGATTATTTATTTATATGCAGGGCATGAGAACCAGTGGCAAAAACTATCTGCTGCTACATATTTAAAAAACTTCACCAGGCGGTACATGACGGGAAGGCCATCTTCTTCCAAACTCCACCATGAGTTTCGGAACCAGCTTGCACAGGCATCACTTCAAGCAGAAGATGCAGTGTTGAAAGTTCTAGTTGAAGCTGTATGCTCTCATCAGCTTTTCACATGTTCACTATCGTGTATTTCCAATTCAAACTTTACTTTCATCTCTTTTGCATATGACTTTCCAGTTTCGTGTTGTTGTCGCTGATGACTTTGTAAAGAACAACACTTGGCCTGATCTCATACCTGAACTGAAATCAGTGATTCAGAGCAGCAAACTTGTTAGTCAAAATACATATTCCCAATGGAATACCATTAACGCACTTACAGTTCTTCAAGCAATTCTAAGGCCGTTCCAGGTATTGCAAATACTTAATTCTTAAGTAATTAATTTGCCTTTCTTGTTGATATTTTCCAATTAGATTTAACTATATTTGCTTCTCTTGATAGCAAAAATAATGCCTGCAACACTTGGTGTCAATTTTACTCTTTCTTTATTAGGTAGCTGCTTTATATGTGTCTTGGTTTCCATGGTCATTGGTTAAAGCTTATGAATATAAAGTAGATTCTTTTTATAGTATATGGGATATATGCTCCATAAACACCTGCTATTCTTGACTTAACCCTGATATCTAACTTATTTTCCAGTACTTCTTGAACCCAAAAGTTTCAAGGGAGCCTGTACCTGCGCAATTGGAGTCAATAGCGGAAAATATTCTCATCAACTTGCAAGCTCCATTTCATCACTATGTTGGCAAGGTAGTGTCTTACTACTGCTTGATTTCATTTTAATAACAAGCTAATTATTGCTATATTTTTGTGGTAACAGGCTTTGTCCTCCCAAGACAGCATGCAAGTTGATTCAGAGCAATTTATTCTTGTCATATGCAAATGCATGTATTTTTCTGTGAGTTATTTATCTTATCCATTGATCATTTAAATAACCGAATACAGAGTGATGTTACCAGCTATCACCAGATATTGCTTATTATAAGAAGATAAACTTGTGTTATTGGACGCTTGCAAATGTATTAAGTGCTTACTTGTATAAAACTTTTATGGTATATCACTAGATTTGTACTGAAATATTCAATTAAAATTATTGACTGTTTCAGTGAGATCATTTTCTCTTAAAGTTATTAAATAAGGTGAAATATTCAATTAAAATTATTGACTGTTTCAGTGAGATCATTTTCTCTTAAAGTTATCAAACAAGGCGAAATATTCAATTAAAATTATTGACTGTTTCAGTGAGATCATTTTCTCTTAAAGTTATTAAATAAGGTAATCTTCCCAAAATATTCCTATTACTCAAAGGGAGGAGATGCATGATGCCACTCTTTCTGTCCTTTGGTTTCATTATTATGTATCAGTTATTAAACTAAGCTAAACTCAGCTGTAATTTGTGAGACAAGTTAGAAACAGTCCATGCTTCCTGTCTAATGGCCTCTTGAGTGTTGTAGTTTACTTTATGTTATGATCTTCCGGGTATTAATTTTCTTCTCTTTTCAAAATTGTTGAAGTTGTCATATTTCTTTTCATTTACCACAACTTAATTTTATAGGTGAGGTCCTATATGCCATCAGGAGTGAAAGCAATTTTGCCCGCATTTTGTGAAGACTTATTTCGAGTTTTGAATTCATTGAGTTTGACCGGTGCTTCTCCTGGAGATGGATACTCACTTAGGGTGAAAACTGCAAAAAGAAGTTTACTTATTTTCTGTACTTTGGTTACTCGTCATCGGAAGCATGTAGACAAGTAATCCATTATGTTCAGATCCCATTTGATTTATTTTCACCTTTCCTATTGGGCATATCATAACCATATATAGTTTCACTACCAGGTTGCTGCCAAACATATTCAGATGTGTGTTAAAAATATCTGAGCAGAGTAGCAACGTCAGTGTAAGTGTATTTTGGTGATTTCAAATATTTTCCCTTTTGGGTCTATATCTTGGTTGGAGTGCTTACTCGCATGATGTATCTTCCCAGTCTATACATTTGTTTGTCCAAAATGTTCTAACTCAAAAGTTATACAGAAGCTGGATTTGTTTTCCGAAAGAGTTGTTTCTTTATCATTTGACGTGATTTCACATATACTGGAAACGGGCCCAGTAAGTTCAGCTGTCCTCTATATTTTTGTTTCATTTCCATCTTAGCTCTTTCACCTCATTGCTTACAAGAATAAATAACTAAATCTTTTTGGTTTCTTTGCGAGAACCACCTGTTTTATCATTTTATTGCATGAACAAGAGTTCTTTCCATTTATTTGCAAGAAACCACTTGTATTGTTCATTTATTTGCAAGAAAATACCTAAACCTGAGTTTAATATTAGTAGACCTAAAATCCCTTTTTTTTTGGTTTTGGTTTTGGTCTTTAGGATGAAATAGACTAGATTACTTGTTTTTAATATATCTAATATAACAAAACTAGCTAATAAGCAATCTTCTTTCTTGGTTTTTGAAGGAAAACAACAAAATTGTCCCATTTTTTAACTAAAATTGGGCAATTGTAGTTTTTTCATGTCAAATACCCAAAACAAAGCTAGAAATAATAAAGGTCCATTACTGTTAAACATGGCTTCTTTGGTTTTTGCAAACAAATAAATAATGCAGGTTGCTTCCTGCAAATATTGAAAAAGCAAGTCGTTTCCTGCAATGAAATGATAAGGCATGTCATTTCTTGGAAAATCTCTTGGTTGGATATATCAATTGCAGCTAGTTTGTTATCAGTAAATCATATTAAGCACCACAATTACACGGTGAGAATTAAATTCTTAGAACCTAATTTGCATCCTTTTTCCCTTTTTGCCAGGGTTGGAGGCTTGTTTCACCTTATTTTTCTTCACTTTTGGATTCCGCAATTTTCCCGGCATTGGTTATGAACTCAAAGGTGATGTCTGTTATTTCTGCTAGCATATATGCTTTACTTATTTCTTCCAATTATGTGTGGTTATCATGAGAACATAAATGGGTACAGTGTGTTCAACAATACGAAGAACCTCAACAGAGTGACTTTGGCTCTTATTTCAAAAATCCCATTAGACAGTAGAATCGCAAAGTTATGGAAGGAAGCACTATGAACAACTTTATGTCAAGTGATATGAATGTTGTTGAGGTAGAAACTTTACCAGATCCTCTGAACATAGTTAATGTGAGTTGCAATTATGAGAAATTGCAACAATTAGAAATATTAAACTTATAGGAGCCAGGCGTGATTTTTATTTTCAAGGAATCTACCAATGGAAGGAACATGTAACTTTGGGAGATAATGGTGGATAACAGATTATAATGGCAGGTGGATGACTAGTACATTAATAAACAATTTTGATTAAGCAATTATTTAGGTTCAAAAAGAGAAAATTAGCGTGTTAACGTTCTACTTATATCCTTTAAATTTAGTTCGTAGAATATTCTTGTGAATTCTACATAAGTGGAGCTGAAGATCACATTTTTCCAGCTTATGGAAGTAAATGTCTATTGCGTACATTTCAAACTGGTACTGTCAGCTGTATCATGGAACATGCTGATGATGTTTCCATTGTACGAACTCTTACTATTGCTATCCTTGAACTGATAAAAGGATCAGTTCTAATCCGTTTTGTTTTCTAGTCTTCTGGTTCTCACAACCAAATCCCCATCTTTAATTCTTCTCAGCCAGAGCAAAATGAGCAATTGACAATGTGAGACAACCAGTGCATGCCATGCATGATTTATTCTTTCTCACAATCAAAGTGGTGTGTAATGGGGATTGACAGCCCTGGTCTATCCTGAAAAAGCTGTGTTTCTGCATTTTGAGACTGAAAGCCAGTACTTTTCTTGAAATTTTATGCTTAAATAACTGTCCTTCCCTCAGCCTGGATCATGAGAATGATTAGGACTTGCCCAAAAAAATTATGAAAATAATGCAGTTCATGTTTGGTGTTGAATAATCTGGGGTGACTAGGGTAGTTATCTGCCAGTCTACCCTAGCCCCAGCCTAACCTGTTTCCCTATCAACAAGCCTTGTTCTTTCTTGTTTCCATGTCACTTTCATCAAATCTATCTCATTTTTCTTGCTCATGAAACTTACACAAAAACCTAGTTAAGCTAAAGACAGCTTTATTTGGGATTCTGCAATACATTATTTGCCATGTTTTTGACGCATCTAGAGTTTCTGCAGAGGACATCTTTTGTGTTTCTTTAATCACTAAAAGGTCTGAGCCATTGTAAGGAAAAGCTTCCTGAGCTTGAGTACAAAGTGGAGGCTAGGGCTGCCTTTATATGATGATAGATGGCAAACACCAGTTTTTTTTGCCACCAAAATCCTCAAAGCTTTTCTTTACTTCTGATATCCAATCAGCAATCGAGTTTGTCTATCTTCCTTATGTATCACATCAATCTTGTTATGTAGCATCAACCAATCAAATGCAGTTCCTTTGTGCCATCATCCACACCTTTTCCAGTTCCTCAATAATAAATGGCTTATAAATTATGCATTCAGCAGCAGAAACACAAGCTTTTTTCTGTGTCAACTTTGATTCTTTTCCTCCGTGGCCGTAGTAATCCATTTCAGAATTGAAATCATGAACATTTTTAAAACTTGTCCTCTTGGGATAAATTTTGCGCAGGGTTCAAGTTATACAAATATGATTTTCTGTTGCTGTGCAGGATATTTGTGAGTGGGAAGAAGACCCTGATGAGTACCTACGGAAGAATTTTCCATCTGATCTTGTATGATAAAGAGCTCAGCCTTCATGCTTTTAGATCATGTTATGCTTCTGCAATAACATTTTCTTCTGGTTTGCTAATTATAAGGTATTATGTTCTGTGATAGGAGGAAATCTCAGGTTGGGCTGAAGAATTGTTCACAGCAAGGAAAAGTGCAATGTATTTGCTTGGTGTCATTTCAATGTCAGAGGTTGTCATTCATGCCTAATTTACTTTTATTCTGTGTATTCTAGAATATTGCCATCTTGACAGTTGCTTTCCCTAAGCAAAATCTGTGAGCCTTGTTTTACAAATATGCTTCTTTTTATTATTAGGGTCCCCCTGTAGCATCAACTTCTTCCAAGCGCAAAAAAGGTAACAAAAGAAGAGGGAGAGATCGCTCCATTGGGGATCTAGTAGTGATACCATTTCTATCTAAATTTCCAATGCCTGTTGATGTGGCAAATTCACCACCAAAGATATTGCATGAGTAAGTAGTGCATGATTTGTCCATCTCATAAAAAATGAATGCCAGAGTGAAAATCTTGTTTTAGGTTTTGCACTTTATTTCTGCACAATGAGTTTGATACTCTTTCCTGAAGTTTAAATCATGATGTCATTTTCCTTGTGGCCAACCCCTTACCCGCACTTTTTCTGTATTCTAGTTATTATGGTGTTTTGATGGCATATGGTGGTCTCCGTGATGTAAGCACATGCAGTTTCCTTTTGTCTGTATATATTTATCTTCATGCAGCTAATTAGGTCCTGAGAGGGTTTTGACATATGACACAACAGTTCTTGGTGGAGAAAGGTCTAGACTACGCGAGTGCTTTGATCAGAAATAGGATACTGCCATTATATTCATCAACCCTGGGTTCACCATTTCTTGTTGCTACGGCAAACTGGATAATTGGAGAACTTGCATTCTGTCTTCCTAAGGTAAGATTGGAATATGTAATATATCCACACTTGTTCTCCTAGTTCTCAAGGTTGCTACCTTTTATGCTTCTAATGTATAATCATAGCACTTTTTTTTTTTTGTTTTTTTCCTTTCCTGTAATTCAGGATGCTTTCTTACTACATACAATCACAATTTGATCCTGAAATTTTGTGAATATCAAAATTTTGACATTCTGCATGATCAGTCCTAACCTTCTAACCATGTCCCTAGTATTTGCTGAATGTTCTAGTGCTACTTAGAGGAATGGGGATTGTTACTTCAAATACTGTGTCACATTGATCGCTTAATTTTCCACTCCTGTTCATGATTACCACTCCTCTTGCCTGTTATTGCCAGCTAATTTGATCATATTCGCAATATGTTATAGGATACATAAAGGCAGGTGCAGACCCTGAAATCTCTAATAAGGGGGGCCAGCCATACACATACCATAAAATATTTTTTCTAAAAATGGAGAATCTGTAAAAATCCTTTTAATTGGAGAACAAATGTTTGATAGATACTAGTACTGATGTAACAATGTGACAATATTTGAATATCTAAAATAGTAAAAAAAGCCTAGCGGTGTTAGCTTTATAAAGTAAAAGAATAAAAATAGATGAAATTATTCAAACATTGATTTTTATGCTAAAATAAATTAATCAAAATACACCTTATCAGTTGATAATTAGTTGAAGATTTAATTCACTCAGCCTTTTTCTAACTGTCTTCTACACCAGTTTTGGTCTAAAAACTAAATAACAACAGATAAGGTAAATTCTTGTAAACCAATAATATTAGTCATTAGTGACAATTAACTGAACACAAATAGTATTAACGAGTTTTTTTGAAAAAAATAATATTAGGCTTCAATGACTATTAAATGAAGACAAATAATACTAATTAGTTCATTTTTTCAAGTTGCATCCACTGAGCACTAACTTAAAGAGTTATAATACTTAAACCCCAGACCAAATACAACTAAAGTGGAATCCACATTTTAGAAGTAAATCATCCAAGTTTTTCTTAATTAGTGGATAAAATAAATTTGTTACTGAAACCAGAAAAGTTAAGAAGTTAAAATGTGATGCAAAACCTTCAAAGGGGCCGTTTTCTATTCATGTATGAATTAGTTTTGTAAATACTATAGTTTCTGGAAACATAAACAATATATACGAATATTTAAAAAGAAATCAAAATTTTAATGGGGCCATAGCCCCTGCTGGCCCTCTTCCCTCCGCCACTGTGTAAAGGAATTTAAGCATCTTGGAGCTTTTAATTAACTTTTTAATACAACTTTTAATTTAATACTTTTTAATCAAGAAGCCATTTCTAATTATTTCTGTGTGGAGTTTCTTATCTCTGACATTGAAACCATTTTAAGGCAATGAGTGCAGATATATTCTCCCCCTTGACAAAGGCATTGAACATGCCAAATGTTCATGGTATTAATTGTTATCCTGCTCGAGCTTCTGCAGCCGGAGCGATTGCAGCACTACTTGATGTAAGACTGGCTTCATTATGAACATGCCCTTATTGATGAAAAAATGCTGCCAGACTGCATCATTTGTTTTTTGTTATTCTTGTACTCATTATAACAGGTCGATTATGTTCCTTCCGATTGGGAAGCTTTGTTGCAAGCATTGGTCAAAAGGATGGACACTACGGATGAAAATGAATCATCACTTCTATTTCAACTCCTAGGGAATATGGTTAATGCAGCACAAGATAAATTAGCTGTTCATGTTCCATATATTGTGACTAGAATCGCTAATGCTATTTCAAAACATCTGCCTCCTGCTCCTGAGCCTTGGCCCCAGGTATATTAAATTAGTCAGGCATTGATGCCAATCAATCTTTTCTGCTTGTGTCTCTTGTTTGCTGTGTGTCTGCAACTTTTGCGAATCTCTCTACAACCATGGTTCCCTTTTTTAGGATTGGATTATGCACTTGCATTTATGTACTTGGCAAATCCAACTATTAGATTGAAGCTATAATGAATCCAGTAACTGACAATTTCTTGAGTTTTATATGCTGTTAGTTCAACTGTTTCACTTGGTTTAGTTTACTAGATTTGCCTTTAAGGAACTTAATATTTCTGTTCTAGGTAGTTGAGCATGGCTTTGCTGCTTTATCTACAATGGCCCAGACATGGGATGATGCTGTTGATGATTTTGAGGAGCATGGTAGCATTAATTGGAATTCTGGTCGTGCTACGATTGCTCGAACATTTTCAAATTTGTTGCAGTGGGCGTGGCTCAGGCAAACACAACAAACAGTATGGTTATTTACACAGAAGAAATTTGAAATTTGTGCAAAATTTTTCCATATAAGTTAAGGTCCCTTGTGTATAGAGTGGTAGTTGAACCAAATTTATCTTAATGCTTAAGATATTTTAGTCTTGTTTTTCTTTTACACAAGAGGTCATATTCCTTTAATAGGCAAAACACATGAATTCATTCATTTGATGCTTGGATAATAATTCATCCAGGAGAGTATGCTGCCATCTCCATCATGTATAGATAATGCTTCTACTTTGTTTGGATTTCTCATGCGGTGCATGATGGCAAAAGATGAAGCTATAGAGTTAAGAGTAATGGAATTATTAGCAATATGGGTTGAGCTGATTTCAGAATGGCATGCTTGGGAAGAGGCAGAGGATTTGGCCATTTTCACTTCCATTTGGGAAGCTGTGGATTTCCATAGAAGATGCGACCGCACAAGTTTTTTCATGAGAAGGATTCCATCTCAAGGTTCATCTTGTAGTTCAACATCTACCTTGATAGAAGGGATTGCAGATTTTGTTCGAGAGGTCATTACTGCATTTCCACCTGCAACATGGAGAGCTTGTTCAAGTGTACATCTGTTACTGCATGTCCCAAGGTTCTCACCTGAAACCAAAGGAATCAGGCAATCAATGGCTGTTGCCTTCACAGAGGCAGCACTTTCTCGTTTTTTCTCTATTCGTGACAGGCCACGTGGTCTATGGAAGCCTTTGCTGCTGGTTATTGCATCATGCTATATATGCTGTCCTGACATTGTTGCTCAGATTTTGGAGAAGAAAGAGGTTGAAGGTTTCACTAATTGGGCACGTGCCTTGGCACATGTCTCAGCAAGCTCTTTTGAACCAGAATTCTCATCTGAGTCTGAGATTAAATTAGCTGGTATGCTTGATAACATATACTCAGCCAAACTGCATCATGATCTCTTGAATTTTCCATCTTTGCATAACTGCAGCAATTTCTTACATTAATTCATGCTAAAAGTGTTCTTGTTTTTGTATCTTGGGTGTTGAATATGTTGTTCTATTTTTTTCCTTGAAATTTCATGCAGCCATATCGTTAGCAAAGGTGGTTGAACAGCTGCTTGGGATAGCTCCTTCCAGTAGCAGAAATGTTGTTCTGCAGGAAAGTTTTAGGTCATTGATGGAGGCATGCATACGACTGAAAGAAGTTCAGGATGCTGACAGTGATGATACAGATGAGGAGGCCTCGGATGAAGAGATTGACGACGACGACGACAACGACGATGACGACGACGACGACGACGAGGATATTGTCGATGAGGTATGCATAGTGAAGGAGAGTTTTGAGTCCATCTTCCTCTGTTGATTATCTATATTTGGGTTCCTTTTGTTGGCCTAGGATTCTGAGGATGAGGAACAAGAAGAAACTGAAGAAGAATTCTTAGATAGATATGCTAAAGCAGCTGAAAAATTTGACAAGGGGATTGTTGGAAAGAGGGTTCCTGAAGATGAAGTACAAAAACTTGAACTAGGTAAACCTGTTGGCATATCCATTTACTTGAGATAATTTCCATACAATTTGATTGCTTATGAAACACAAGGTGAATTTTCCTATCTGTTGTCTAACCTTTGCATGGCAAAATTTGATATTATTATGTGCAATATTTGTTTCGTTAGGAAGGTGGTTACTTTTTGTGTGCTCCACCTAGCGTAGCCAAAATTTGCTGTCTAGGGAGATTTATTTTAAAAGCATGTTTTTATGTGAAGTTATGTATAAAGAATTAAATTTTGGCAGCCTCCCTAAAAGCAAGTAGGAAATAAATAAATTGGACACCTGGGCGCTTGCTCTGTGGTGTTGTGATTATTTAGTCTTTCATGTTATTGACTAGTAGGCACTTGTGCACTCCACATTCACTTGGAATCTGCGCAGTTGTCTTTCACTATGTTAGCTTTGATGCCTAAGCTGCCTGGCTCTGCAAATCCTCCAGCTAGATGAAATTGTTATTGTTGTTTGTTACTTGTGAAGGATTTCTTTTCACTCTCCCCCTCTCTAACTGCTCTTTTTTTGACCTCATGTATTGATGGATGAGGTGAGCCACTGCTAATGATGTTGAGATTTATGTTTTTGGTGGAATGCAGGTTGGTTGGATGAAATTGATGTGCCACACATTGTGGTTCCTTTGATAAAGAAACACCGTCAAGTCCGCGTGCACATTCAAAAATTTCCACCAGATCTTGTCCATAGAATTTTGGAGGCTTTTCCAGAGTACAGATCATTCTTTAAAGCTTATTGAGTTCTTTCTGAAAGCTATTCATCCCTCCCGGACTCAGAATTCTAATAAAAGCAGCCACAGTGATAAATATTCTGATGGGTTGTGTTGTGGCAATTTTTAATAAATACATATAGTATCTTTTGTGGCTTCAGTTTTTTGGAGTTGTGTTGGTTCCTGCAGTCTGTGTCTCGTTCATTTATTTTTAACAATTTGTATATTGCTGAGTTTAGTTGAATACCGAGAGTTGGAGCATTACTGGTAGTATTTGGAGTTGTAAGCAGGCTGGGTGAGCCTAAATCCTCTTCTTTGCCCTATTTATCGACACCATTGATGTTGTTGGTTCCATTTTTACATGATTACTTGTGCCCTTTTAAAGATATTTTTACCTTTATTTTTAGTACATATCAATGTAATTCGCATGCCAATTCTCGTAGTTGGGCTAAAAGCACCCACCCGCGAGACCGAGTTTCGTTGCAATTTTGGTTGTGGCCCATTGGTAAAATCGTTAATGGAGGCAGGTTGGGCCTTGGGAGAAGTGATTAGCCCGGCTGATCGTCACGTCATCATTATCTTTACATCCAAACAAGATCAGACAACAACAGTTTAGGAAATTAGTGATTGTAACTCCAATTGTGACACTAGCCCAACTAGCTGCTAATTGAGGGGACATACTCAAGAGGAGTTGCGCATCCAATTCTATATTCCTCAACCACAACAGCCTGCCGCCATCGTTGATTTCTTTGCACATCAAGCCCAACACAGCACCGTCCTTCTGGGGTGCATGTTCTCCAATATTTACTTTCTTCAATAAGCACACTTTTTCTTTTAAAAAAATCAGAATGTAATACATAACACTTAGGCACTGTTTAATTTGAAAACAATGTCAAACTCAAACTCAAAATCAAGACTAAAGTATAAAAAAAATAATTTTGATCGAATTTTTTATATTTAAATATTAGTCTAGCTAATAAATGATTTAAATTTTTTTAGACCTTTGTATCCTTGAATATATTATTTATTAAAATTTAAATGAATAAATATAAAAATAGTATGATAATTTAATTTTTAAAATAACATAAAAATAATTTGAGTATCTTTTTAATATTTAAATGATAGATCGATTAGGACAGGATGATTTTAGACAATATGGCCATTTATTACATCCAATTTCACGAATGACAATGTTCAGGAGCAGAAGATGCCTAACTAAATAAATAAAATGCAGTATGATATTTATTTTCCAAATACACAGAACCTAAATGTAAATCTGTCAGACAATTGGCAGACACCCAATAACACAGTTCTGCAATGAGTAGTCAAAGAAGATTATCTGAGGCCACAAAATGACTACAAATAGAAACAAGCTCTTTGCTTCAATTCCTTTGAACAGTTTCATGAAGTACGACAAAAGCAAGAGATTTATACAAATTAAAATCCAACATATCTGAAAATCTAAACCAACAATAGTGTGTACCCATTAACTCAAATAGAACCCACTCCTCCAAGGTGATGCACCAGCCAAGGCTTGGCTTGCTGCCAGCAAAACATGATTTTCAACAAAACCTTCAAAAGAAACGTTAATCAGGAATGAGAAATGCAGTACAAATTGTGACCAGCAGGTGTACACCAAGATGGGAACCAAAACCACCATGGCGTGTTCATTCAATAGATGCAACACCTCCATTTATCATTCTCCAGAATTGTGGTCACCAACACGGACTGCAGTTCCACTGTTGCGCCCATATAAGTGGCCACCACGTCTGGCATAATTGTGACCCTGTTCCCCATATCTCAATCGAGGAACCCTGGGACCTTCCTGTGCTTCTAGACCAGCATAGCTCTGCCGATAAGTATCATTAGGCCTATCATAAGATCCAATCCGCTGGTATTCAAACTGCAAGCTATTCTTCCTCTTGTCTCTGTTAAAGCGATAATTTTGCTTCCCTGCATCTTGCCCTCTGTCTCTGCCTCTGTATGTAGCCTCCCGTTCTCGGTTTGACTGGCCTCGTTGGTCCAAAGAAGGAGAAACTAGCTGCTCTGTCTGTGGATTGCCCTTAGGAGTTTGTTCATCAATTGTCAGTTTGTTGGGCAACTGCCTCTGCTGTACTGTTGGATCAGCAGAGGCCTTAGTCTCTTGCTTAGCTTCTTGATGGTATGTGTTTCTTATCGCAGAGCCACCAGTCCTGATTGGAGGACCATTATCCTCGGTTTCATGAGGATAATTTCCAATGTGGTGCAGACGGAACTCCTTCCCAGTTCTACTCCCATGAGATGCTAGCCTCTGGTTTCCAGTGCCCTTATTTCCATGCCTGTGATGATGTGAATAGGGCTGCTGAGATTTTGGTTGCCAATGGGACTTCTTCTGCTCACCACATAGGATTTGGTTTTCATTACCCAAAACATCCTTTATACCCGATTCATTCATTTCTAGTACTGAAGACGGAGTATCTTTATTGTCATTTGAATCACCTTGAAAAGCCTTACTGTCAGTAGATGCAGAATTTACAGAACCTCGATGCACCTTATACCGCAGCTGCCGTTTGCTTGCCACACTCTGATGGCTAGGTACAGCAATTGGCTCTGCTGATTCAAGTTTGTCATTAGTACCCTTCTGAACATCATATTTAATATGTTCTCCAGTTCTGCTGCACAATTCTGAGGATTGGTGCTGCTCCTGCTCTCGCTGCAGGGGTCCAGTAAAATCAGAAGAAATTACAGATTCAGTGAAGGAGCTTTGAGAAAGTGCTGGAAACCCAGCCAAATTTTTCTGACGCCAAGAAGCATGCATTTTGCTGCGCCTGTTAGGTTTATTGCCATCTCCACTCTTAGCAACAGCAGAAAATTCTGTTTTCTGACCAGACACTTCATCATGTACTGCTGTCACATCAGTGGGAACTACCTGATCAATGCTGGAAGAAGTTTGCTGGGAGTTTGGATGTGAAAGCTCTTTTCCTGCTTGTTTGCGCACATATCTCTCCATTTCAGCCCTCTTGATTTTCATGGAGCACTGTGTATCATGCCCATTATCTCCAGACACAGTATCACTATTTTCAGTCATTAAAATATGGCTTATATCTTCAGACGGTATGCTCTTGTTTTGTGTCCTCACAGGTGCCCATATCACAGCATCACACCCATGGAACTTATCACCAGATCTATTACCTAGTTGGTTTTTCGTTGACCTCCTAGAAGACTGCGGTTTCCACTGATTGATCACCCTGGTGTGCTGTTCTTCAGTTGTCTGAGTCACCTCCACCCCTGAACATTGGTTTTTTGATGTTTCATTGGGAGCTTGGACCGATTCTGGGACTGTCTCCACCAATGATGCTGATTGAGTCTTGCCAGTATCAGTATCAGCTTTTCCAAGGTTAACACCTTCGTTGTGTGTGGAAGATTGTGAACTAGATCCAGACAGACCTTCATCAATTTTATTTCTACTCCTTGAAGTCCTGTTATTTTTCTTTCTGTGATGTATTGGTGTCTCATCAGCAATGGGAAGGCTATCAACTGCCAATTCAGTAACTGCGACCTCATCAGAATTTTTATGGTCCACCACATTCCCAGTAGATACAAGCTGTTCACCAGGACTTCTCTCATGTAAAACAGTTTGTTTTCTCCTATAGCCCATCTGCTTGTTCTTGGAAAAGTTGCTTCCAGGACGATTTGCTGATTTATTATTGACATTTTCATGATTGTTTGCATCTTGTTCAACAAGCGGTGATTCATCATGTGAGACTGCAGATCCTTGACCAGGAGAATTTAATTTTGATCTTTGAGAATCCACATTCAAGCAAATATTCGCTGATCCAGAATTTTTTACTTCATTGTCAGTCAATGGTTTCACTGTATCAGCAGTACCACATGGAGTTTCATCTACGGTGATGACTGTTTGAAGAACAATATCAGTTTCAGGATCCTGTTTATGCTGAAATTCTTTGCTTGCCACCCTGGCATTATTAGAGCTCTGGTTTGAACTTTGTGATGAAGTACGCCTGTTCAGTTCTTCCAGCTTTGCAAGGGCTTTTGCTTTTTGCTCCCTGGTTCTTTCTACCTCCTCCTCCTGTAGTTGTTTGGCACGCTGAGATGCTATCTCTTTGAGTTTAGCTCGCTAGATGAAGGAAAAAACAAATCAGATCAGATATTGCAAAAACTTGCTGAACATGGTAAATGGAATTTCTTTCCAATAGCATTGTATAAGAGATCATTAACAGTTTCAAAAATCTGAAATTTTTAACCACTGGTCCAAAGCAAAAAAAATGCAGAAAATGTTTTTATAAAAATGCTTAAGTGGATATCATCCAACGTTCGTGGTTCACAGAAGGTTTATATGATCACAATGTGTTAATTAATCACTATCAAATAAAAAGGGCTATCACATTTCCAAATTCATAAAATAAGAATGTCAATTAAATCAAATAAAAGAGAACAAAAGACAGCATGTTAAGGGTAGAAAACTCTGAAGAACCACCACGTAATAGAAAATTTGTGCATATAACCACAATTCAATTCCAAAATCAAAGTGGTTCAAAGATCACTTTCTATGGTAACAATATAGAGTTTAATATAGAGGGAAATAAATGCTATGAATCATCAAAGTTACTTGCCTGGGCTTTATGTTCATCAGGATCCAAAGAGGATATCGAATATGACCCAGGAGCTGCAATGGTTTCAGCATGTAATTCTTGCTTCTCAATATTCTCTTGAGAAGCATGGCAATCAGTCAGATTAGTAACTAGACAACCTTCATTCTCTCTCAAAGCGGTAACTTCAGAAGAGCTTTTTCCAGAAGTTCCTTTTACTATTTCATCATCTACTTGACTAACAGACCCAAACTTAACATGGTAATAAGTTTTGTTTTGCATAGTTTGAACTTTCCGTTGAACTTGAAAATGAGCCTTTTTCCCATCTTCCAGAAAACCAGATTTCTTGGATGTAGAAACTTGTGCTTGTGAGGGAATATCTTTCCTGTCACACTCATTTTCTTCATTGTGAGCAAATTTATTGCAGGTAGTATAATTTTTATCTTCATTATCATCGATACACTTGCCCTGCATCAAACTTTCAGCGTTCAACTTTACACCTTTAGGATTTCTCAACCTATCTCTTGAAGAAATTAGTGTGAGATCATGACCATCAGCAATCCGAGCTTTGTTATTTAATACCTCTATTTTTTCCATCAGAGTTGCACTCTTTTTTATACCAGGATATTGCTTCTGATTTTGAACTGGAACACCAGCATTTTCTTGTTTATTCATCAGACACTCGTTGGATGCCTCACCTAAATCTTTCAGTGGTTTCATGATATGGGAATTGGAAGAATGAGTATCCCCATCATTTGCAGGCTGAGCGAATTGTCCTCTCTCAGATATCAGCTTTATTTCTTCATCCTTTCTGCTGTTTGCCCTCCAATCATTTTCTTCATAGCTAGCTTCATGTTGGTTTCTTCCTTCACCCTGTTGCAAGCTGGCAACCACAGACTGCTCTCTCTTTTCATGCTCATTATTCCCTCCATCATGCTGCTTCAGTAGAACCTTGTACTGTCCCTGATGATATTCAACAGAGGCCCCAGATTTTACCTGATCATTTGCTATAAAAGGAGTATGCGCTCCAGTTCTTGCATGGAACTTCCCAGGTCTTACCTTGGAATCCCGACTATATTGGTTATAAGATGGTCCCATTTTGGTAACTTCACCATCCATGGAATTACTGAAGTTTGCATGAGGTCCATAATATCCTTCATAAGGTTGTGGACTTGGGTAAACTCCAGGTCTCAAAGGGATAACAGGGCAACTATTAGCAATGAAAGAATCAGGTGGCCGACGGGGGCAATAAGTGTCTCCGTTCTTAGGGAAGAAACAACCAGGACCAGCCCCCGGTCTTGGAACAGTCTGTGAATTAGGAAAAGGGGCTGAAAGCTGAGCAGGATATGGAGCAAAATGGTCAATCTGAAAAGCACCAGTAGGACCTGGTGGTCTAAATGCACCACCTGCTGTTCCCCCTGCATACCAATCTCTATCAGAAGAGCGAACTGGAGGACCATGCCAAGTGTCAAACTGGTGAAACGGCATGTTTACATTTGAATAGGGCAAGCTCTGCTGGACATCCCTCTGCCAATTATCAGCAGCTGGTGGTACACCACCAATGGTATGTGGGAAAGAATCGGATTTCCATGTATTTGTGTTTTCTGAGTCAGTCTGTGCCTTTTCATCTCCTAAAATACATAAATAGCTGGACATTGCAACAAAAACCAGAAAAAAAGCTCATAACCAACAGAGACTGAGGATGTATGCACTAACCAGCTGGATGCACCAACACATGCTTCTGTGTCAAGCTACCAGAAGCAGAAGCAGAGCGCCCTTGAGAACTATGACCTAGAATTGAGGAATGGATGAATTAAAGAACTTGTAGGACAACATGAAACTCTACAAGACTATAGTAGTAACATGAAAATAATCAAATAGCATGTAATTCACTAACAATCGGCAATCGTAGAAACTAAACATATAGAAGTTAAAAAGGAAGCTAGAAAGTGTTGCATTTCATCTGATCAGTTCTAACTTCTTGAATTTAGAATATCTAGCAGCACACACTAATCAACATGGAGAAAAAACAATTGGAAACTGGACAATCCTGAAACACATTAAAGTAAAGCTGATCAGAACTCCATTCAAGCGTATTTAATGTTCTACAATACGATTCAGATCCCTTCAATCCAAACCATGCTCCATACATTTTATATCAATATATTTTGCACCACATGAAAGCAACTAAAATAACATGTCATCTTCTTCTCATGTTAAGATGCACAGGTAGCTGTGGTCAAGCACTTCTCGAGGAACCACTCAAGTAATCTAATAAGCTTAAAGGAGTTAAACATAAAATTTTGCATGTTCCATGCAGCTTCTACTCAGTAGTATCTCTCCAATTTGTTAGTATCAAAATTCACGACAATCTGGCAAATGGGAAAAAAATTACAAATTCCAGATAAAGGTCTGTACCTTGCTGTGTTTGAGACTCAGGATTCTTCTCAGAGCCAAGAGTAGGGAAATCTCCAGAACTTAGTGTGAAACCACTAGTTTTGCAAGCTGCAGAACCCTGTTTAACAAATATTAAAGTAGGAACAAAAGAATTACAATAAGGTTCCCTAGCACAGGATAAAGATGACGATAGCTGTTGAATAGACAGCTTTTCTGAAAAAACTACTTATAAACTAGAGAACGAAGATTATACCAATCGATCTGAGGTTCCTGCTGGTCCCCATGCAACTGCATTTTCAGCTGAGTTTTCAGCAAACCGGGATAACTGGGAACTGCCAGGCCGTGTTTCTGCACTGCGTGGACGGTTTGCTGTTAGTGATATCTGATTTGATGCCAATACTCCTGATGCAGATGATGGGCGAGAACTCGAACCCCATACATTGGAAGTAGGATCATAGGATCTATCACTACTGGAGGTTGATGGTCGTGGAACACTTCCACCTGATGATGGACGACCACTGACTGGTGAACTAGAACTTCCATCACCAGGAGACAATGATACAGCTGATGATGCCCATGCATTTGTTGCAGCTGCTGGTTGTCTGCTTCCCCAGGTAAGTGTGCCCCTAACAAACAAAAATCAAGTCATGCAGATACTCAAGCTTTGCTTCAGATAACCGGAGAATGAAATTACTGAACACCATCAAGAAACTCAAAGAAAAAAAAAGCACAGAACCCACTTAACAACAAGCAAATTGAACTAGAAAGGCCTACTCACTTTGGAACAATTTCCACATTTGGGTCTAAACCTCGGTTTTCCGACCTTGAAAGTAAGAATGAAATATGTTAAGAATATTGAAAGATGAATTAACAAAATTCCAGACTACAGCTATCCAGAAGCAGCAAACCTTTGACTTGGTAAATTAATGGGTTTAGGAAGTTTCCCCAAGACAGTCATTTTTCCTCGTACAGTACCACATCTGAACAGAAGAAACTAAAACACTTCAACAGCTAGATAATTATGCCAAATTTGTTAATCACTAACCCAAATGGGAGTATTACTGTTAGGAGAAAAACAAAAGGGTAGCCAAAATCGAGATAGTGATGAAGAATCATAACCTTCGATCTCCTGTCGACATACTTGAAGCCATAGTTCATGAATTGCAAGTTTGTCTGGACATAAATAGATACCTGAATGAACAGAATGGTAAGCATAATTATGAGATTTGAAGTCAATGAAGGAAACTGTTAAAAGCATGGGATTTAATGAAAATTGTGTAAATTAGCCAGCATATGCTAAGAAAAATATTTTGGCATGAAGAAGGCATGAAAAAATGGTGCACCCCATAGAAACGGAGGATAACAACAACGGAATTTTCTACAAGAACATGATATCTAGCAATAACATACGAGCAGAAAAGCCAACTAGCTATTTGGTCCACATTAGAGACTAGCCACGAGCTCATGCTAATAATTTGCCTAAAAGAACAATCTCCTTCTAAAGCACTAAGCCTCTCATTCGTGAGGACTAGCAAGCTTCCAAGAAACAGGCACTACCAATAGTTTAAATAAGAATGGGACATTTTCCCTCTTCCAAAAGCCATGAAGCGTCCCAGCTAACAGATCACTGAACACCACCTCAGAGCAAAGACACTCCCAATGGAAAGAGATTGAGCTTTTTTATTTATGTAATCACTTTCTTTATCAGTTCCAAACAAATAGGCCTCCGAGATTGTTGAAGATAGATCGAGACGACAAGCCATAAACTGACATCTAACTAACGGTCATGAAACAGTGAATTATTATAACGATCATGGGAGCAAGAGCAGGCAAAACCGCATCATCGACTCCAGGAACAGCTTAAAAAAACACTCAAAACACTAGATCTTCATAAAAAAAAAAGGTCATATTCATCAACAGAAAGCAAAAGAGGCTATCGCTCAAAGAATTAGATCCCAGATTCTTTGCGAGGGATGCGTTCGAGCAATCGGTAACGAAATCATTAAAGTCGATTCCATCCAAACGTTCGTATATGTTAACAACGTCTAATAGAAACTCCTTCGGCCCCGATCGACCGGAGCCCTGATCCTGCGACCAATGTACGGGGCCGAATTCCGAACCCTAGAGAAAGAAGAACGATCGGATCCGTACCTTGCGGTGAGGGGGAGGCGGAAACGGCTGTCCGTACGGCGAGGGAGGCGAGGGAGGCGAGGGCGCCTGCGGATCGGGCGGCGACGGTGATGGCGCCCGGAGAGAGGAAGAGCGACGCAATGAAAGCAAATGTCGGAAAGGCTCGAAGAAGGGGGCCGGGGAGGGGAATAAAAAAGGGCAGGTTGTTTACGTGGCAAACGATTAATGGAGGATTTTGGTCTCTGGTGAGATGGGTTGAGTAGCTAAAGCATAACATTAGATTACTTGATCCGGAAGGCCGAGGCGCACGCACGTGATAGGTGCGAAGGCCTTGCATTAGGTGCTTGGTGGGTCCACACTCCACCATGTTAGTTTTACTTGCAATCCCTGCAACCGCAGATCGAACTTTATTTACAAATATGCCCCTGCGAAAAATAATACTTATCCAAGCCTTACTCCCCAATAAAGTAGCATAATTATTTTTATGTAATCACCTTGATTTAGACAATTACATAGAACTCCCTAAAGTTTTTGTTTTATAAAAAGACTTCCTTCTCTTGTGCACATGGTATGCGTTAATCGGGGATCTTGGATTCCTGGGTTCCACTGAAAAGAATCACTTTCACTGTTTTTTTCACAGAAAATTATTTTTATTGTTAAAAAATAAAATTTTCTCAATTTTTCGTCACTTTGATGAATGTAATCCCAAATTTCCCTAAATGTTTTCAATATTTTCAAAATTATTTAATTTAAATCAAGAGAAAACTTTTAGTATGATCTTTTTTTCTCATAATTTGTACGCCGCGAAACACGACGAAGGCAACAACACATTAGACCATCCAGATGGACCATTTCCAACCCGAGATTGTCATTGTCAATGGATTGGGCCAACTCCGGCCCAACTTCTAAAACGGGTCCGGCCCAAATTAGATTAGGTTCTCTCCAAACTCGTATAAAATCTCTGTCGAAGCAAGCCGCAGCGGCGCCTCCACTTTCTGTCCGAATTTCCCCCGTGCTCACGAAACCCTAACCCTAGCGTGCGAATACGCCGCGAAGATGCAGATCTTCGTGAAAACCCTAACGGGGAAGACGATCACGCTCGAGGTGGAGTCGTCCGACACGATCGACAACGTGAAAGCGAAAATCCAGGACAAGGAGGGCATCCCGCCGGACCAGCAGCGCCTGATCTTTGCAGGCAAGCAGCTCGAGGATGGCCGCACACTTGCCGACTACAACATCCAGAAGGAATCCACCCTCCACCTGGTCCTCCGCCTGCGCGGCGGCGCCAAGAAGCGCAAGAAGAAGACCTACACGAAGCCCAAGAAGATCAAGCACAAGAAGAAAAAGGTCAAGCTCGCGGTCCTCCAGTTCTACCGCATCGATGACTCCAGCAAGGTTGTCAGGCTTCGCAAGGAATGTCCAAATGCTGAGTGCGGTGCCGGCACCTTCATGGCCAACCATTTCGATCGCCATTACTGCGGCAAGTGTGGCCTCACGTATGTTTATCAGAAGGCGCAGAGTGAGTGAGTGAGTGATTTTGTGTTCGAAATTTTGCTATTGTGGAGAACTTCATTGTTATCTTTTTGTATCATTTTAGATCTTTAAACTTGCTGAGTCATGACTCTCAGAGGTTTTGATTAGCCAAGGAACGAAATTTATTGTTAATGACTTGTTGCTTCTAGTTATATGAGCAGCTTGACGTGCTTGGTATCATGGTCTTCGTTTTTCTTGGTATCAAAAAATTATTTATTGATGCCTTGTTGAATTGTGGTATGGATGTATGTAAACCTACAGCATGAAAAACGATCCATTTTCGTGCTTTTGTCATTACAGTTAAAAAGAATTCTTGTTTTTAGATAATATGAAGAGTCATTGATGTTCGAGGATGTGATAAAGGTCTTGAAATCCATTTTTTGATTATCATATGTTGGATGGTATCATTTTAATTCACTTGAATCAACAATGTGAAAGATACTCCATCTCTCTTTGACATGCATCATTCATGGTCATCGAATTGTGGCAAAGTTTTCTGATTGATTTATCATTTTTCTTGCGCTTTCAGGAGTGTCCAGTTTGGTGTTATTAATTGTTTAGCAAAATCTTGTTCTCAACTTTTGCTCTTGGAATACATTGCTTTGCTTGTTTTGCTTTCAAGTTCCCCATGGGTTTGCTTCCTTCTTTTGATTCCCCAGTGTAAATTCCTGTTAATAGCAGAAGGGTTGGCGTGAGTTTAGTACAGTCTGATCTGTTGGATTTCCAGAGCCTGAATGATTTGGGGAATCAAAGTTCCAAACCATTGGTGGGTTCTTGACTAAGAGACAAAAGGTCAAGTGGCATGTCTGCATGTTAAAATTCTTTTTACAAAATTTTTTGGTTGCATTTATATTTTTCCTGCAAGTTTAGGGTAGTTATATGTTCCAACGGTTTATATTTTGCTTGTTTGGGAGAGTGTGCTACAGCTATAAATGTATTTGATTTAGCTTTCTTCAAGCAATTTTCTTGGAAAATATACTGCTGCTGAAGAGTAACTAACTTAAGAATCCAACAAATACCTGATTGGGAAACATAAAGGGATGTATAACAAGTAACCCACCCATAAGCAAATCAAGCAAACATAACAAAAGCAACTAACACAACACAATTATGGATTAGATCACTAGTGACCAGAGACTTAGCTCATGTTAGTTGCAATGAGCTTCTGAATATTTGTTTTGAAGTATTTAGCCAGCACTTCATCATCTATGCTGCTTGCAAACAATGCCTTTGGTGGTGAAATGGTGCCAGCATTGGCATATCCAAATGCAGATATGGTGGCAGCTGGGTTGTTGGAGTCTTTGTTGAACTTGAAATGAACTAGTCCTTTGAGGAACAAGAACATGTTGCCGGGCTTGAGCCCCCTGGTGTAGAGTATGTTGTTGAAGTCCACAAGGCCAACACTGAGCTTTACTTGCAGGATTAGCAAGAGCTCCACTGAGGGAGCGTGGACATGTGGTGGATTGATGCCACCCACCCTCACACTGCTTTTCATAGCTGCCGGTGAGTGAATGTGTTGGCATCAACTGCTTCTTCAGATGTGGGTATGAAGTCCGATGTAATGTGAGGAACCGCAGCATATTTTATGAAGACAGTTGCCAAGATGACAGCTGAGCACAAGGCATGCGTTCAAGCCCATTTTTGTTTTTTGGAGGAAATAAGAGGAAATATGCTGTTGTTTGATGGTCATGGAATATTAGGTGATGTTTGTAGGCATGGGAGAGTAGCACCGGGAATAAATGCTTAAATCCATTGCCAAAAGGTATTTTTCCTGGTGCTCTTGCCCTGGTGTAGGAGATTCGCCATTTTTCTGAGTTCAGATAAGAGTTCATTGATGATGATTCATTAGCAAATCAATGATTCCTTATAAATAGGTGGATGGGAGTGTGGATAGAACGACCAGACTGGCAGGGTAAACAATGGATTCCTTCGAAGTAAATGTAGATTACCTCCTTCTAGGTCTTGTTAAGAGCTACAAGGAATCAAGATTGCTCTTTGCTCCAAGGAGCAATCTGTTTCTGCAGTCTAATCTTTTTCTTTAGATTGACCAATCAATCACAACATTACAAAAGCCAATAAAAATGTTTGAGGTATGGGTCATGAAGGAAAGAAAAAGCCCATTGCTTCCTGGGCAGACTCTCCATAACACGACTTCAAGAGCAGACAATTGGCAGAGATTAGCATTTCATTTCCTCCAGGCCGGCACCAAATACTTACCCTCCTTCAAGCCTCCCTATTACACGCCTATATATACTGCTCGACTCTTCGGAGTCTTAAGTATTCAGCATCCAACAGCATTTATTAGTCACGAGATGGCTTAATGGATGCCTCGTCCTCGGCATTGCCCTCACAAGTCTTATCAGGGCGCAGGCTGGTGATCCTGATATCCTCTCGGATTTCATTGTTCTTAATGGAACTACGTTAGACGCCAGCTTCTTCCTCCTCTGCAGAGGCTTCAGAGATTCCTTATTTTCCGGCCCCGAGGATGCTCCCTTCGAACTGACCAAGGGCAGTCGCGTCGAGTTCCCCGCACTCAATGCCGTGCTGCAATATACTCCTGGCGGCGTCAATGGGCCCCACACCCATCCATCCTCGCTCTGCAGAGCTCTTCTTGGTCTTGCAGGGCAGGCTCAAGGTTGGGTTTGTCAATTCTGACAACAAGCCCTTCATTCAGTTCCCGCAGGCGGGCGACATGTTTGTGTTCTCGAAGGGGCTTGTGCACTTCAAGGCCAACCTGGACTCTAGATACCCGGCGGTCGTCTTGTCAGCGTTCGGAAGTGCAAACGCCGGCACCATTGTTTTGTCGAAGAGTTTGTTCGCTAGTGGCTCCGACAGGGATGTGCTCGCCAAGTCATTCAAGGCAGACGCTGAGACTATTGAGATGTTGGAAGGGGCTAACATGGCTTGATTTCTCCGAGTTTGCGCTGTGTGATTGTGTGAAGTGTGCGATTTTATTGAATTTTCGTGGCTGCATTGTTTGCTCTCTTCATTGAGTTGGTGCGTTCAAAATGTTTGAATAAAGCAAGAGTTTCCAAATTTCTCCGGTTCTCTATTTTTTTTCCATTTTTTATGTTCAGCATTGTTTGACCTCGAGACAGGTCGGAACATGCACATATGGATACATCTTCCAGAGTAGGATTTCCGGAGTTTTCATCCATGGCTATTCTCAGTCAATAGAACACCTCGAGTACGGAGACATTTGCAGACCATTTTTTTAAAAAAATTATCAGTTACCCCAAAATATTTTAAAATTATCAATAACTTTTTTTTATAAACAGACAATAAATAATATAAATAATTATAAAATATAAAAAATATAAAAAAAATATAAACAGAATTATAATAATATGAATAGTTATTGTTTACAGTAAACACAAAACTCTAAATATGATTAATTTTATTCATATATAAGCATATATTTTGTGAAAAATGAAGGCACATGGTAGTTTTCAAAATTAGAGGAGATAATCGGTAAACTCGATGTTTTGGCGGTAATTTTTCTAATTTTTTTACTTTAGGGTGTTACATGTAAAAGTACACTAAATGTTAGGGTAATTTGTTTATACTCTTTAAAAATTTACTAAATTGTATACAACTTTAAATTTTAAAAATTGTATAGAATTTTTTGAGTTTTTATTGTCTACAAATAAGTTCATGCTATATGTATTGGTGTCAAATTATGGTTCAGATCATTGAACTCTTTTTCTTTTTCTCCCGTATCATCTTTTTTTTTTTCTTTCATTCCCTTTTTTTTCCTTTTCATTCACATATTTCATCAATCATTTATATACATGATCCATCAAAAAATGATGATGTGTGAATTTTTTTAAAACTATATTGGACTATAAGATCATGAATGACAAAGAGGGTGTCAAGGAGGAAGGGCCTAAGCAAGAGGCAATGTAAAAAAAGGAAGGAGAAGGCAAAATGGTAGAAGAAGAGATCGAACTGCAGTACGTAGTTAACGAGAAGAAGAAAAAGGATGAGGCTGATGTCGAAAGAATGGACGTTAATTATGATTGTGAAGGCGAAGGCAATAGCATAAAACAATGAGGAGAAGGTAAAGTCGAAGATAATACAAGAGGCTATGATACAGATAGTGATGAACGGATCATATCAAAAACATAAGATAATGGTATAAGTGAAAATTCGTCGAAGGTGGTGACACCAATAGCTAGGTGAAGGATTTTAACGTTGTCAGTGTCAAAAAAATAAATGAGGAGCTGAATCATAATGATGTCAAAACAAAAGTCAGAAAAATATAATTCTTTGTTTGCCACATCTAAAAGACTAAATATCTAAATAATCAGATTTAAAACAAAATTTTTAATGTAATTTCTAATGCTATTAAATAGAATATTCATGAAATATTATTTTTTTAATAAAAAATTGACTAAAAAAGTTGTATGTAACATAACTTATCACACAAAGAATTACGTATAGTTTTAAAATCTTGGAGAAGTTAAATGTAATTTTGCAAATTGACAAGGAGTAATATGCATTTATCAATTTACAAGGAGTAATATGCATTTATCCCTAAATTTTAAGTTCCTGACTTATAGCAATCTTAAATTCGGGCTGATAACATATATACAAGCCAAAATTCCAGACCATCTAAAGTGGTAGGAATGAGTAAAACAATTAAATCGTATCAACTGACAATTTTTCGACGAGAAGAATCCGGCACATTATATGGAAATTTGAGAAAAACCCGCAGTTGTTTTAGATTGAGGAAATCAAAGAAAAGAATAATTGAGGAAAGAAAGCGATTGCTTCAAATCAAGGAGGAAGTAACAAAACCATTAGGAAATCGTGATCGAAAGCAGCAGAACTTCGAAAATGAACCGTAAATCATAGCTGTTTGAAAGCAGCCTTATCAAATTGAAGCAGACTTCAGAGTTTCTGATCGATAAATATAGAGAAGAAAGCAAAGAATCTTTCATTACTCAATGTAGTTCTACGCAATGAAACACGGAAGAATGCATACAGATTTATTATTTGAAGAGCAAACAGCGATATTACAACAGCGGAGACCAGAAACTCAGCCCATGTTTGCTGAAACCAGCTTCTGAATGGTCTCCTTATTGGTCTTGAATGAACTGGCCAGCACTTGGTCGTCTATGCTGCTCGCAAACAATGTCTTAGGAAGGGAAATGGTGCCTGCGTTGGCGCTTCCGAACGCAGATATGGCGATAGCCGGGTTCTTGGAGTCCTTGTTGAACTGGAAATGGACCAATCCTTTGGGGAACACGAACAGGTCCCCGGCTTTGAGCTCCTTGGTGAAGAGCTTGTTGCTGGAGTCCACAAAGCCGACCCTGATCTTTCCTTGCACGACCAGCAAGAGCTCGGCTGAGCGGGGATGGATGTGTGGTGGATTGCTGCCTCCGGGAGCAAACTGCAGTACAGCATAGGAGACACTCTGGCCTTGGAGAATGGGAAACTCTATCGAACTGGCCTTTGTCACCTTGAAAGGCACGTCGATGGGCTCACCGAGAACGGCGTTTCGCAGCTCTCTGAAGGTGAATGTGCTGGCATCAGGCACAACTCCTGTGGGGGCTACGAAATCAGATAAAGCATCAGGATCAGCGGCATGCACAGCTACAAAGAGAGTTGCCATAACGATGGTCGACACGAGGTATGCATGGGAAGCCATTTCCCTCGGGAGAAGTAAAATTAAGAGAAGAAGAAGATGTTTGTTCTGATGCTTTGGTCTTGAAATCTTTTGGGGTATTTATAGTTGTGAATCTATGAAAGAGTTGGGTGGCAATCCATCTATTACGATTGCTACCTGCGCCTGCAGATCTTATTTTGCACATTGGTCGATTTATAGACTCGGTCATGTCTTCATGCTCAGAGAATTTGTCCCCGAGCAAAGAGATGTTCAGGTAAATACATTACTTATTGGCGTTTGTTTCTAAGTGTCTCAGATTTTTGGTCTATTTTCTGCAATTAAGCAAGTAATTATCGTTTTTAATAAGATTTCATCATTATTTTGATGGTTTATCTGTTAATAACAAAACCAAATGGCCGTGTTTGATTTGCCAAAAAGACTGTTTCTACACGCAAACCATTGGCTTTTTTCTCTGGCCGGAGCGCTACAAACACCTATTGTCTATTGCTTTGCTGATTCTCTGAAACGCTTACTCAAGATTGATCATATTTTGCACTCTGACTTCCTCCTGTTAAATCCCATTTGTTTTGTTAGTGTTATCCGACAAATAGAACGCTGCTGCTCCGGCAGTGCACAAAGGATAGTTACCGCGAGAGTGATTGTCTGCATGCAGCATGGCTGTCATGAACAACATATGCATTCTTTCTGTTGCCGGCTCAACACTTGACTTCCTTTGAAGTTTGAACATTTCCATTAGATTGAAATACAACAAAATTCCTCAAAGAGTTCTAAGTTTCAGAGGTTGCATGAAGCAGCAGCTTTCAAAGCATTTAATCATATGCGAATGTGGCTATGCGAATCCGATTTATTTGCTCCATTTCCATGGAAAACCTTTTAGATTTTTTGAGTAGATAGACATGAACCACATATATTACATATGAAAGCCAGGACAATGTGTGACAATTGGCAAACTGTTGTATCTTCCTTCAAATATATGACGTGAAATGATGTAGAATGCCATTCACAATCCTCGATTCCAAGATTTCAGGACACCAAGTCCTCAAATATACCCTGTCTTTCTACTGAATTTGGCTTCATACAAAATCCATATACAGAAAACAACCATATGTGATATTGGCCCAGGCCAGCTATTGATTAATCTCCGGATACATCTTAGCTTTGACATTCTTTCTTGTCGATGTATTCTTTTCTGATGCCACCAGCAAGCAAAACTTTTCATCCTTACATTCCATTGATCCATGTTTACGAAGTTCTTTAATTTTTTTCTGCGCAAATACAGACTAAAGGACAAGGGTTTCTCTGCATGATCTTAGGTTCTTGCCAGAAAAGATAGCAGTATAATGGTGAAATTGCTGCTTTATAACAGATCCACATCTGCTTGAACGGCTTTGGTTGGATAAAAAGAGACATAGTTGGAAACCAAAAACGAGCACAAGGAAATCATTAGTGCAAATAGGGTTTAGGGTTTAGAATTTGAGATTTAAGATTTAGGGTCTTAAAAAATTATTCTGGAATAACAAAAGCTTAGTTTGTACGCAATTTTAATGGAACGTTGTTTTTTTTTCTTATTTTCTAATAATTTAACAACTTGTTCTGCTCACACGTGACTAATGCTCAATCTTTGAGGAACAATTTGCTTTATTTCAATCTTATTAACTCGACAAAAATAACAGATTGACAAGTATTTAGATGAAAGAACTTCCAACTGCTGAAACAAAAATCACACACAAATTCACAACTGACACCGATCACACCAGCAAATCCCTACTCTGAGAAATCAGGCCATGTTGGCCATCTCCAGCATCTCGATGGCCTGAGTGTCGGTCTTGAACGACTTTACGAGCACATCAGCGTCGATGCCACTGGCGAACAAGCTCTTGGAGAGAACAATGGTGCCGGCATTGGAGCCGCCGAAGGCTGACAAGGAGACGGCCGGGTATTTGGGATCCAGATTGGGCTGGAAGTGCACCAGGCCTTTGGGGAACGCAAATACGTCGCCGGCCTGGAGAAACTGGATGAAGAGATTGTTGTTGGAATCGACGAAGCCGACCTTGAGCCACCCCTGCATGATCAGCAAGAGCTCGGGTGGGTGTGCAGCCCGTTCACCTCACCCGGAGCGTACTGCAGCACGGCGTAGGAGACGCTCTGCCCACTGAGTGCGGGAAACTCAACTTCAGTGGCCTTGGTAACCTTGAAGGGAGCATCCTTGGGGCCAGAAAATAAGGAATATCTGAGTCCTCTGAAGAGGAAGAAGCTGGCGTCTAACGTAGTTCCATTAGGAGCTATGAAATCCAAGAGGATGTCCGGGTCGCCGGCGTGCGCACCGGCAAGAGTTGCGAGGACGATGGCGAGGACAATACATGCATTGAAAGCCTTCTCTTGACTCAGGAGTTCTGTTGGATGCTCAGGATGCATGGGAAGATTTAAGCAGTACTTAAAGGCAAGAAAGAGGACTTGTGGGGTTAAGAATGCTGCCGGCCTCGACGAAATGAAGTGCTTATCTCAGTTTGGCGCCTGTCTTCTCGATTCTACGTAAAGTGTGGGGGTTTATATGTAAAATTCCAAAACCCAAAGACTAATAACTCGTTATCTTATTAATTGGCCAATGTGTAATTATTTCACGTAATCGTTATTTAATCGCATTCTCATGATTGCAGACAAAAACACGACAAACACGAGTTTTATTGATGACAAGAGAACCCTGACAATATATTAAAATCCATTGCACTCAAAGAGAGAAGAAGGAGACGAAAGAATTCATGTCTTGCACGCACAAACGAAAACACAAACACAAACAGAATCTTGATTGAAGCTTCTTCTCAAATCAGCTCATGTTTGAGGAAACCAGCATTTGAATAGTGGAAGCGTTGGTCTTGAAGGACATGACCATCATCGTCGATGCCGCTTCCGGACACCCTCTTCGAAAGAGACACGGTGCCGGCAATAGCGCTGCCGAACGCCGACACCGCCAAGGCCGGTTCCTTATCATCGCGGTTCACCTGGAAGTGCACCAGCCCCACGGGGAACAAGACAATTTGGAGGAATTCGAATAGTTGGGATCGAGATCTTCTTGGAAGGCTTTATGGACATAAAATATATAATCTCTGACGGTATGCTGTAAGCCTGGAACCTTTATATTTGGAGCTTTGCGGTAATGAGTTCCAATTAGTGCTTCAGTAGTTAATATTCGATGTCGAAAAGAGGAAGATTTTATTGTAGGTTTCAAGTTGATAATGATAAAAAACTTTGTTAATTAAGCATATGATAGTAATAAGTCACCGTGATCTCATGTTGCATGGGGGTTGATGTCACGTTCATCGTCACATTTCCAGGAAAAATCACACTTAAACAGAGAAAAAAAAAAAAGTTTGTCGTAAGCATTCCATCATACGCTTGATAAAATCTTCCTCAAAAAGGTAAAAGAAAAACAAGAAATGTTGAAGATAAACTCCAACTTGTATGAAAACAAACTGATATTTATTCATTTAGAACATCAGTTATGCTCACAAAGAATGAGAACAACAAACTTCCGAACAGAACAAAAACACAAACAACAACCACAACAAAACACATTACGGAGAGATCAAGCCATGTTGGCCATTTCCAGCTTCTCAATAGTTTGAGTGTCTGTCTTGAACGACTTTGCGAGCACATCCTTGTCAATGCCGCTGGCGAACAAGGTCTTTGAAAGAACAATGGTGCCGGCATTCTCGCTTCCGAAAGCAGAAACAGCGACAGCAGGGTATTTGGCATCAAGATTCACTTGGAAGTGCACCAGGCCTTTGGGGAACACAAACACATCGCCTGTCTGGAGGATTTGGGTGAAGAGGTTGTTGTTGGAGTCAATGACGCCAACCTTGAGCCACCCCTGCACGACCAACAAGAGCTCCGCGGAGCGAGGGTGAGTATGAGGGCCATTCAGACCAGCAGGAGCGTATTGCAGCACGGCATAGGAGACACTCTGGCCGCTAAGGGCGGGAAATTCGACACTACTAGCCTTTGTCACCTTAAAAGGAGCACCATTGGGTGGCGCCGTCCACAAGTTATTTCTGAACCCCGTGAAGGTGAAGAAGTTGGAATCCGACGTAGCTCCATCAGGAACAATGAAATCCGAGGGGATGTCGGGGTCACCGGCCTGCACACCAAGAAGCGCCGCGAGAACGATGGCGAAGACAAGGCATGCATTGGAAGCCATTTTTCTTCAGGAAACAGAGATGCTTAGTGTTTGATGCTCGGAAAATGAAGGTTCGAACAGTACTTATAGGCACGTAGAAGAGCAGCCTTGGAAAGCACAAGTGCATGGACTTGGTATTGAAGGATTAAAAAATGTTGCGGCCTGGAGGAATTGAAATTCTTATCTCTGCTAATTGTCTGCTCTTGTTGTTTTTATTTAATTTGATGGCCAAATACTTTGGAGAAGCAGTCCTTCCGTGAAAAGCAATTTCTTGGTTTTTGTAACGGTGGCCAAGTCAGAACCGGATTTCGTCGTAAGAAGCAGAAAAGGAGTCAATAGTCTTTCTAGCCAGGGTGGCTTTCTCCATCGACTCTCATTTCTCTAGATCGATTTGGTGGATTACCTATTAATTGAATATGTTAATGAGAAAATAAAGAAGATAAGTGGTTTCTGACTTTCTATAGTTGATGAATTTCCTGTTACAAAAGAATTTTACACTGTGAATTTCTTGCGAGAATTACTGATAAAATATGCTTGCAAATCAATACTTTATAGTCTGTTTTTTTGACACAATGAAGGATTCAATGCATTTCTCTGCGAAAATGAGATAACAAATGATGTCATGCTAGATTGTTATTTTATTTATATTCATAACATTATATAACAAAAACCATTATTGCTGAGAGTAAATCATGTTTTATATGGATTCATGCATGCATAGAGTATGAACTGGTTTTCCAACGCGTTTTACAGGATCATAGGAACGTGAAGGTTGTGCTCCTTCATACTGCTTTTCGCCTCAAATTTGTCCTGAGTAAACTACTACTTCAGCATAAAAGACATGAAAGCTAGTTCAATGCCCGGCTGTCAGGAACTTTGATGCAATTTGCGTTGCTTCCATTGCCGGCGTAACTACTTTGGAACACGAAGATGCAGGAATTTTCGGACTGATAAATTTGACCAGTTCCATCTTCTTTGGATCTTGGAGATTGAGAAGTTCTATAAATAGGCAACTCGTTATCATCACTAAATCAAACCAAACGTCGAGCAACAACAAAAAACGCTAGAAGAATCAGCAATGGCTTCCAGACTTTGCTTTGTGCTTGCTGTGGCTCTTGCAGCTATATTAGCTGCATACGCCTCCGACCCCGACATCCTCACTGATTTCGTGGCTCCGTCAGGAGTCACCCTCGATGCCAACTACTTCACCTTCAGGGGCTTCAGAAATATCATATGGACGGCGCCCACTGATGCTCCTTTTAAGGTCACCAAGGTCACTAACGTGGAGTTCCCCGCCCTCGAGGGCCAGAGCATCTCCTATGCTGTGCTGCAGTATGCTCCAGGCGGTGTGAATGGCCCCCACACCCACCCTCGTTCCGCAGAGCTCTTGTTGGTTGTGCAGGGATGGCTCAAGGTTGGCTTCGTCGACTCCAACAACAAGCTCTTCACCCAGCTCCTCCAAGCCGGCGACGTGTTTGTGTTCCCCAAAGGCCTGGTGCACTTCCAGGTCAATCTGGATGCTAAATACCCTGCGGTCGCTCTTTCTGCTTTCGGAAGCGCGAATGCGGGCACCATTGTTTTGCCCAAGGGCTTGTTTTCTAGTGGCATTGATGAAAATGTGCTCGCAAAGTCATTCAAGACGGACACTCAGACCATTCTGAAGCTGGAAATGGTCGAGATCGCTTGATCTGCGTCGCTCGTCTGCCGGAGTTGTTTCTTTGTCTCAGCATTTGTTGATTTTATTTGGTTTTCTACTTTAACGCGGGAGATTGTGTATTGTTTTTTGGCATTCTATATTTAATGCATGTTTGATATTGTGTGAAAGCTTCATTCTAAATTCAAATGGTTTTTCTTCCTAAACCTGACAATTTTCACATGCATTTATACCAAATAAAAAGATCATTTAAACCCGGAGGCGCACATTTAAAGAAATCATTATATGTAGATCAAGCAGCCACACTGGTACATTTATTGCACACGCAGACAAGACGAAGCAATATCAATCCACCTCTAAGCCATGTTGGCCTTCTACACCCTCTCAATGGTCTGAACGTCCGTCTTGAACACTTGGCGAGCACATCGTCGTCAATGCCACTGCCGAACAAGGTCCTGGGCATGACAATGGTGCTGGCATTCGCGCTTCCAAAAGCAGAAACAGCGACAGCAGGATTTTTAGGATCCAGATTGGCCTGGAAGTGCACCAGGCCCTGGGGGAACACAGATTAGCCTCGAGCGCAGGAAACTCGAGGCTAAAAGTAGCATCCTTGGGCTCCACCACTAGATATTTCTGAACCCCAGGAAGGCGAAGAAGCTGGCATCGACGGTGACTCCGGGCTGAGCCACGAAATCAGTGAGGATGTCATTGTTGTTAGTCGCGAGCGCGACAGCGAGCACGAGGCAAAGTCTGGAAGCCATTGTTGTTTCTTGTAGCTAGGTTTCTGGCCGGTTGTTGCTCGAATTGTGCTTGATGTGAGCGACAGTGACTGACCTACAAGTCAGGCGGGCTAAGATCCTCCGAAGAAGGTGGAAAAAGGTTCAGAATGGAGTCAAACTGTTTATTCTCAAAAAAGAGTCAAAGCGTCGAGCCGGCAACCTAAAAGATGCCGTTCGACGTAGTTCATGATGTCTTGTGCCCCTGTCATCGCGTTTTCCATCGGACAAAAATGCCCTCTAATAAATTTTTATCACCCAAAATAATTAACCGGTTGATATTAAAATATATGGACATTAATGATTTTGTATTAAAATACGAAAAATTTGTACTAAAAATTGCGTTAGAAAATCACCAATTAAGTACGATTTTTGTCACTCTCTCAAACTGAAATTTTTAAGATTGAATACATGATAATGTCGTACATTTATTAAAATTCAAATCACATAAATATACAAGATCACAGTTTAATAACTCTGTAAAATTTAAATCTATAACTGAAAAAATTTATTCTAAATAATATATTTATATATGCTCAAATTATATTTACAATAGACTTACATATCTTGCAAATAGAAAAATAAATATATATATATTAAACTCCGATGTCGCTTTTACACGACTGATACTCAAAAAATCAAGTTTAATAATCAAATTTGTAATAAAACAAGTGATCTATACCATTTCATATATTTAATTAAAATCAAATCCTTGCAAATCTTTAAACAAGCATCTCAAATATATTTATTGTAAAGTTTAAGAAGAATAAAAGAGCTACATTCACGAAGTAAAAAATAATTCAAATAATTATAAATCGAGATTAAAATAACATGACTAATGTTTTCTACACAAAATGGTGGGTATACACATAATTAATGACTCGAATCATATATAAGTTGGTATATTTGAAATCAACGGTTAAAATAAACTATGAATACCCATAAAAATGATCTTATCAAAAATATATTACTATTTTGATATTTAGGGTAGTAATAAAACCAATTTCTAACATGAATTCAAGTATATATCGATATAGTTATTGTTAATCCTAATAGCCGAATCAAAACCAAAATCAAGTAAGAGACGATACAATCAAATATCAATTATAATATCAAAATCCAATAAACATTTACAAATTGAAAAACTCTTACTTAGAAGTATATGTATGGTTTTCAATTTCAAAATACATAGATGCAAATCAATATTAGAAACTAAATAACTCTTTTACAAATTCATATACATGGTCTTTACATTTTTAAGATATGTAATTATAATATAAATATAAAGTATGATATAATGCTCTCAGAAGATAAGCCAAATGCTAAGATATATTTAAAAATATACAAAACATATAATCATAATTTATGGAATTATCAAAATACGTAAATTAATAAATTTGGTTGTTAGTTTAATAATATCGAGAATCACTCGTTCACTTACCTGATAAGAAAATCACAGCAAATATAAGTGAAAAAATCAAATTCAAAGAAAACTTGGCATTTATGATATTTTTTTAAAATAACATATTTAATGGTGCCCAAAAACTCGATTTAGATTCAAAATATCAAAATTTATCCCAAATTTAGAAATATACGGAGATCTTATGTATATTTGTTTAAAATTTAAATTTAATATCTTTAATGGTCACTAAATATTAGGGATGAGTAAACTTGGATTTTTAATTTCAGTTCAAAATCAGTTTGGGATATCGATTTTTAAACTATTAATTTTAAAAATTTTAAATTTCATATTATAATTATGTTAAAAACTCAATATAATTTATAATCTGCAGAGACGGTCCCCGGTCCCTAGTTACGGTGGCCCGTCTTCAGATTCACGACGGATCTGCACCGTTGGTTCCAGATTCAACAGTCTACATCAAATGCAGTCCAACTAATCCGGACCGTTGATCTGAAGCCAACAGTTTGATGGAGGAGGCCCGTCGCCGCGCTTCTCCTCGGTCTCGATTCCAATCCCATAAAACCCTCCTCTGCTTCTTCCGTTGCTGAATCGGGTCTCGCCGCCGGCGGAACCCTAGGTCTCCTTCACCTCTTCCTCTACTTCTCCATCTCTTGTTCCATCCCTCGCCCGCATCATTGCCTCCTTCTCCGCCATCGGAATCCTAACTCTCCTCCACTTCTTCTTCCACCCCTCCAACTCCTGCTCCGCCCCTCGCCCCCATCATCGATTTCTTCGCCGCCGACGGAATCCTAGCTCTCCTCTACCTCTTCATCCACTCCTCCATCTCCTACTCTGCCCCTCGCCCCCGACACCGCCTCAACTCCCACCTAACCGTAGCTGTGGTCTAGGCATCTCCTACTTCGCCGCTTCTTCCTTTCTCCACTCCTACCTGCCGCCCCTGGAACCGCCTCGCCGGCTCCCTCACCTCCTCAAACCGCTATTTCTCCCGCCTCCGCTCCTCCCGCCGCTGGAGCCGCCTCATCGCCGACATTTTCTCCCTCTGCCTCCGACTCTGCACCCCAACTTTTCCCGCGTCCTTTGCCTCTCCGCCAGCGTTGGCCGCGAGGTTCCCTCCATTCTTGAGTCCGGCATCGCTCGTCAGTCGCGAGACTCGCCGGGCATTGTTTCTGCCGAGGTTTTTTGGGGAACTAGAGCTTACTATATGCAAAGGGGACGGCGGTAGCGGTTTCCATGGAGCGATGCGGTCGGCATAGGAGGTGGACATCATCTTAGGTTTGCTCCAGAAATCGAACATTGTGAAGGTGAGCAATCTCAGAGTGTCTGTAGTTAAAACGACTTTGATTGTTATCAAAATTAACGAATCCCTTCTTGATATTAGTTCAATTTATTTGCTCATTTCTCACTTCTTGTACATTTTTATTAAATTACGTCAATTTAGGATATCTCTTTGTGATCACTAAGATGTTATACTCTTTTATATTTGCAATCTGTTATATGTTGGTTGGTGTCTCAGAAGAACGTCAGTGGTTTGTCACAATATAGTCAGAAAATTCTCATTTCTATTTTGCTAATATCGCAACAGTTATACTCTCATAGTGTAACTTAGTTGATAAAAATTGGTGATACCATTGCTATGTTACAAAATTTGATCTCTCTTCCGTTACTTGTTTGATGTATATTGCCTTAGCATTTGAGGTAGTCTTCATATAATTGAGGAAATTTGATTCTTATAATCTTCTATCATGTGCCAATAATACAGTTATAGGATACTTAGCAAATAGCAAAATGACTATACAACTTTGTTTCATAAAATGTAAAGTTAGTTAACTGAATAAGTTATTTAACCTTCTATCCTAAATTGACGCACTTCAATAGAAATATACAAGCATTGACAGATGAGCAAATGAAATCGGATTAGAATCAAGGGCCTCATTATCAAAATTATTTTAACTCCAAACAACGTGAGATTGTTTACCTCTACAAGGCTCAATTTCTGGAGCAAATTCAAGATGTTGTCCATCTCCTCTATCGACCTGCACCGCTCCAGGGCAAGGGCTACTGCCCCTTTGCACCGTCTGCTCTAGTTCCCCAAAAAACCTCATCAGAAATAATGCCTTGACGAGCCCTATGGCTTACGAAAGTTGATGAATTAGGTGTAATTAAAATAAATAGCGATTTTCAATAAAATAAAAATCGAATTCAATTCATCAAAATAATTTCATACAAATTTCATCTAAAGGAAGCAACAGGTTTTATTTCACTCGAATGAAGCGACACTCCGTTTTAGAATTTAATGTAAAGACTTGGTATCGATTCAAAAAACGATATCAAATATTTAAGAGGACATTATTTAAAAGGCATTATTAAATTGTTTAAATGTTTAAATTATTAGAGGGGAAATATTAGAATAAGAGGGAGTTATTTAGTAATAATAGTTTATATCTCTTCATACTACCCTTATACATTTAAATGCTAAATTTAGGTATATTTTGTTATATATATATATATATATATAATATATATATATCTAGATATATATATATTATATATATATTATTGATGCATGTGTAAGTGATAAAAATTCTTTGAACAGCTGTTCTATATTTTATTCTTATGAAATATTTGTTATCATCAAAAAAAGATAAATTATTATCTTTTATAGTTTTGATGATGATCAAATCATATATTTGATAATTTCTTGAGTAAAATAAATTGAAATATAGTTTAGGTCAAGATAAAGTTCTAGATTATTCGGAAGTCTCTGAGAGAATATGGATATAAAGATAATCATGAAGATAATTGAAACGTGATGATGATTTAATAGATGTGATTTGAAAAATATGTAAATGGTTTGAAAACCGCTCAAGAAACCGGATCGATTAGGTTTAGATTTTCATCTTTTATTTTAGTTCAGTCGAAGTTTGATTTTAAAAGCATTTTGTTTAGAGTTTTTTATCACGCAAAGCATAGATTGTAGGAAGTTTTTAACAGAGTTATTCTGATTAAATCGGACATTCAGTTCAGAACCAAACGATTGGTTATGTCAAACAAAAGTATTCAAAACTTCTGAGCTAAATAGTACTGGACAACCGATTAATAATCGGACGACCAATAGATAAAATCAATCTTTGAGTTTTGTTTGTACAGGATGTCTGATTGGTCAAGTGGATGTTTAGTTTGTTGAATCTCTATGACTGACAGTTAGTTTTTTGACTATTGGAATGAACTAAGCTGAGAGATCTCACCCCCAACGATTTAATGTCATCCCAAATGTATAAATAGAGTTAAAAGAGTTTCACTAAATTATTTTACATTCAAATAGATGAATTGTGTAGCAAAATCGAATAATGTCTGGTCTGATAATTTCTCAATCCTGTATTTCTTTTCTCATCAATTCAAGATATCAAGCATGGTTATAAATGAATGACATTAACTTCTGATGTTCTTCAATAATTTTTCTAATATTAAGATCCTTATTTATATCCTTCAATATTAAGTCAATGGAGTATGTTGCACAAGGTGTCCAAAAAAATTTTCCTTTTTTATATTAACTTTTTCCTAACATATACCAACGAAGTTGTATTGTCAATTACGACCTGTATCACTCTTGATTTACTAATATCCTCAATAACGCTATCAATTAGATGGTATAAGAAATTACTAATATTCAATTCTCGTAATGTATTAATTGATTTTAAGAAAACTGTTCCTTCAGAGTAATATATAAAAAAAATTATCAAATCGTTATTATTTTGCGTCTTTCATCCATCGCACATCAAGATGCATCCAAATTCATCAGAATATTTATGAAAGATTTATATAAAAACAAATATCTCTTCGACTTTAAGATTTAATTGCTTTTTAGAAATCTCATAGACATTTGTTGGAGGAACTCTTGAATCAATCTTTTGAGCGGCATGTATTGTCTCATTGTAGTAATCGTCATCTACTAAATGAAATAAAATATGATTATAAAAAAAAAATTTGATACTGCCCTACCCAACTATTATTGTGTTTTTTGAAAACCACTTGATATTGTTCTCAAATTTATTTGAGTATAATCTCTTGGCTTCAATAGAAATGGATCAATAAGAGAAATATTAATAGACTCAATATCAGAAAAATTAAAATCTTCTCTAACTTCCGAAGAGGCAGTCTTGCGTCGCTGTGTATGTTATTTTCTGAAACTAATAGTTCGGTGATCACGAACTGTTAAAAAGAGTTTGCACTATTTTGAGTTTTCTCGTACAATCTTCAATTTTTGCGAATAATTTCTTGAACTTCATTATCATTATATTTATCATCAGAAACTTGCTCAGACTCTAGATTATAGTGTCTGATAAGTTTCTATTCGAAATGTAATTTTTTTGTTTTATTTTTTTTTATGTTCTTTGTCGTTTTGTACTATTGCCCTAAATGTTTGTCTCATTTTATTCGGAGCCTTCTCACAAATTCAAATTGAGCCGGTTATTCTTCTCAAATGTTTTTTTAATTTTGTGATTTCAGAACAAGTACACAACCATAGCATTTGTAACAAACTTTTCAAATATCTACATCCATTAATTTACAGTACTGTCATGCAATATCATCATCTCGAATAGATCGTTACATGTTTTACTTAGGAGGCATATCTAACACAATAACAACAGCAACAAAACATAAACAGAAACAATAGAAGAGTAACACAAGTAAATGAATAATAGCAACAATAATAGCAAAGACCAATAATAGCAACACAACTTGTGATGGAAGGAAATTTACCTATAATTAAGTAAAAAATTTTTCAGTTTACTAGTAAATTTTTGCATAACTTCAAAATTTCTCGATTTACTAAGTTCTAAATAAATTTAAATATTCTTAATTTACTACCTAATTTTCACATAAAATTTTAATTTAAAAAAACACTATTTACACACAAATTTATTAACACATTAGTTAATTTTTGTATAACTTCAAAATTTTCCGATTTACTAATTAATTTTCGTATAAATTTAAATATTTTCGATTTGCTATCTGATTTTCACATAAAATTTTGACTATTAAAAAAAAAAAACTATTTTCGCACAAATATATTGACAAATACTAATTAATTTTTGCATAACTTTAAATTTCTTAATTTATTAACTAATTCTCGTATAAATTTAAATATTTTTGATTTACTACCGAATTTTCACATAAAAGTTTAATTTTAAAAAAATAAAAAAATTCACACAAATTTATTAACAATACTAGCTAATTTTTATATAACTTTAAATTTTTTTGATTTACGGACTAATTTTTACATAAATTTAAATATTCTTTATTTACTAATTAATCCATCTTTAAAGTAAGTTCTTAATTGACCGAAATCAATTTCATTTGAATTTCGATTAAATAATTTTATAATTTTTTTACTCTAATTTAATTTAAATTTCAAAACATTATATAATTTACACAAATATGAAGAAAAATATACGTTTTTAAAAAATTATTAAATATATAATTTATCGGCATAAAAACATCTAAAATAAAAAAAAATTGTAGCAAACAGGACTTGAACCTTAATTGTTTGCAAAACCCAAAAATTATTATCCATCCCATTTAAGTTACAATTTTAAAATAAAAATAATATATTAAATTTTAAAAAATTTAAAATAAATTATCACGAATTTGTCTAAGTCAAAACTTAAATTTTTATTTTTAATAGAGATTTATTTAATTTTTTTAAATTTTTATCGAGTAGACTTGACAACGTCAATTAAACAATGAAGTATTAATTTATTTTAAATTTTCTAGCAAATAATAACTCCTTCCTTTTATTCTTTAAATGATTTAAATTTTATAAGACAAATTAAATTCCTAAAATATCAAATATGTAAAACTATATCAAAATTTTAAAATTTTAAAATTTTTTTTAAAAATATTTTTTTTAGGATATCAATTTTGAATAAAACAAATCAAAAAATTACGAAATTTAGTTGATCGAGTCCTATAGTTTTTGACCTCCCGATCATCAACAACATTACACAAATAAACAAAAATAGAGAAGCTATAATTGGTGAAATTAAGCTAGAATTGGCATGGTAGATTGAAGCTCCTAATACTTGGATTTTGATACTTGTTGGGTTATTATTTGAGATTTGTTAGTTAATTTGTTGACTAGCAATTTTGCATACCCAAATTTTTGTATTAAGTCTAATTATGAAGTTGAATAAGTAAATTAAAGAAATCATAACTCCTTATCATTACAAACCTTATATATTTAGTAATTACAATTCTATATATGACACATAATAATTCAAAATTCAGAAAAAAAATATTATCTTCTTTTTAAATATGATTATAGCTTACAACAGAAGAAAAATAACAGGCTGCCAATACTTCGTAGATGAAGCACCAATAGCAACACGTCAAAGAAAAAACTCTAAGCACATTGTTTTGCAAAATACTTGCTCTTGCTTGATATAATAGATGTTGATTATAGTTTAACAATTACGTCAATTATGTCACCACTACAAATGTTGGGAAAAAGTAACAAACACTTATATGCGCACTGTCCTTCTTATCCCGTAACGAATAAAACATATCACATCCTAAAAGCTTAAACTAGATAACAAAACCTATTAACTGTTGATCTCAATTATTAAAAACAAACAAATAAGTTCAGTCATGCGCTATGCCAGTGATAGTAAAATCCACTCTTATATTCTACTCATGGTTTCAACATCATAAACAGAACCCTGAATAACACGGGCACTTGCAAAGTACCTTTGTCTATATTGAAGGAGCACTTGCAGTGAGCAATGATGCTTTGGATCTCGTCCTGCTGCTAGATCTCGTCGTGAGACTTGATGGTGGAGACGAAAAAGGTGGAAGGGTGCTTGCATTACTCGCACTTGTCAAGGTAGTTCTTGACTTAGTTGGAGTGGGCACAGTAGAAAATGAAGACCTCCTCCACGTCTGGGATGACAAGCGTGTCGATGGAGAGGTCCTAAAAGCTCTCTATGACCAAGAGCGCTGCTGATCACTCCAACTTTGGGCGAATGTACTCGCTTTGCCTTCGAGCGGACGTGTTCGCTCTGCCGCTACTCACTACTCGTTTTTATTTTGCGTTTCTAACTGCTTGCTACTCATTGTTTTTGCTCCGCTGCTACTCGTTGCTTGTTTGTTTCTGCTCCGTTGTTACTCGTTGCTCGTTGCTTTTGCTCTACCGCTGTTGCTCCTTAGCTTCTACTCCGCCACTGTTTGCTCCGTTCAAACCCTAAAACCAAAACATTTGGAGGCCGAAATGGTTTGGCACAGGCCGAAATCGAATGCACCGTTTGGTTCAGTATGAGAATCAATATTAAGATCAAGACTAAGGAATCACTTTTATAAATTAATATGTTTTTATCAAAATTAATTCTACAATAATTTAAAGTTCGAAAAATTATTTAATTTTTTATAATAATTTAATTTAATAATGATGTAAAATAAGAAATATTAATTTTGCAAGGAAAAAATTCTGAAAAATGTTGATCCTAATTCTGATGAAATGTTTTAGCTGAAAAGTTTCAGTTTCGGCCGAAATTTTAAAGTTTAGTTCAACCATAATTGGATACAACCACATATCGAAACAGTGGAATTTTTTGCAAATAAAAAAAGGTAGATACTTTCATCATAGATAAAACTATGGTGTAGCAGGCAAAGATGCATCAGGATAGGTACCCTAGCCAAACTGTTCTGCGCATCTTGTCTGATTGTCTCGAGCTTTTAGCTCATTAGATGACGGGCAGGGAGGAAAATGATAAGCAATTACAGGGACAGAGTTCTACCTAAGGAGTCCATGTGTAACATGGAGGATTCCCACAACTCTGGTTTTTGAGAATCTGCTTCCAAGTCGTACTTTATTGGAACGGGTTCATCCCTCTAACAATCATCCTTGAGTCCTTGACACTACATTCAAGACGAAGTTACAGAATTTTATGCCAATAACTCATTCACCAGTACTCAAACCAACTTAAGATCCTATTTTTCATCTTTCAAAACATTATCGCAATACATGCCCTACGTGTTCAAGCAGTAGATGACTGGTTTGCCAATAAAGAGAAAAGGTTTGACTAATGAATAATACATCAGTCTGTTAATGATTAATGCATATAATCAAGTTACAAGTAGAACTTATTTCATTAAACTCATTTCTTACCCATAAGCATAATCACCCCTACTGGTCCACCTAAAATAGTACCAAATAGAAAGCACAAAAAGATAACAAGACAGAAACAGATAGAATGACCTAAATCATATGCAGTGATCAGAAGTTACCCCATAAGCCAGTAGGATGCTTTTCAAATGGATTAGGTAATAACCTGTTTCATCCCCTTGGAATTGTCCTTGAAGCCTCTTCTGCATGCTTCGCTATTTTAGCCCTTCCCTAACTAGCAAAAAGTAAATTCCTCATCTTCTCCAAAGAAATGGCTTCAGAAACAAGCTCAGTGCTTGCTGTAGTGCTTGCAGCCCTAGTTCTGAGTGCTTATGCTGGGGATCCTGACCTCACAGTGGACTATGTGGTTCCAGGTGGGGGAACTTCTGATGCCAACTTCTTCGCCTTCACAAGGCTAAGAAAATCCTTGTGGACAGAGCCCAAGGATAAGCCTTTGAGGCCACAAAGATAACTCAGCACAAGTTCACGGTTCTTGATGGCCAAGGTGTCTCATATGCGGTCCTAAAATATGCACCTGGGGCCATCAACGCACCCCATATCAACCCTTGCTCAGCAGAGCTGTTGCTTGTGTTGCAGGGATGGCTGAAGGTCGGATTTGTTGATTCCAACAAGTTCTTCACTCAGTTCCTTCAGGCCGGAGATCTGTTTATGTTTCCCAAGGGACTGGTGCACTTCCAAATCAATACGGATCCCAAATACCCTGCTGTCGCCATTTCGGCATTCGGTAGTGATAATGCAGGCTTCATCTCAATTCCAAATGCATTGTTTGGCAGTGGCATAGACACCAAAGTGCTTACTAACTAAATCCTTCAAGACATATAACCAAACCATCGAGAAGCTGCTCATAGGGTCCAGTTCCATGAAAATGGCTTCTCAGGAAGAAGAACTTACCACTATAAGTGACAATGGAATTCCACCAAGACCATGCATTTCTCTTTCCTCATGCGAATTTGCTTGAGTAACTGAGTGGTTTTACTTACAGCTGCCCACTTCCTGGGCTATTTCTTTTGTATGGACTGCTGGCATTCCAAAATGACCGTCTCTTTCTTAATTTTCCAATCACGCTGAGCATCTGCATCTGTGAGATACCATTATCAAGAATGAATAAACTAATGGCTTTCCTGTTGTTGTCACATATGTCTCAGTAGCTATTTGAACAAGCTCAAAAGTTGTTTGTATTTATATTTGTGTATTACGTTTTTCATTCATAGCAACATAGAACTTTGCATTCTATTTTTCAAAATCTTACAGAAGATCACATTTATGTCAAGTGCAATATCTAGTTATAACCTTAAAAGGTTCCAAAACAAGGATCATAAAAGGCTTTGGCAAACTCTCTGTGTAGCATGGCACTCTGTTGTTCTCAAATCCTCCAATGGGAGGATTAGTCAAGAATAACATAGTTATTCCAGACTAATTCCATTTCTCATCCTTTGATCAGAGACACGAAGTCCCCAGAATTTATCATCGTCCAATTTTTCTAAGATTAAAATCAATTTTTGAGGTAGCTGCAATCCAATTTACAACAAGAATTACTTTAAACATCTCTAAAAGGATATCAGAACCTTCCACCCCGAGAATTTCACTAGATAAAGTCTACATGTTTGAATAGCCAAATTCAAGAGAGAATAACACGAGTCAGATAATCCAGACAATGCAAACCCTAAAACAATTTGATAATGATAAAAGATTTGACCTCAGCGCAAAGGACAAATTGCACCAAAGAAGGGGAAACAATAATCGCTAGTCGAACTGGCGAAGATGATGAAAGAGCTCTCCTCTGCTTAAAAAAAAAGAGACCTTTTTCATAAAAAAACGAAAGAATTACAAAAAAAATCAAGCAGAATACCACCGTTTCGCGACTCACCACTGCTGATCTAGTAGAGTAGACCCTTTGTTTCCGCATCAAACCAAACTCAGGATCATTGCACGCTGAAATGAGGGGCCAAGAACCCTAGCCCTCAAACCAAACTCAGGATCATTGCACGCTGAAATGAGGGGCCAAGAACCCTAGCCCTCAAACCAAACTCAGGATCATTGCACGCTGAAATGAGGGGCCAAGAACCCTAGCCCCCAGTATCGAGAACGAAGCCCCTTCTGTGAAATTCTGGAATTTCATTTTGGGTTTATTTGCTCCCAGTCAGTGGTGGTCATCCTGTTTATTATTAAGTACTGAAAATTTCTCCAACTACATTTGCCAAAAAAGTTAAATTTACATAAATAGCGTCAACAAACCATAGAATTTGCATTAACAGTCAAGCTCCGCACTATCCAAATATGAAACAAATAATCCAAAACACTTCAAATATTTCATAACTTTTTCGAAATTAAATTCTAGTTACTTGGAATTCCTGAAATACTGAGTTGGTACTAATCTCAAAAATATCAAAGAAACGTCAATGAATAAAAATAGAGAGCATTTGTTATCCAAGAATATTACAACATGAAATAAAGAGTGATTACTCCTCAATGTACATACTAGGTCAAACAACATTCACTGAAGAGTTTCCAGGCATTTCATTAGGGCATCCGTGTGCTCGGGCTTCCCAACAGATATTCGAACATAGCCCCCCAGCTCTTTGTTATTGTAGTGCCGGATCATCACTCCCTTCTGTGCCAGATCTTCCTGTGAGTTATTCAGCAAAATGAGCAGATAAGTTTATGCCAGAAAGAAAATTGAAATATTTGAACTAAATATCATGCGCTTTTTCTGGAAAGAAAATATGAAAAATTACGATCATTCATGGTTTTTATCAACATTAGAAGCTGGAATTTGCATTCAAGTCTAAAGACCCTAATATGGCAGTGAAAAACAAGAAATAGGAGTGAAAAACAATTAGAGTTATCACACCAGGATCTTGCAAGCATTACCTTTAACTTCTTAGCATCCTTTCCAGATGTGACTTCGCAAAGTATGAAGTTTGAATAGCTTGGGAATGGCTTCAAGAAGGGAACTTCTTTCAGAAGACTACCCAGCCTCTCTCTTTCTTGCACAAGGGCATTCTTTACATTCTGATAGCATTGAAGGAAGAAATCCAATAAATAATAACCCATTAACCACAGCTTACAGTTATAAGATGGAAAATTGCAACGAAAATTCATCATACCTCTAAATAATCTGGATTTTGCAAAGCTGCACAAGCAGAAACTTCTGCAGCTACAGACACATTGTATGGTTGTTTAGCCCGCCATAGATATTCAATAATACTAAGTGGAAATGCACCATAGCCTACACGAAGACCAGCTAAACCTGATTCAAAGAAACAAACAATATTTATTTATATCTCCGTCGTGATTAAAGTTAGCATTTTGGAGACTGGAGAGTGAAAAGGACTCCAGAAAGCCTGATTTAATACATGCTCAGCACTTGAATACAAGGCTGACTTATGATTGTCTAGTCTTTAGGCAGTCTTTCAAATTAACTGATAACTGGTGAAGTTTTGAATAAAAGAAAAAATAATTTGGTGAAATGGCTGCATTTGACAAATGATTGTCAAGGCATTTTGTCGCCAGTATAATACACATGAATTTTTCACAGGCAGCTCAGAATAAGAACTTGGACTTGCCTGCTCTTTTGCTAAATGTTCGAAGGACAATTAGATTTTCATGCTTCTTTACCCATTCCATCCTTGATTTCAAATTTGAAAATTCAATGTATGCTTCATCCAGCACAACAAGAATGGGACGTTTAAGTATCTCCAGGAGATCAGCATCATTGATGATACTGAAGAAACAGAGTGCCAAAAAAAAAGGGTCAACAAAATAAAGCTCTAATAAACCTGTGAATGTAAGGATATTCAGCCAATGCTCCAAAATTAGCCCTTTCTCTTCACTTCCTTTATATGATCATTTGAAGCATTACATTGTGGAACTAGGAGAAAGCATACCTCCCATCCGGATTGTTAGGAGATGTAAGGAAAATGCATTTGGGCTTTTCTTGCTGTACAACTTCGATAATGTGCGGGACATTCAGAGAAAAATCCGACCGCCTTGGAACTGCATGAAATTGAACAGGAATGTGAGATGCCCAATTTGAGGCAACAAGTTGTAAAGAAGTAAAAAATACTCAGTATCAAAGAGAGAGTCCAAAAGGAAGCAGAAGCCTCAAAAACAGGTGCACATAGATAATTGCAATCATATCCAAACTCAAAAAGGGAAGGCACATAGAAGCAAACTACACACCCTTGATGACCAAAGCACCATTTACCGCTGCATCAAACTCATACATAGTAAATGTTGGGGGGCAATCAACTATCTTGTCACCTGGATCAAGCACACATCTGTGGGAATATCATCAATAAAATGGACCACAAATTAAATTTAAGGAATTGAAGACAAATAACTTCAAGCTCTAACCTCATGATTAAGTCAATCAATTCATCTGCACCACAACCAGCAAGAATATAATCAGATTCCAGGCCTGAATCTTTGGCGAGAGCAGAACGCAGACGGCGGCTCTCGGGATCAGGGTATATGTAAGGAAATCTCATTGTTCCCAAAGCTTCTGCCACCTAGATAATATCTGGAGAATAGTTTTAGAACTTCATATAACCTAATAAATATCATGACTAATAACATCATCTTTTCTAACTCATTAGTATGCACAGTTCCATAAAAATTGAAAGATTAAGTTGACAGCACAGAAGACATTTAGATTAACATGCAGAATCAGTAGCCGTTCAAACTGTAAACTGGTCAATGCTGGAACTAACCAACTGTTGAGCTCATCCATGTGGAAATTTAAGAAAATTTCAATGTTACATCAGGAGGCAACAAGATGGTCAGTGAAAAGAGATATTAGTATCATAATAGCACATAAAATGATTTTTCATGCATAAAAAAAATCACTGTAACAAGTTAACATGAAATCAGCAAAGAAGGAAAATTTTAGTGCATGCTTAATATTGCACAAATAATAGCCACTAACGTATGAGAGTACTCCGAACTGCTCAAAAGAAGTGGAAATGAAAACTAGCCTCTGGGGGTGGACCATAAGGGTTCTCATTTGCATCAAGCTTGATAATGTCCTCGGGTTTCCTTCCAAGGCGTGTAGATAGCACCTGTGAAGTAAAGGACACTCAGGCAAATATCCGGCAAACATGATACTGGCAAGAACTATGAGCAGTTAGAATTGCAACTTGCAACAATTTCATTTTTAGAATCCACTACAGAAAACCGCCAGAATCTTGAGAACGTACTAGACTACAGTTCCAAAACCCAAGTCCTAATTTATCCCACTTATAATGTCTTTGGTGCATTATCAGACCAATTATGCTCAGTCACAGTGGGAACAGAAGTGCATCATACACCGCAAACATTTTTTTATGAGCACTAAAAAACATATTTTCGTAAATGCTCACAGCATTAAGAAGAAAAAAAACTTTTTTTGACTTTGCTTCCCGCGGGACACAAACTAACATTTGACAAGACATCAAAAGAAGCAACCTTTCCCGGAGTTCTTCCCTCAAAAACTAAAGAAAGTATAACGCATCTAATAGGACACAACCGAAGTGGAGAAAAAACCAAAAGCAAAATGCCCGACCAATAAAGGTAAAGATCAAATCTTTCACTAAAAATGATGATAAAACAATTGGAAAAAAACCCGAAATTCGAAAAGAGGGAACCTCAAAAGGCAAGATTGGCTGATAAGGAGACAACTTTCTCAAATGAAGTCGAATGAATGAATCACCCGTGACCCCGTTCCGAGACCCGTCCAGCTCCTCCGCCGTCGCCACCGAAGCCATGCAGCGCCTCATATTCCGAGTTCCGCACCCTAATCCGGAATAGATCTTGGCTGCGGACACAGAGCAAGCGCTGGAGAAACCGATCACCCCCATAGAAAAGTTTCCAAGAAACCCAGAAGGCAAGAAGAGGCCGCGACGGAGGGAGCAAAACCCTAATTAGAGCGAAGCAGTTTTTCGGGTTTGCCCCAACACCCGAATCCGGTTTTCTCGTCACCGGAGGTGAGGACCAAACCGGATCGGATCTAGCGTCAGCCCTCACCCGAACCAGACCGCTAACGCTGCAAGTCGACCATTGCCTCAACCGAACCCCGACCGAAGCTAAAACCGTTTCATTTTCCTTTTTCTTTTTCCGGGAGTTATTACTTGCACATGCCCCCTTGAAAACGACATAATTACGTACAACCGATGCCATTTACAGTCCACCAATTCAATTTTCAAAAATTTTTTTCCAAATTTTTGTTGATAAGTAATTTATTCCTAGAAATTAGCAACCTTCTATGTTGATTGATTTTTTGTCCACAAACGAATACGAAAAAAATATATATCACTAACTCTTCGATCGTGAACCGGGAAAAAATTAATCCACAATGATTAATATAAATAAATAAATATGAACATTTTATGTTATGCCAGTTTTGAAAATTAAAGTGGATTATTTTTTTTTTATCCCTATACACTCGTAATTATATAATACTTTCATTTTTATAAATTGACTGATTGGTCAGTTCTTTCTGTAAATAAATAAAGGATTTACGTACAGAAAAATTCTTTCTTGATCATAGTCAAGATCCCCAATCTTTACAGAACAAATGCAGATCGTCTATTACTCTGCTTTTACATAAGCATTGGGAAAGAATTTAGAAAAGAATGAGTTCTTAGCTTTCACAATCATGACATAGAAGCCATAACAAGGGATATGGACCAATGCCATGCCCAAGTACCTGAAAGTTGAAAGCCTATTAGACTGCAATAAGTAATGAAGGAACGAGAAGACAGAAAAAAAATAAAAATTATGCATTGATCATTTACCATAATGGTGCCCAAGGAGTTGCAAGCTCGAGAAAAGGGTATGGCCACCTGTTACAGGTATCAAAAACATTGTAAACAAATAAGAAAAAGAAATCCAACGCTCCAAATCGAGATATTGAATTTTCACAACATGGTCTTCAAATTTGCCAGATCATTGCCCCACAACACATGCCAAGGAGTTGCAAAACAGAAAATTCTTTGGGGAGAATTTTTTATAGGATATAGCTTAACAATTAAAATGATCTTGTGATCACAAAATCAAAAAAAGGGTTGTTGACGCATTTTTGATATGTTGAGATATGCAAATGTCCACATTCTCTCGTATAGACAATCTTAAAATCATTGAAAACATTCTGAATGCTCACCATGAAAACCCACAAGCATGCAGGATCCATTGAAAAATTATGTAGGCACAGCTCCAGAGGACAAAATACGCCATCCGGTACCAAGGAAAAGTCTGAAGTGGGAACAAACCTCAAACAACATATGCATTATACAATAGGCTTTCAGTAAAAAATTATATTTAAAGCAAAAAAAAAAAATACCAAGCTATTTAGGGCGGTGTCAATGAGAAGAAACACTGCATTGAGAGAATGCATGCATCCCATTACCTGACAAGAAAATTTTAATCACCATAATGTAGATAAACAACTCAAGCATGAACATTACAAAATATGCCATCGAAGAAGCAATCACAAATCGTTATTCAAGAGTCATCAACATGCTTCTAAAGTCGTATGATGCATTTATTCATTATCTATGGCTACTAAAGCCATGTAAATTCCTACTCACCAAGGTTAGATCAAAATGTTCAGACAATGTAAAAGGCACCAGAAGAGCCCAAAAGACAACATCTGTCAGCACCACAGCACCTCCACAAGTCTGTTTAAGTGCATAGATTGACTTTAATCATCAATTGTTAAAAAAAACATCACCAGATCCAAAACAATGATCTACATCGTGTTTGGAACAGCATTGTCTGATACTTTGTGATCGGACGAACAAATAATAGAGAAGTACAATATTGCAAAACCATTTCAAGACTGACACAAAGATGCAACTTGCATGGTTTAGAATATTAACTGGATAGGAAAGCAATTTGAGAGAATACTGATATGCTAACCTGATATATAACTTGCATAGTATATCCCCAGAAGCCAGCCCTTTGGTATTTTTCCTCTTGCTCAAGATATTTCTGCAGTTTGGTAGCATTCCTGCTAGTCTTTGCTCTGTAAGGTAGATTTATAGGTGCATTTTCTTCGGCATCCCTTTTAAGAAATCCACTGGCCTCATCATTATCATAGACATGAACTTTTGAATATTTCCAACAGCCATAAGCAGATATCACTGTGCCAATCTACAAGAACATATGAAAGAAATTGAGTTTAGGAAACTAAGAATTGAAAAAAATTTCATAAGCTTGTTTCAGACACCAAAACATATTCTTGCATTTCGATGGGCATCAGGGTCATTATGCATTCCTTCACGCGTGTATGAACATGTATTAAGAGTTGTATGTGCATGGGTGCACTTGAGAAAGAGAGAGAGATGCAGACAACTTGCCAACAGTTTTGTTATAAACGAAGCAATTATCCAACAATGGAATTGAAAATAGGCGAGAAGTATGGGATGTGTTTTAAGAGAATGCAACATAGACAGATAAAATATTTTCCTATGATGTTCAATTATCAGCATGAAGTCAAACCAACAAAGAACCAGCTTCCAAAAGAAATCTGGGCTATAGAGGAGCCTACTGCAGAGCTACAATGTCAGGTACTCAATACAGATCCTTAGTGTATTACTTCAAATAGTTATAAATAAGAAATCAATATGCAAATTCAGCTCACCTTTTAGATAATAATTCCTAAATATTATTGATAGTTATCAAACAAATTCGAAGCGAAAAACAAGATAAAAGCACAAGATCAGAATAAAAAATAAACAACAATCATTACTCCAGATCTTAATCAGCTCCATCAACTTCTTCATCCCAAAAGATAAAAAGATGTTAAGTCCTAAAGCAATGTACCACAAAATAGATGATGACCAGAGTAAAAGTCCACCTGCAAATCATTACAGAAGCACATTCAGAAAATTCACATTTCGTTAACACCTCATAGCTACAAACCGAGCAATCTCTAGGAAAACTCCAGTGAAGTAAAATGTCTATAAAACTGTATACAGTAAAAAATTGGCGCCTCAAAGAAATTCTCAGACATATCATAGTGCTTCGCAGAAATTCTAACGTGAAAATTCGTGATTATAGGAACATCGATCCATCAGATAGAAGTTCCAAAAATAGATAAAAATCTCATAATTCACTAAAAAAATACGGAACTGAGTAGTGCTCACTGAGTGTAGAAGTAGAAGGCCCAGAGGCCATCGATAACAACCATCTGGGACAGCAACCATGACATGCCCAAGGCCACGACCGCTCTGAAGGCCAGCAACCAGAGCGGGTGAACAGATCTCCAGCACGGAACCCAGAGGTCCGCGGATCTCAACGGATTCCCCTTGTACTTCGAGATCAAGGCTACGGCTGCCACAGCCGGCGCGACGATGACGAGGCCGCAGGCCGGCACTTGCCACCGCGCCCAGTATCCGAAGCCCCCGTCTCCGTCCGTCATCGCCCGAGGCGGAGAGCCCTAGAAGCAATCGCTCGAGATCCGACGGAGACAAAGAGAAGTAAAATGGTAAGAGGGAAGTCAGGAAGTGGACTAGCGGGAGGTCGATGGTGCCGCCGACCAATGATGAAAAGACCTCCTTGTCCCCAATAGTACAGATATCTACCATTCTCAGCATTGGATCTGTGGATGTGTTGGGTGGCACTTGGGTCATTTTAGACGAGAAGATTTTCGGTGGTTGGCTCCGGTGGTTTCGGTCTGGACTGGTAGAGCCGCGTATCCGACCGTTTTCGGTCTTTAACTTTATTTCTATTGATTTGTTTCATATTTATGTTATGGTTAATTAGTTTAAAAATTATACACAATTTCAAGTTAGTTGTTTATCAAATTACATGCATTAAATGTCGATTAAATATGGAGATAAAAAAAAATATTATTACATTATATAAGTATTGTATTCTCCGAATATATATGTCATGAAAATTGGTGTATTGGCCGCGAGAAAGAGAACCGTATTTATTTTATTTTATTACATACCTTTTTTGTTATATGATCGTCGCTTAACAAATTGTTTGTTACCATGAGCAATCATATTAACTAATGACAATAATCACAATTAAAACAACAATACTTTCTTTCTTTCTAAAAAAAAAATCTTAAAATTATTTTTTTTATATTGAATTTTGTATATAAATTTTTATTAGACGATGAGTCATGACAATGAGACTCGCGCAATATCAACAATATATATTAGGAATGCATTTGATTCGAAATCAAAACCAGAATCATCCTATTTTAACCGATTTATTATCCACACAATTAAAAGATAGTCAAATTATCTTTATTTATTTTAAAAATCAAATTATCCTTCGTACTTTCATTCATTTAACTTCAATAAATAATATATTCAAAATATAAAGATTTCAAAAAACAATTAAATCATTCCCGAGCCATATTAGGATTCAAATATAAAAAATTTAATCATACTATCTTTTTTATTTTAGTCTTGATCTTGAATTTAACTTTTTTTTTTTTATCTTGATCTCAAATCAAACGGTGGTCAGTACTTCTCTCTAATGATCTTTGGTAATTAATCACACTATAGATTAGATAACTAGATAATAAATATCAAACCCAAACTCACATCAATTATCATTTGAAATAAATAAAGCAAAGAAAATTAATATGCCACGAAGAAATGCGTACTCGGTGTAGTATGTCATGATGCTGGAGTCGTACGTGTGGATGTCCCACAGTATAACTGCCGACATTGCGACGGCAAAGAATGGCCGGAGCACAAGCAGCCATGCAGGGTGAACTCCTCTCCAGCAGCTCAACCAGAGTCTCGTCGAAGATGAAGAAGAAGAAGAAGAAGAAGCAGGAGCGACCAACAAGGTCTCGTTCTGCATCTCGTCCTCCCGTTTCCGGCGATGACTCTCCGAGGACCAGATGACATAGCAGGAGCCGAAGAAGGCTATGGCGACGATGGCGAAGCAGAGGAGGTCGTACCAGTGGAGCGGCATGGAACGGAGTCGTATTCTGAGAGAGATGGAGGAGACTTGGAGGCGAAATTGGGATGGCTGAGCTCCATCCGTCTCTTGACTCAGCAGGACCAGAGATTCAGATAAGGCGTGAGGATTGGAGAGATCTGCTAGTCCTTCCTCTGTTTGTTTCTGGACTTGTAGTTTTGACCTTTTGACCGAACGGTGATTGTTGATTGAGATTTTGTGGTAAATTAAAAATTCAATTATTTTGTTCAGAGGGAATATTGTAGTTTAACTGTTGAGATTATTTCCAATTGTACCTCGAGTTATGTCAACACCATGTATAAATTGGACCACTGTTGAAAATAATCACGCGCGGAACAGATAGTTGTCGCCTACTAAGTGTGTCGGCAACTGAATCAGTAAGGGGACACGTAGGGTTTATTTTGATAGATTTCAAAACTTTCACGATTGAAAAAATTAAAAAAATTTAAAACTTAATTTTAAAAATTTGGTGTTTGATTTGAATTCGAATTTTAAGAATGAGAAAATTAGATGATCTTAATCCCTTTTCAATTTAGATTTTGAATTTCGAAAATTTTGAGAGAAATTTACCAAATTCCAAAGAATTACGGTGGGCCTCATGAAAACTTTTTTTTTTTTTTCGTATTCTCGACCGAGAACGACAAAAGAAATCATGTGATCTCTCGATTTTCCTTATCAAATGATTTCATTTTCTTGATCACCTTCAGCTTCAATCTCTCCGAGCTAGTGTTTGATACCATGGAGTGTTTTCTTTCTCAATCTCGCTAACCGTTTTCCTCCGCGATCTCGGTGAGCTTGTTCTTCCAAGTAGCCACTGTCGAAGGTTTTCGAGCTTTTTTCTTTCTCCAACTACTATCTTCTTCTTCCTTGATCTTGCAAAGTTCTTCTTCTCAAATCTTGTCGAGTTTCTTTTTCTCTTATATCAACGGAATTTTTCTTCCAGTAGTCGCTGTCCGACCTTCCCAAGCTTTTTCCTTGTCAAACCGCTGTCAAATTTTGCCAACCTTCTTCTTCCCGATCTCACTAACCTTCTTCTTCGTCGATCTCCTCGAGCTTCTTCTTCCATGAGTTGCTATCCAACCTCCTCGAGTTTGTACTTCCTTGATTTGAGCAACCCCCTATCTACTCTTTGCTCTACTCACCGTGACTCGATCTTCTTTCTCGAGCAACTCCAGTGAGCTCTGGCGGCTTCAACTCGAAAACCAACGCTGTCGAGCATCATTTCACCTTAGATCCTATGCTACTCGACTCTATTATCAACCTGCTCTTGCTTCCTCTCTTCCTGCTATAACTTGAAGCTTCTTCCACAATCTCTGACTTTTAGGCTGCTTAGGTTCATCTAGATCTCCTCTCCGTCGACAACGTTCAAGTATTGAAAATTTATTTCATTTCTCGGATTTTTTATGGAGTAGGCCAAGATGTAAACCATCTGGGTCAATATATTAAGCATGCACTGTTGGGGATTCATGGCTAGAATAGAAAAAAATTATTAAAAAATTGACATTTGGAGCCCATTGGTACTTGTGGTTAGCACATCTATTTTACAATCCTTTGAAGTTCTCGTATTAACAACCTAACTCTTATTATGTTTTCAACTCTCTTTTCCATGTTATCTGATGACAACTAATTTATGGTTCCATTCCTTATTGCGAATGATGTACGAGTTGCAAAATTTTCATGTTAACTTCGACTATTGTTAACGTTGGTGTGAATTGTTTGATAATGACCTGAAGTTTCATTTTGAAACAAGTCTCACTCAAGAATAAAAGAAGCATGAATATTGCTAGCGAAATGCAAAACAAGTATATTATTGTTGATTAATACTTTAGTTTGTTAAATTCATGGTTTGTCTTTTTTTTTATATTAGATATACTCTTTTGTTGATTATTTTCTTTGCATGACATATAATTATGTGATTTAAGTTACTTGTACTTTTGAGGACTATGAAGTAAGAATAAGAGAAAAAATTATTCCAAACCTCAAGCTAGATCAAGCTCTAGAGATGATTTGTCCCTTAATTGTTACAAATTTTATCCTAGTTTAACAGTAGTAGCTCAAACTCTAGAGGAATATGGAGTAAGAATAGGAGAGAAAATTGTTCCAAACCCCGAACTAGATTAAGCTGGAAGGAAGAAATTATTTTCTTGTATTATCATTTGACCGATTTCAAATACCTTGTGCTATTCTTATGTGTATTTTAAGTTATATGTCAATATTGTTGCTTCCTAACATCAGTAGGTGTATTAACTAGGCCTTTGTAATGAAAGGAACGTGAAAATTGCTTAATCTCCGACGTAAAAGTAATTACAAATTGCTCTATTTTGTTATGAAGATCCGGTTGTTATTCCATTTTTGTTAAATATACAAATTTTTAACATGTGCATATAAATTATAACCAATTCATTGATTTGGTAAAACATGTTTTCAAATGAAGAAGATGAAGAACAAGGATATACGAGTATGAAGCAACAAAGCTATGAAACAGGACATGGAACTGCACAGGCATATACCGATAGTTGATCCAGCCAACAATTGGCCATAAACTACTATTTTTAGAGTTAATTCTAAATTATTTTTGTCAATTTTGTGTAATCCTCCATTTATGGGCCAATTTAATATTTATATTATTTTGTATATACTAAATCATGTTTCTAACAAAAAAATTGTATTTACGTTTATATAAAAAATATATTAAATAATTACTAATTTAATTATATTATAATTTTAGAATCCTCCATTATTGGCCCATTTATATAAAATTTTAAATTAATTTACCATTTTCTAATATTAAAAATATTAGATTTTTCCATTTAATTATAAATAGAGGATCAACTTTTTTAAAAATAGTAAATATTTTGTGTTTGTAAGTTATATTTATATTTTTATAGTATTTTACACCAAAATTAATCTTATATTTAATATATCTTCCTATTTATCTAAAAATAAATCATCAATTTTCTTAATTTATACTCCAATCAAATACCAACATTCAAGTAATAGATGGAATTAATCAATTTTATTTGCTAACAAAACAACAAAATTTCGAATTTTAAGAATTTACTCAATTTTTAATTTCATAAAAAAAAATTTATCTAAATATCAAAATTATTCTATTTCAATAATTATCTCAATTTTTTGAAAGTAAGAAAATTGATTAATTTCTCAATTTCGGTAATCACGCACCGCATTTTCTTTGGAGTTTGGATTTGGTTGACGGGGACATGGTCCTCCTCGACCCGATCCCAAGCAGCCAACATCCATATCCGCCGCCCGAAACTTAACCAAACCCGTCGAGGAAGGTTTTAATTTTGGTTTTGGTTTTGCGTTTGGTTTAAATTGTAACCAAAATAGCTTCAGCATAGACGAATCGGTCGAGTCGCATCGCGTCCGAACTGAACGCAACCAATAGGCTCAAACATCTGGATCCGCGATCCGAACCCTAATTGGAGTCGGTGAACTGTGCCTTTGTACATCTCGATGTGGAAATCAGCGGTCACGATTGGTCCGTACAGAGAGCTAAAATATATACCGGCGAGACTACCCACAAGGGGGGCGATCGATCGCCTCCTCCTCCCTGCTCGACTCCCCTGTCTCGTTTCGCTCGCACTCGCCCATGGCGGCCTCTGACAGCTCCTGTCACGCAGGTTCCCTTCTTTCCGTTGATCAATTTTCGCCTTCTTCTTTACTTTTTTATCCGTTTGTCGCCCAAGGTCGCGATGGATGGGTCGTCGTGGATCGCGGTCTTTCTTTCATTCGTTTTTTCTTTCTTTCGGACGCAAAGTTTTGGGTTTTTTTTTCATGTTTGAATTTTTTTTTCCTTGAAACTTGCGGCTATGTTTGGATTATTTCAGTATTCTTATAAATTGAAATTTTGAACGTTTTGATTGCGTTCTGGATGCCCATTGCATGATTTTATTGTTGACTCGGATTTGAAATATTGCAAGCCTTTATTATATTCTTATTTTTCTTCTCAACGAACCTTTTTGCCGCTGGTGCCTGTTGTCCGTGGAATTTTGGGATTTTTGGCTACATTTTTCTGCGGCAGGATGATTTCTGTCTTGCATTGGGACCAGTCGCTTTTTAGGAGCTGGATGGTGCCGATTTAAGCTGATCGATAGGCTACGGAGGAAAATGAAGTTTAGATGTTGGTGGATTTAGCTGAAAAAACCTGAAAGTTTGAATTTTGGTGTTAATGTCTTCCATCTCTAGCTGATGGATGAAGTCGATACGCTCATAAAAGTGTGAATATCTTTTGATTTGTGATACTAGAATTCTAGAGTTCATCTGTTTGGCGAGTATGGAACTGATATTTTTTGTTACACGTACTTTAGAAAGCTTTGTCTGGATTAAAATGCAAGCTAAAATTTATACCAAGCTAGAAGCATCCACTATCTCTGGCTCAAGTCATCCGTGAATATCTCATTAGGTTGTAATATATTAGGTTGAACAAGCAATAAGCTAGAGCAATTCCACTATATTTGGTGCTTTATTTTGTAGGATTTTTGTCTTCCATCTGTGCGGTTGTGCCTATTATAATGTTTGATATGTTAAGCGACTAATTATTTCTTGCCATTCATAGATCACAAATCTTGATTTTCAACCAATATACGTATTTTCTGCCAAACATTTATTCTGTAATGTGGCAATGCAGTTTGTTGCTAAGTAGGGATGGCTGTGCTATTCTTTTATCTTTGTATTTGTCCAAACTGCCAGTTTCTCATCTTGTTATTGATGCAGCTGACATTGATGGAGATCCAAATGGGTCTATTCAACCTGTCGACCAACATCCTAATCTACCAGAAGAGCTTGAAGGTAATGGTATATCAACAGTTGTTTCCTTTGTTTTGCTTTTTCAAAACTTTCATCAGTTTGTTTATGGGAGCTTTGTGGGATATTGTGCCCAATTCGCTTATCTATCATTGAAGTTGTTATTTTTATTAAATTCTGACCAAATTATCTTGCTTTCTTGTAATGCATATCCTCCAGTTTCTTATGCGTGTTTTAAATTTTCAGAAAGAAACCAGCGTGTTGATGCTATGTGGGAGAAAATGAATAGAGGTGTACCTGCTAAGATGTTGAAACCTTTCTTGAGTAAGCCCAGTTTGACAGAGAATAAAACAGCAAGTAGAACTACCCCTGTAAGAATACATCTCTGCAAAAGTAGATTGATTGCTAGAAACTCTTTTCTAAACTCTTTAGCTAAGGCTGATGAAAGTTCTCTCTTCTCCATTCTCGTGTAGGATTGGATGGTCTCTCTGGGACTTGTGCCAAAGAAGACATCTGCCAATCAGGACACCCTTGGAAAAAGGACAGCTAACTTACAAAATGGAACGAGTGAGGAAGCTAGAAGACTGGCTGCAGCTGCTCTTTCAGCTGTTAGGGATGCGGCTTCTGCTGCCAATGCTGCTGCAGGAAAGGGAAAAGTTGAAGTACGCAGACCATTTTCCCTGTTTTTGGAAGAAAGCATCTGTTAGCATATCAATTCCCACACGTACTAATATTTGCGTATTTTGGAATGAAAAAGGAGAAATAAATAAGTTATGATTCATACTGTTAGATGCTAATATATTTACGGTTGCATTGAGTTTCAGAACAAATTGTTTTATTCAGGTTCCTGGAGCATGCCATTACTTGCTGCGTGATCACCTTTTCTATTTTGTTTCTTCATCTGATCTTTCCTTGCCAATTACCTTGCTGCAGGTAACTGAGGTCCGGGACTTTGCAGGCCAGGAAATTGAAGTGAAGAAGCTTGTTGATGCAGACTCAAAAGATGCAGTTGATAAGGGCAAGACATCCGGTGGTCCACCTACTGTTCTTGATGCAATTATTGAACAGATAAAGAAGAAACCAAAGCTCAGCGTCCTTGACAAAACCAAAAAAGACTGGGGTGAATTCAAAGAAGAAAACAAAGGTTTGGAAGAGGAGTTGGATGCATACAAGAAGAGCTCAAACCAGTACTTGGAGAAGGTGTCCTTTTTACAAAGATCTGATCTTCGGGAATTTGAACGCGAACGAGATGCTCGTCTGGCTTTGCAGGCTAAGAGGAAGACGGACATGCGTGAGGGTGACCCACGGCCCTAAGACAATATTTATACCTTCTGACCAGAATTCTTTTCCCAGGAATTGCTCACCCCTGCCTCAAAACTTCGGAGTTGTTTTTTCTCTGGTGTTGTGCAGGCATGCACTTTTGATGTGCAATTGAGGATGATATGAAAAATTGCCACCAGTGCAAATTGTATTATAGTAACTATGCCATTTGTTTTAACCTCCAATTTCTTTTTTTTCCCCCATTTTGTGTGCACTGGATTGAGTGTCTGTATCAGTTGTCTGCTCTAACTGTCAATGATAGAACCAAGTGCGCAACGGAACTTGAAGATCTGCTAAACTTAAATAATACATTGTGGTATTTCCAAAACTATATCAAGCTATCTTGAAGTTAACAGAAAACAATAAACATTGTAAGCATCCTACATGCTTAAGCATAAGATTGACACAAGCAGCTTTCTGACCTGGTTAATGTGACTAGGTGCATGCTCGTTCATCTCACAACAAATCATCTTCAGAAAATTCACGTGATATAATAATTTCTCAAGTTGGAACAATTATCAGACGTTTCAATTTTTATTTCAGAAATAAAAGGAAAAAATTCTGAGATAATCATAAAATAGAGTAAACACTCAAATCAGATGGTTGTGATAGATAACAGAGTGAATAATTAACATGGTTTTTGTAGATTATCCAAAAAATTATTTCAAAAACTTGCAAAGATGATAAGAAAACAATAGCAGCACTATATATGGATGGGCTTGTCGTAGGTAGCCATTGCAGCCTCCTTCACAGCCTCACTCAAGGTTGGATGGGCATGGCACGTACGTGCTATGTCCTCACTTGCAGCACCATATTGCAGCGCGAGCACAGCCTCGTGAATGAGCTCTCCAGCATTGGACGCCACTATATGGACACCTAGAACCTTGTCAGTCTCTTTCTCAGCTAGTATTTTCACAATTCCATCAGCATCATCAATAGCCTTGGCACGGCTATTGGCCATGAAGGGGAACTTGCCAACTCGGTAATCCACGCCTGCAGCCTTCAATTGCTCTTCTGTCTTCCCAACTGATGCCACTTCTGGATGTGTGTACACCACCCCTGGAACTGTATCATAATCAACATGGCCCTCCTTGCCAGCAATGAACTCGACACAGGCAACTCCATCCTCTTCGGCCTTGTGTGCAAGCATGGGACCTGGAATTACATCTCCAATAGCATACACTCCAGGGACACTAGTCATAAATTTCTTGTCGACTGTGATCCTCCCAGCCTTGTCGGTTTCCAAGCGAATAGTTTCCAGCCCAAGGCCTGCTGTGAATGGGACTCTGCCAGCTGATACAAGAACAACATCAGCTTCAAGAGTTCTTTGCTCACCTCCTGCTGCTGGTTCCAGGGTGAGTTTCACACCATCCCCTGATGTATCAACCCCAACAACCTTGGTTTTGAGCATAAACTTCATCTTTTGTTTCTCAAGCAGCCGCTGGAATTGCTTCCGGACCTCACCATCCATAGTTGGGACAATGTCAGGAGCAAACTCAACAACAGTTACCTCTGAACCAAGCCGCCCCCAAACTGAACCCATCTCCAGTCCAATGTAGCCTGCGCCAATCACCACAAGCTTCTTGGGGATTTCAGGTAGTGCAAGGGCACCTGTAGATGAAACAATCTTCTTCTCATCGATGGTGACTCCAGGAAGGGATTTGACATCAGAACCTGTAGCAATAATGATGTTCTTTCCCTTCACTACAGTGTTCCCTCCATCAAGGGTGTCAACAGATACTTCTGATGGAGAAAGAAACTTCCCATATCCTTTGACATAGTTAACCTTGTTTTTCTTGAAAAGCCCCTCGATGCCTTTAGTGAGACCTGAGACAGCTTTGTCTTTTTGGGCCATCATAGCAGGCAGGTCAACCTCAAGCTGAGAGAACTTGACGCCATGGCTCGGGAAGGCATGCTGGGCTTCATAATACATATGAGATGAATGAAGCAGAGCCTGAAAAATGGGAGTTAGCAGCTGGAAAGAAACACAAGTAACAAACATCAAATGGCACAGGGTAGCAAATGTGGTACTGAAGCAATGTAGCTCAAATAACTAAATGACATTGGCATACAAATAGGAAATCAACAACATAATATCCAACAACAGATGGCCAGACAATGAAGTCCAAATCAAAATTTACCTTGCTATAGGAACACAAGATAGAAGTGGTTCTAACGAAGCTGACTGGAAACGATGATAAAAATTACCTTCCTTACATTTCAATCCAAAAGTTCATTCATCAATTAAATCAAAGGAAGAAAATATAACTCATAAAACAGCATTCTCCATAAACAGGAAGATATGCAGGGTATTCAAGTTAAGACAGAAAACATGCAATAAAAATTCACTGTCTCGTTTAGCATAACATGCAACCCCAGAAACATGCTAGAATAATATGTAAAAACGAGTGCCAAAATCCAAACAAACTGCTTGTGATTACAAAGTTGACCATAAAACCGTCTCCTAGACCTAGAAATTCATGGCAAACCCCATAAAAATGGTACTCCAGTTTCACCTTACTGGGATTCTAGGTTCCCTACTGAATTTATTGAAATCGTAATGGACATTTTGTAGCATATATTTTGGAGTAAATAAAGATGGATTAAAAAAATAAAGCAATTTAATGTGGTACAATCAAGAAACTGGAATTCAGAAGAGCTAGCTCTTAAAACATGAACCGTATCAAATCACTAGCAAAACACCCTACACTCATATAATTATCAAACGTGCAATCACCAAAATACTGTGATCAAATAGACAAATGTAGATGATTGTATTGTTTTTTGAATGAAAATCTATCTGATTACAATTGCTATGCACAACAAATCAAGTGAAAGCGATCCAATCCACCAAAATACCAAAATTTTTATAGGAAAATCTCAGCATAAAGCGATTTAAAAAGAAAGAAAGACAGAAAGAAACCCTAGATAGCGAGTGAGATTGCCTTGGATGGGATGCATCCGATGTTGAGGCAGGTACCGCCGAGGGTTCCCCGCTTCTCGATGCAAGTAGTCTTGAGCCCAAGCTGTGCCGCCTTGATCGCCGACACGTACCCGCCTGGCCCGCCGCCGATCACCACCACGTCGTTCTCATCAGCCGCCGCTGCGAATCCGCGAGCAAAGGAAGCGAACCGGAAGGATATGCCACCGTCGGGGCCTGCTCTGAAGAGGGCCATCGCTTTCCGCCGGGCCAAGCTCGCCATCGCCATTCCTTTTTCGTCTTCCGCTGCTTTTAGACGGAGAATGGCAATGCCGTAAATCTGTTAAATAGGTCAGCAGTTTGGGACATATATTTACGGTTTTGCCATTGGCGGCTGCAGATGGATCTGGACCGTTAGATCGTCATCGATTTGGTTCTCGAAGAGGAAGGTCGAACTGTTATTACGGGAGTTTTGCATCTACGCCCCTGTAACATTTAAAGTTCTGGTTTGTTTTCTTTATACACCTTTCAAACCCGTTATTTGTATTTGTACCCATCATTAGTTTTCCATTTAACTCCAAAGACTTTTTATTTTTTTAGTTGAGAAATATTTAGGCACCTTGTTGCATTCCTTCGGTTTCCAAGCTGTGTGAGCCTTGTCCTCCTCCCCAGCGGGACTACAATTTACATACAGAGGACCGTTAGTTATCCATTCAAAAAATTTTGGAAGAAAAAATTTCGATATTTAAATCAAAGATTGCTTCTTCGATGAGTATAATATGAATGGAATTTGTTGAGAATGGTTGATGTAAAGATGACTTGATTTTTAAGTATTGGGAAGAAAGAGGAGTAAAAGATCTTCGTTTTTCAGCTTGCATTTTCTTATATACAAGTACAAATTTAATTCTCAAATTTAATTGGGAAATGACTAAAATATTCTCAGTGTTTATTTACCGTCTGATCTCGCTTCGACTGTGATAAATCCTAATTTCTCTTTTTCACTCTTCGGTGTATCTCGTCGAAAACGAAGGACTCGCAGCGTGACTCGTCAGAGACGAAGGGCTTTCGATAGTCGGAGACAAAGGGCTCGGAGCGTCTCGTCGGAGATCAAGGAGTCGACGACGAGGATCGGCGAAGACCAATTTAAAACAAAAGACGAGGGTAAGATAGTTCAAAAAAAATTTAAATCATTCCCTAATCAGATTAATAATTAAACACTAAAATTTTGATCATATTAATTTTTTTATATTTTAATTTTTTCTTTGATATTGATTTTGACTTTAATCCGAAGCCAAACGGTCCGCAATGGACGAATCGGGTCTCAGTCTGTGGTGGTCCTTGATTGGACGGCTTTTGGCATGGGTTGCGACTCAAGTCTTTCTTTGGAAATCGGTCTTTGCCACACCGACTTTAATCCGAATCGTTCATCAACCGTCGTCCTCATCGAGACGGTTCATACCCGGAACAATCACAGCGGTACAAGTCAAATGAATCTGGACCATTCATCTCCTTCCAAGATTATCGATCGTCGGGTTCGTATCATCGTTCTTTTGTGTGAGAGCAGCAGCTTTTGTAGGGTTTTGCAGATCGGAGAAGATGAAGCTCGCGGGGCTCAAATCGGTGGAGAACGCCCACGATGAGTCGATCTGGGCAGCGGCGTGGGTGCCGGCGACCGAGTCCCGGCCGGCGCTGCTCCTCACTGGCTCCCTCGACGAGACCGTGCGGTTCTGGCGCCCTGACGAGCTATCGCCGGTAGGGCCACCCTCCAGCGGCCACGCCCTTGGCGTCGTCTCCGTCGCTGCCCACCCTGCTGGCGTTCTGGCTGCATCCGCGTCTCTGGATAGCTTCATTAGGATTTTCGATGTCGATTCGAATTCCACCGTCGCCACGCTCGAAGCACCGCCGTCCGAGGTCTGGGGCATGCAGTTTGATCCTAAGGTGAGATCTTTCTCTTTTTTTCCCTCGATTGTTTTATAGTTATAAATTTAAAGCTTTTGGTTCGGATTCTCAACAAGGGACGTCAATACTTCTTGTCTTGTGAAGTTCTATTCAAATAACGAAATAGCTCAGGGCCCCAATGCTTAGAGGACGTCATTAGTGGATGTATAAACAAGTGCAGCCTCAGATTTATTTGATTTTCCCCCTAATTTTCCTCTTGATCGGAAGGATGAAAACAAACTTGTTAATATGTAGTCTTCATTGCAATTGATCTTTTTCGGGTGTTGACGATTCCGATTGAATGGCATCAATGTGATATGGGACCATTCCCTAGTGTTTGGATTCTAATGACAACGCAGACGAGGTTCACACTGAATATTAACTTCCAATAAGGCATTCAGCCAAGATCTTACCATTTTGTTTCTTTTCTTGCAATTATACCCAGGATGGAGCAGCTCTAGTTTTTATTAGATGTTCCCTATTTTCTGCTTTGCAGTTATCTAACTTATTGCACTTTTTTGCTACTTAGAACGTGGTTATTGCTTTCAAGTACATGAGTATATGCAAATCTTCTAAAGCAATTGTCATTATGAACTATGGTGAAGGGAAACATTTGAGCCTCGATGTCCTTTTCACATTCTGTCTAGGTCATGATACGTTTGATTTCTTATTCGAGAGAAAGATGTTTCTTTTCCTCATCATAGTTTTATTGGTGCATATGGAAGCTCATGGGTGGAGCAAGTGTGTAGCTCGAGTCTCAGTTCTTATAACCTTTCCAATTATGAGATTTTAGCATAATCCATCTCATTAATCAATAGTTACTTTACATGTATCTATGCTTTAAAAATAAATCTAAAATATAATACAATTAATAAATTCAAAACATTTTTTTAATATAATAATAACTGCAATTTTTCCAACTCTCTACTGGGGGAACTGATGTTCTTCTTTGTTCCTTAGAAGTAATAAGTATAGAAAGAAAATACAAATAAAAAATTTAAAACATCTCTCTGGAATAACAGTTGATGTAAAATTTATTGTCATGAATTTAGTGGATGACAACCCTCTCTAGATGGCTAATCAAATAAATCAGATTTATTTTTGGTGAAAGATGAGAATGACCCTAATTTGGTATGCAACAATTGGTACAAACTCATTGAGTCAATTAAGTCATTCAAATCTTGCAATTGGGATGAGCATTGTATTGTAATGCAAACAATTCACCATGAATTTTAACTTGAATTGACTAAACTCAAGTGAGTTTTCCAACTTAGTAGTTCTCTATCTACATGATTCTTAACTTAGTCCAGTATTATTTCGCATAACTCCCTTTCCTTTTCACCTAACTCAAATGACAGCGCATATTTGACTACACAAAGCAGTTCATTGACAAAACATCATTTTTTCTACAAATATTAGTAAATAACAGTTCTAATCTTATGGAATGCTTTGGATGCATGATAGGAAACTTTTTAACCATGCGGAACACTTATCATTCATTCATCTAATATAAAAATATTTTGCTTTTAATAGACTAATAGTTTAGATGTATCTGTTTCCATTTATACTTTCTTATTTTTTATTTGGGTAGGAATATAAACATGATTGATTGAACTGTGGAAGATGAAATCTGTTTTCAAACTTAGGTACGGCTTGATTCTTCAAATTTTTAGCTTAGTCATTTATTCTTATTGATTATGAGCTATATACATAACATACAAAAATCGATCTTCCTGAACTTCCTGAATGATTTAATTGCTAACTATGAACATCTCTTGTGACAATTACATTTAGATTCATCAATGAACTCTATTTCCTTCAGGGAACCATTCTTGCAGTGGCTGGTGGTGGGAGTGCTTCTGTGAAGCTGTGGGATACATCCTCGTGGCAGCTTGTTGCTAGCCTTGCAGTTCCTCGGCCGGAAGGATCCCGACCAGTTGATAAAACTGGCAGTGGGAAGTTTGTGCTCTCTGTTGCTTGGAGTCCTGATGGCAAACGATTAGCCTGTGGTTCCATGGATGGCACAATTGCCATTTTTGATGTTGCACGTGCCAAATTCCTCCACCACTTGGATGGCCATTACATGCCTGTCAGGTCCATCGTGTACTCCCCTGTAGATCCACATGTCCTCTTTACAGCTTGTGATGACACTCATGTGCACATATATGATGCTGAGAGGAAGGGCCTGGTTGGAGCCATGTCAGGTCATGCAAGCTGGGTGCTGACTGTGGATGCTAGCCCTGATGGGACAGCTGTTGTGACAGGATCCAGCGATCGGACTGTGCGGTTGTGGGATCTCAGCATGAGGGCTTCTGTGCAGACGATGTCTAACCACACAGACCAGGTCTGGGGTGTGGCTTTCCGGCCGCCTGGGGGAGTAGGTGTTCGTGTTGGGCGACTCGCAAGTGTGTCTGATGACAAGAGCATCTCATTGTATGACTACTCATAAATTTACACATGTAGAAATGGAGTTCCAATGCTGGGATAATGCTGATTCTGAGCAACTTGTTTAGGTGCTGACTGACAAGAAGTTAAAAGCAAGCTGAAATTTGTGTATTCTGACTGTACCATATCCAACACCTGTGTTTGTTGATTTCTGTCTGACTGTTTTGTTGAACTGGGCTCTTGCATTTGCTGTTCGGATGTGTCAGTTTTTTTCCTGGATATGGTCATGATTTTTGAAAGACAATAATAGACTATCAACAAGGAGAAGTACTACAGAAAATGCTTGAAATATTGGGAATTATCTAGATGTGTTGATTGAGTAATGCAGTTAAAATTTTGAAATTCTCACAAACATATCTGGAATCATGGTGGTATTATTACTTTTATATTTTTTGAATTTACACTGGTAAATACTCTACAAATTATTATTCAATTAAGTGGTAATGACACTAATTGACCTAACACAAAACTAAGAAAACATGGGTTTTAAGTTTCGGTTTTGACATCCATCGAAATTAATATGTTTCGGTTGTTTTATTTTGGTAAAAATATTTGTTTAATTATTAATTATGTGTTGACTAGAGTTGATTATATTTTGATTGTATTTTGACTTCAAATTAAAATTATAGTAAAATTTTTTAAAAATATTCAAAAAATCTTAATATTTATCATAATAGTAAATATAATTTTAATTAATTTGAATTAATTTTTATAGTTAATCACTTAGTGGATAGACTAAGTTTTAGATTTAGAAATAATAATTACATTTAATTCACTAAAAGAATTTTCACCTATAAATCCTTACGTGATTTTAGTTTGGTTATATAATTTTTTTGAATAATTTGTATTTGTGTTTAACGATTTTAAGTACATACCAACCTTAGTTAGTCAATAATATTAACTCTTGGATTCAACATAAATTTATTAGAAATAAATATTCAAAATAACTTACATATAAATAGTAAAGATTATAGGATATTAATTGTAATTATTTCTAAATTTTAACGTTAATATTTCGACGTTCAATTTTTCTATATTAATGAAGATTTTGAGTTTCGATGTTGGAAACGATTTTGATACGCAAAGAAATCAATGCATTTCGGTCAAAATCATTTTCATTTCGATTTCAATCAAAAAATTTTTATTTATTAATTATATTTTGACCAAATTTAACTTTATTTTAATTATTTTTAACTTCGAATTAAAAAAATATAATATGTTTAAAATTTTTTGAAAATAGCGAACAGTTTATGCACCAAAAACTCGTACACATAAGTAGCCTCATACATGTGAACAGTTTTTAATAGAGACTGGCGAGAGCGCAAGTGTACTGACGCGAGGGTCAGGTCGACAAGGGTGCGGGTACTAGGTGGGCAAGCTCGCTCAAGCTTGCGCTTCGGCCTGGGCGTTAGGTAGGTAAGCTTGCTTGTGCTCGCACTCAGGCATGACTGCCAGAGGCCAGTGTGAACTCACAGGCGTGGGAGACAGACCGACGAGGGCGCGAACACAAGCTTGAGACTAACATAAAACCGGAACCAAATCAACCAACGCATTTCAGGCGAAACGTTTTGGTTTAAGTCGAAACTTAAAAACCTGATGCAAACTATATTCACGTTCTCGGAGAAAAACATTTTTTTTGTGAAGAAACTTTCAGCAACAATTACATACAACTACAACTGCTGTTGGAAGCACAAATGACCAACCCATACTACTTCTTTTACAAATCAAAATTTTCACCAATAAATGCATGCCATAATTTTCATCAGCAAACAACTAGTCTTCTGACTCTGCATGATCTCTACATTTTCATGCTGTTAGCGGAGATAAGAGCTTTGATTTCTGTTAGTAGAGAAGCTAATGACAACACAGCGGTTTGTGCTCCTTTTGTAGCATATCCCAAAGACACAGAAGCCTTCTTGGTCCTTGATAATGGGCAAGAACATAATTGGATTCACATCCTTCATTATGGGACCTGTCGTCATTGACATAGTTTATTTCTTGGCCTCTCTTCTTGAATTCTTGAATCCAGATACCCATTGCCACAACTTCAAGTGTGAAGAGCTAAAAGAACCAACCATGAAAAAGCACCAGAATATCAAACTTATGGAGAAAAAGGATAATCTCCTCCTCATCAAAGAAAAAGGAAAAAAGAAAGAAAGAAACTTCAGGGATGATGTGTTACCTGGAGATCTCTTTCTCGGTGACCCTGAACAATAAACTTAGCTATATCTCTGGATATTATATATCTCTGGATATTATATATCCAGAACCATGAGCCCAGGGAGGATACAGATCTTGCGACCACTCCTGCCTGCAAATAAGGGAACACCAAAGAAATCAAACACTTTGAGTTGTTGGAATATCTTTCCAATATGGAGGAGACATGGGACACCATATGTACCTCTGGGCAGATATACCATTTGCTATCCTCATCTCTATGTGGAGATGAGTCAAAAGTTATGATACCATACAAAAGCCCACAGGGAACATTTCTTTTCAGACTTGAAAGGACTTCGTCAATCCTAACAAAAGCATCATCATCTGTTTTCATTATATATTTAGCACGGAGTATCTTGGTCTGTAAGAATAGAAGAACCAAACTATCAGAGACCAATGAAATGCATATATGGGTTGCTTGAATATGCAATCGACCTGCTTTAGGAATAAAAGAAATGCTATTCAAAGCATCAGGTTTCAATTCAAGTGCGTTAACCTATAGGTGAAATATAAGAAGAGAAAGAGGATAATAACCTAAATTACTTATTTGAAAGGAATTATCCAACTCAAATTTGTCATTCACAGTTGTAGGGAAAACAAATATGAATAATTCATCTCAAGGAAATAGGGGATTTTAAAGATGTTCCATGAAGGATGTGCTTACCCAAAAAATACAAATGGCAATTGCTTCAAAATGACCAGGCTGTAATAGTCAACAAAAGGCATAACTTGGATATCACCATATGTTTGAGCTTCTTTCCACAATTCCAAATTCACTTGCTTGCTCTTGAGCTGTGTAAATAAAGAATATCAATGATTGAGAGGATCACATGCCTAGTTGACCAATAGATTAAGATTAAAAACTTTTCTATATTGACTTAATAGCCCTATTGGGCAAACATGATCACACTTATGTTAATAGTGATACCCATGTTTCAATTGGCTGTGTTGAATGTGTCTTCATGGCAAATTAATGATTCACTGGGAAAAAAAAGATTTAAGCAACTCAGATTAAATGATAAGCACTCACAAGCCCAGTGAAAAACCGGACAGCAACTTGTCCTGAGCGGACAGCTTCATATTGCATCCAAGACCTTCTCAAGGCCGTTGGTTGCTCAAAATTGTTTCCAGTTGAAAAGACTCAGACAAGCAACAATATCCTTTTCTTGGGAAGTGGAGGAGCCTTTAGCTTCTTAACATCTCCAATGAGATTAATATGGAACTGGCAAGACATTGGCAATGCAAGACAATAGTTCTAAATCACCCTCCCCCTTAACTCCAGTAACTGACCAAGGCTCAAGTTTCTAGACATATCGACGTATATCATCAGTTATCAACTATTGCAATCACTTCCCAGAATTAACAGCAGGACCAAAACATATCACCTACCCCTCTATAAGCAAACCAAGTCTCATGCCTCTCGTTCACAGTCAAATGAAATCCCTCCCAATCATCCCACAACGTAGCTGTAAAAGGATGGCCTTCAATGAATGGGGAATTAACACTCATATGGCTACTTTGCTTTGGCGTTTCAGAAGGCTCCACGTGCCCATTTACCTTCTCTTGCGTTGGGCTCTCACCGGTCTGCTCATTGCATCTAACCAGCCGATCAATTACATAAATTTCAATATTTCAAGAATTACATCAATCCAAACCAACTCTAGTATATCTAATTTTCTTTTCAGAATCTTTTTGATAAACATCTAATGAGTGCTCTAAGAAACTACCTTTAAGATTGTTATCGAGTCCATGACCCGGGCATTGCTCCCATTGGCCCCATCCTTGGTCGATGTCCACGCATTCTGCGCCAAGATCAGCATCTCCGGCGACATATCGCCTCCAAAGCTAGCATTGACCCTCAACACGATCGGCAGCTCTCAAATCTGATTGGAAATCCGGGAACTGACAAGCCCAATCCTGAAACTGCCACTACCATTGACACCGACAGGAACCACCACAACACTAACCGCCGAATCCAGCACGAAGCCACACGGGATCTCCACAAACCTCCCATTCCCACCCACCGCGAATGGGCGCTTCCATCTCAAAGGCGCCACCTTTACAGACTTCTCAGCCTCCACATCGCCCTGAAGCTCCTGCCAGGCCATGGCGGCCTCCCGGACGCCGTCGGCTGTGCCAGGGAGCGCGTCTGAGCGGGAAAGCAATGCTCTCATTTGATTCCACGCCAGAGTGGGATCCGGCGGCAGTGGGGACGGGAAGAAGAGATTATTGAGGCCCGTGAGGTTGCGGAGGAGGCGAGGGAGCTCCGGAGACGGCGGCGGCGGCGGCGACGGGGAGGAGGGCGAGGACGAGGATGAGAGTGCCAGCCCACCATTTGCGCATAGCTGGGGAGCATGGGGGATTAGATTTGGAGAGGAGAGAATGCGTTTAGGGTTTCTAGACTCTGTGTTTGGGATTGAAAGGTGAGATCTTTTGAGGAGGGTCTGAGATTGGGAGCTTTGTTTTGGTTCGGAGACGACGGTGGTGCTTGGCAGCCGACACTGTCGGGTTCTTGTCTAAATCAGGAAAGATCTCATCCGTCAAATTCTCTTCTCGCGATTTACATTCCGGGATTGTCCGGGACCGAACCGAACCCCCTCCGAGCTCGGGAAATAGATTCGCGTTATACTTGGGAGGAAATTGAGTTGCACGATTTCCCGGATTCGGAAGACGCACAAACAACACCACCTGGAAAACGAACTCGTAGAATTTTACTCCATGCATTCCAATTTGGGCCCCACCCAAAAAAATTGGTTGACATAGCAAAATCTGGAGTTTCTTTTGCGTGGTCAACTTCTAAAGTCCCTCTAAAAAACCAGCGAAAAATGGCTGGCACAACCCCAAGTTTGAACAGTCAATGAACCGGAGCCACAACCAACAGCGCCGACTTTCCGTCCTACCCACATCTTGATACTCTCTTACGTGGCAAAATCTTACTGCCTAGTCCGGATAGAGTCGCTTTTCCAGTCGGCAAATGATGCTTAGTTCCGTTCGGTTCTTAAGCTTTGACTGGCCGTCGCCGTTGCCGCCGCTTTTGCGCAGACCTAAGAATTCTACTCGAAAAAGTGGATGAAAAAGAACGAAAATCAGATCTCATGCTCAAACCCTCAAAAAGAAGAGATTAATCTCCGGGATTCCGATTCCTTGATTGGATACCGGCTGGTCTTGTAAGAATCTCGCTTCGATCCCTTCTGTTTTGCCGTTCATTTTAATTGTTTCGCTTTTTCACATGGATCTTGGTTTAGAAGGTTTTGAAGTTTGAATTTCGAATTTATTGTCGGAATTTTTGATTCTGGATGTGTGGAACAAAATGGTCGTCCTGGAAGGAGTTGAAGGGTTATTTGTCTGCTGACCGCAACCGAAAAATTGTAGCTTAGTAATCTGTTTGGTGTTGCGTGCGTTATTCGTGTTTTAAGGGCTTTTCTTTATATATGCGGTTTAAGGAACAAATGGCGTTTTAGTTATCCGAAAATTTTGATTTTTGTGAGTGTTGCTTTCATCAAACAAAAGCTTAGAAGCTATTTGCTACCGCCCTGGATCTCCCAGTTCCCTTGTTGCTTGATTTGGGTTTATGTTTCTAACTAGTTGCAGCTTGCTTATGGGATGGTTAACTTCAGACAATTTATTACGGTAGCTTTCAGTCTGAAAACAGTAGCTTTCTGTGGGCTGTGAAATTGCAATATAAGTTAGGTTCTTGGCAACTGGCCACTGGTTTGGATTCAATTGGATTATGATCTGTCTAGTGTTGTTTTAAGTTACCTGACAACAGAGCATAATTGTTACTAGAAAAACAGCACGTCATGATTGTTTGAACTTAAAAGTGTCTCCTGTCCAACAGACAGCATGTAGCTGGTAATTATATTGTTTAGTTCATCAATGAAGTTTTGTTTGGTTTGATGGTTCAAAAAATTTTAATGTGGAGAAGAGTGTTGTTGTTCGCATATAAAAATTTTATAAGCTGTTGAATTTTGCTCTCACATTAAGTTCACCACAAATTTAGAATGCAATACCTTGATCCTAAAATGGAACTTGTCTATATGCCTGCTATTGGATGCAGTCACCAAGAACATTTTCGTATTAGAGAAATTATGTCTAGAAACGGATTTGTAGCGGCAAGGTTGCTTGTGGTTTGTGCTATGATTTTCATTTTTCTTGGTGTCTTTAGCTTCTATGTTTTAGTTTCCTGGAGTTGTGGTTACTTGGTCTTGGTATGCACACGTAATTATCCATTTAAGTCGTCTTTGTGAGTTTTCCGCCCCTTTTTTTTCTTTAATAACAGCTAAATTGGTAGTTTTGGTAATATGCTGATGCAAGAAACTCAAAGATTTGTATTTGAATGCTTTTCATTTGCAGTGTATGGCTTCAGTAAATTTGGTGCCATCATTTCGTTTGAAAACCACTGGTAATGATAACGTTGCTGCTGACAGGCTGCCTGATGAAATAAATGATATGAAAATAAAAGATGAAAAGGTAGATTAAACATGCAAGTGCTTCTACTCTATGAGTTTTGCATTGTTATTATGTGTTCTGTCTCACAATCTTCTTTGTATCAGACAACCCAGAAATTTGTAATCCTATCTTCTGCAATTGTATGTCTTAATTCAGGGGACAGAAGCAACTCTTGTTAATGGAAATGGAACAGAGACAGGGCATATAATTCTGACGACTATTGGTGGCAGAAATGGTCAGCCGAAGCAGGTACCTGAAGTCACCTCTAGCTTCTCTTTGCAACAGTATCTATAAATGCATTCGTTTCTTGTTCTCTCCCTTTTAGCTGCCTTTGTCTTTGATAGAATCCATATTGATTCATGCAGACAATTAGCTATATGGCTGAGCATGTTGTGGGACGTGGTACATTTGGAATTGTTTTCCAGGTTACACTCTACCACTTGGTCATTTTGCCATCAATAGTTCCTCTTGATGGATACCATAGATTGACTATTTTTCTTCTGGTGTCATGATGCTGAAAGCTGTTTCAACTTAATATACTAGTGATACAACTACCGTGCTGATGAATAACATTCTGGATTTTTAGGCGAAGTGTCTTGAGACGGGTCAGACAGTTGCCATAAAAAAGGTTCTTCAGGATAAGAGATATAAAAATCGGGAGCTGCAAACTATGCGCCTTCTTGACCATCCAAATGTGATATCTCTAAAGCATTGCTTTTTTTCAACAACTGAAAAAGATGAATTGTATCTTAACTTGGTTCTGGAGTATGTGCCTGAGACTGTCCACCGAGTAATCAAGCACTACTGCAAGATGAACCAACGAATGCCAATGATCTATGTGAAACTTTATAGCTACCAGGTAAGAGCAACTAGTGTTTAAGCATCTACCAAGAAGCAAGGTTCTTGTGCAAAACTTCAAATATCTTCTTTCCTCTGTGCAATGAATTTCAGATAATTTATTTCAGATTGTTGTTACTTTTATACTAGCTATCAGGAGAAAAATTTTGGGTGATTTCTTATCTAGGAGTCTCATGCCCATCAAATAGGGACTGTTAGACACTTGTATCTATTTGGATTTGCAATAGATTATGTACCATTTTTTTCATCTAGATTCTGCCAAATTGTTTTCTGGATACATCTTATGCTGTAGCTACATGAGGCCAATATTATGAGATACTCTATCACGCTTTATGTCAGATACTTGTTCATTAGATGCTAATGCTGATGCAGATTCTTTCAAATGTTTTGACAGATTTTTAGAGCATTAGCTTATATTCATGGTAGCATTGGAGTCTGCCACAGAGATATCAAGCCGCAGAATCTTTTGGTATGTGCACTTGGCATTGTTATAATTGTATTTAGTGCATTTTCCAATCAATGTCAATTAATAATTGAAGCACCGATTTTGCCAATTCAAAGGGAAGGGGAATGTGTTCAGTGTAAATTTACTTTGAGGAATACAGTTGAATGGTGATTTTGATTTTATTATGGATCGCTTTAAACAGTGGGAGAAAGCTATGTTTCTTTAATATCTACCAGAGATTAATGAAATATGTCTAGATGTGTGGTTCTTCCCTCTAGTGAATTGTCACTCTTTCGAGTTGATAAAAAAAATGTATTCTCACTGTTAATTTGAGAATTTTTACTGTCTGTAACAGGTTAACCCGCACACTCATCAACTGAAACTATGCGACTTTGGAAGCGCAAAAGTCTTGGTACACATTTCATTACTCATATCTCAAAACAAACATTTGTTTGACTAAATAATGTAGCCTGAACTAATTTCACTGATCGCAGGTAAAAGGGGAACCAAATATATCATATATTTGTTCTAGGTACTATAGAGCCCCTGAACTTATATTTGGAGCTACTGAATATACCACTGCAATTGATATTTGGTCTGCCGGCTGTGTTGTTGCCGAGCTCCTTCTGGGACACGTAGGTTTTTTGTAAAACTCCACTTTCTACCATCACTTGCATATGTATAAAATATGAAAACTTTGCTATCCTAAATAATACAATTTAACTTTGTTTGATTTCAAACAGCCTCTCTTTCCTGGGGAGAGTGGAGTGGACCAGCTTGTCGAAATTATTAAGGTGGCCTACTTGTTTTTTCTTATAGTTCTATGGCAGTTATGGGCCTATGGTCCTGTTCTTGTTTGTGATGATTCACTTCTGTCTGCAGGTTTTGGGCACGCCAACTAGGGAAGAAATCAAATGCATGAATCCAAATTACACAGAATTTAAGTTTCCACAAATCAAAGCTCATCCTTGGCACAAGGTACCGTGATATACTTCTGTTGTCTTGCTTGGTTTGTGTACATTATTTATCATTTTAGTTTAGCTTCTTGGTGGTTTCACAGATCTTTCACAAAAGAATGCCGCCTGAAGCTGTGGATCTTGTATCTAGACTACTTCAGTACTCTCCAAATTTAAGAAGTACTGCTGTGAGTGCAGAAAATAAATTTTGCCGTTTTACTCCCACATCACTAACTTATTTGAGTTTAGAATTACGCTAACTTGTTTTTGTGCAGTTGGAGATATTAATTCACCCCTTTTTTGATGAGCTCAGAGACCCAAAGGCCCGTCTGCCAAATGGACATGGGCTTCCACCTCTATTTAACTTCAAGCCTCATGGTAAATGTTGAAACTTATATAATTATCTGCTTGCTCTACTTGTCAGAAGGAAAATAATTGTTGTTTTCAATTTACAATGAATTATGATGACCAGAATTAAAGGGAGTGCCCCTGGAAATTTTGGTGAAGCTGATCCCTGAGCATGCCAGAAAGCAATGTGCCTTCCTGGGGCTGTAGTTCTCCAATTTGTAGCAGTAATAGCATGGGCATGTGAAGAGCTGCTTCGTATATGGTTATCTTGTGAATAATATGTTTGTTTTCTCTTGTAAAATCAAACAGAAGGATGTCTTGTATTTGTAAAATAGAGGGCTTCAATAAGCCAGTAGAATTAGGGTTTGTTGCAATAGAGCATCTTTTTTATCAACAAATCGAGCAGGTTTTTCACATTGCAAAAAAAAGAGCAGTTTCATTTGATTTTAATTCTTAAATCCTGCCAGGTTTGTACTTTGCTGCGTGTATCCAGGCACCCTGCAACATTTTAAGCTCCTGTGTTGGGTTAACATGAATTTCAACTATGAATTCTTTGTTTTTTATATTTGGTGATTCTCGCTATTGAAACTAAAACCAAGAAAATTAGAACATGTGATTGAACTTTAGACAAAGGAAAAAATGAAAATAAAACACAGGTAAAATGTTCACGATGATTGGAGGAGTAACATGGGCATGAGGCCAAATAACCAAATTGGGCACATGCACAAATCCATTGCAGGTACATTTCATAGTGTACACCTTTATTCAGCTTTCAGTTGTTAGTCACACGCAATGGGCAACTTTCATCATTTTTGGCTGTGATCAGACCCCTAAATTCGAGCAAATACCAAGAATTGTTGCAGGTCAGCGAAATTTTTGTGTGCTAGTGTAAAGAAGGAATAACCTCTAAGAGGGAAGCAACAAACTTCATCTGTGTGTCCTCATTGATTGTATAGAAGAGAGGAACATGCACAAAAAGTGACTTGATTCCTCGCTGCTCCGCAAACCGCAGAGAATGGTAGTAGACATAGTTACATACAAATCTCCCTGCATCAGTTGAAGGCATTACATCAAATCCCATGCCAGCCAAGGCTTCTACAATCTCAATGACAGGAAGAGATGTCTGCAATTCATTCACAAGAATGTAAACAAATTACACAATGTTTCTATTTCTTAGTATAGAAAACGTGGTTTATCCTAATAGAATGTTTTGGGAGCAGGGTCGGTGGACTACCTCGCGAGTTTGTGAAATGCCTCCATCAGAAGGGACAATTGGGAGTCTCTGCAAGAGAAAGAACATAAATAAGGGAACTAAATGGATATGGCGAAGCAGCAAGGTATATAATACCTGAGGTTTCCATCCTAATTCATCTGGACAACGAAATGTAGCTTCATTAACCGCTTGGTGTTCAACCGCAAACTTTGTTGAACTACTATTTACTCCAAGATGAATCTGTATAATGGGAATCAAAATGAGAAATCTTATAAGACAGTAGACCACCCATCGGAGAAAATGTGAATAAAATACTTTACAGTAAGCACATAGGTTTAGAAACAACAAATATTTGCTAAATGGACACAATTGCTATATTTGACGAAACATTCATCTTACTTTACAGTTTATACACCTGTCTGTAAGTAGAGCTCTCCTGAGAAAAGGATCAATATTTTAGATAGTCAGCTTTCTCAATTCTGAACTGAAGGGGAGGAAAATAGTTCTAACCAGGACTAGCATTTTTGCATCTAGAGCATGAGCAAGGGCATTCAAACTTTTGAAGCAAATTGGAAAACAATAATGCAAACCCTAAGGTTCTTACTTCCAAGGATAGCAATTGTAAACCAAATGGTTCTTTTTCTAAAGCTGTTCTCTGCACTACTTCTATATTTCAAGCACCACTAAAAAATTATGGTCTGGACTTCTCGGCGTGTCCAGACTAGAAGATGAAGACGGTGGATAAGACATACTTCTGGCCCATTTTGAAATATAGATCAAACTGTTCAAGATAATCAAGCAACTCACCCAAATAATTTGCCTGTTGTTCGAAGATTCCTTGTCTTGGCCAGTGAATGCAGATTCCAAAATCTGATGAAGAGAAGCAAATGCTCCCTCCCCAGCAGTCTCAAGGACATTGCAGCTCCCAAGAACTATGCCCTTTGGCAAACCCTTCTTCTCCATATATCCTTTCAGATTGGTCACAATTGTTTCTGTAGGGTTCTCTGATACCCCATGGAATTTCTTAAACCCCGTAACATGCAATGTCACCACTGAAGGCCCTTCTGAACCCATTTCTTTACTGATCCCTTCTGTATCCGACCGAATAGATCTGTTCTACATGTCAGTTGATATTATTTTAGCAGTCTGCGGCATTAGAAAAATAAAAGAAAACATTTTCCTCTAATTATCACAAACAATTGCAACAGCAGAAGATGAAAGCAGTACCAATAAGAATAGGGTTTGGTAGAGTACAGAAGAATTCAGTTGCAGTAAACTCATACCAGCAATATTGTGATAAACATTCTTATAGTGGTTATAGAAGCAACAGACTGCAAGGCCTTAACAACCAATTGGCAGCAGAGGAAATGAATCAAACACAAAAAGTGCATAACAGAACCAAAAGACTTGGAGAAAAATCAAGAAACATTTCTCACCTTGCAATTCCAAACCAAAAAGGAAAGAGAACTGACAGAAACAGCAGAATACCTTTGAAACGGTGATGATCAAAAGGCTCGGATCATGTATCAAATTGACAAGCGATATATAAAGAGCATGGATGGATATGTATGAAGAAGGAGAAGTGAAGGAATGGGAGATGGTGGTCGTGGGTCAGTGTGAAAGAGCATCAGAATTTCAATAATCAAATCAAGCAAAAGGAAACATGTCAAGCCGATTTTTTTTTTTTTTTTTAATAAATTTGGTACCAAATGTTCTCTAGTTTCATACTGATTGTGATTTATTTGGATTAGTTTAATGATTGGCACGTTTCTTTGGGCATCTTCGTCATTATGTTCGGTTAATGCAAATGACGTGGCATTGCATGAGTAATATTTGACTGCATGCTTCGGTTGGAATTGACGTGATTACACGGTTCAAGCACATAGTTTTCATTTAATTGGTTTTTTTATATATAAACCCTTTAAAATCATGAAATTATACTTGTCAGAGTTCGCAATTACATGAATATGTCTGCCGGCCACCTAAATTACATATTTATAAAGATGCCCCTAAATTTATTTTTCTGTAATTTTATAATGGAAAAAGATTAGTGTGAACATAGTATCGCTATCGAGGATATACATATAACTACAAACTCAGACGAATTTGCAGAATTTAATAATCCAACAGGGGTATTTATGCAAAAAAATTAAGGGAACCGCGCAGAACATTGGATTCGAGACAAGATTTGTGGGCTACATTTTACTCAAAAAAAAAAAAAGAAGGAAAAATACAAAAAAAATTAGCAGATGCTACCAAGCAAAAGAGACCGCAACCTTTTTTTTAATATATTTTTTAATTATTTTTCTGTGCCCACTCTGTATTTTAATTTTTTTAATTCGACTATTAATTACCTTTTTGCAAAATAATCGCGATTATTGTGATAATCTGGAATAATTAAAATGTTTTTTACGTGCAACTTGCTTTTTTTTTTTCATTTCTATGCCTTCTCGCTAATAATTTATTATAATTATAGCCGCCAATTTGCACAAAGTGATTTTAATCCGATCCCGATCCCGATCCCAGTCCGTTTCTCATCGACCAACTCCGGTCCAAAGAAATCGAACCGACCGATATGCGTGCACATCACGTGCTATTCTCTCCGGACAATTAATTGCCGACGACGATGCTCTGGTCTCAACCTCCACCGCCTCCGCCGTCTCCGACTGCCGGTTCTGGAATTAGGGTTTTTGCTGAATTCTTGAAGTTTTCTTTTTTTTCGGTTTTCACAAAGATCGGATGCTTTGATGATTTTTTGTGGTATTCACCATTGATTGTTTAGGAACGATTAGCAAAGAGAGATGCCTTCGCTTCAGGCTGCGTTGCCTCCCTAGCTCGCCGATAATGTCATTAGGGTCTGTGAATTTGCCCCCTTTCTCTCTGTATTTCGTGACTTCTTGTATAATTTCTTCTTCTTTATTTATTTGCAATTTTTTCCGTTCCGGCAGCTCTATCGGGAGTGCCTTCGAAGGGCTTAGTTCATTGGTCATCAGGTACGATTAGTCCTTCGTTCTGATATTCTGTTAGATTAATTTTGTTCTTCTTTCGTTCGTGCTGTGAATTAGTTCTGGAGTCAGAAGGATACCAATGATTAGATTTAGTTGGGACGTCCGGCATTTCTTCCTATTTTTTGTGGAGGGCAACACACTAAGCTCTCTGAGAAGATGGTTGCTAATTGACCTTTAGCTATTCAGATGGAGGATAATTTGTTGTAGCTACTAATTCTTTTGGTCATCGAAGTTAGATGTTGACTTCAATAATCGACGCTTGGATGACACAGAAGTATCCAACCAACTTGGAGGAGCATTTAGCTTGAACTCACATTCTATGAACTTAAGTACTGATTTGATCCAACTCTTTCAGTAGCTGATGATATAGCACCTCATCTGATCAAAATTTTTTCCAAAGAGGTAATGAAACCTGAAATCTTACTCTAAACTGTTGTCTCTAGTGACTTCTGAAACATTCATTTTAACAAATATTTTTTTTGAGAACACTGTATTTATGGATGTTAGGATTTGTAACTTTGGTATGACACAGTGAATGAGGACTTTGGATTTGTTGGTTAATTGGTTTTTTACTCAAGAGATCACCAAGAGAATGTTGTTGCAGTGTGTCTGTCTAAATCAGATATAAATCTTACACCAGCCAATATATATTATTTACTTGGATTTTATTTTTCAATTCGAACTATTTGTCCAGAAAATGTTCAATTCTAGAGATGGCAGAACCTGAAAAGGATATTCAAAGATTACATTAATTGGAATAGTTGTACATTGCTACATCACTTGGAACAATGTTCTGGATTGTAATGGTTTGAGCCTGAGTGACGAAAATTTATGAAGGCGTCTTACATTATTCTGAATATGAACTTGTGCTTGTGTGTGATGGTTGGGAAAAACAAGGGATAGGATTCACACAGTGTGGATGGAGAAGCCATTAATATTCACTAACAATGTGAGTAGTTCAAGTACCAGAATTGGATCCACAGTAAAACTTGTAGCCAACCAGCCTGAAAGCCAAAACTTGTCAGGGATATACATCAAAAGGTGATGGAGGCGTGCTAGATGTTGTCTTACCAGGACCAGACTTCCCTGGGAAATGAACTTCCTTGTCCCATAAACCATTTAAATTGATCGCAAGTCCACTGTAAAGATTCTGTTCCAAGCTCAAAGCAAACCAGGCCGAAGCTACCCGCAGCCTGTCCACATAGCTATTGCTATTTTCATATTTATACAAATTTGTGGCTTAATAGTTGTTGTGAATATGAACCATAAGCTGTCCACCTCAGAATTGTTCTTGGTGTTGCATAAATACCCATCTCAAGCATTCTTCTTTTCAATTGGTAGAAGGAGAGCAAGGCTTGGTACTGCAAAATCACATTCTTATGTGTGGTGCGATCACAAAATTGTAAGCCAAAGGGACAGAATGTCCAAATTTACCTGCAAGAATGTTATAATCATATGGTTTTGCATTCTGGATTTAAGAGGTGGATTAATTCCTTTTTTTCCCCTACTCAATTATTCTGTTGAGATCACAAATGGACGATTGCTTTGTCAGCAACACAATACTGCACTTGTTGTTGACATGGTAAGGCAGCAATTCAAGAAGCATATGCATGAAACTGATCCTGAAAAGATTCAGAAATTAAAAGACAAGTTATATTATTGTACCTCCATTACTTGGGATAATAAGTTCCCATTGCAATTGACCATCTTCTACTGTTGTAATATGCAGTGCTGCCCGAGGTCTTATAAACCACATTCTTTACGAGTCTGAGAAGATGACTGGCCGCAAGTTCTCCAATCCCTGTTGATTATCTGTGTGTTATTTCTTCTTCTTTTTCTAAAACAAAATTTGGTAATATGTGTATCATTTTCTTCTTGTGAACATGTAGTGCTAAAGGTACCAAATTCAATGTTCTCTATATAAGTTTTTTGTCTGCTCAAAAGTTCCTGACTGGCTTCTTGTTATCTGAACTTGATGATTGGCCATTATAGTGGTCTATGCTTGCAAATGTCACTTTGAAGTACGGGCATGAGTTTGTAAAATACAAAAGCAAGTTCACTGTGCGACTGTAATAATTTTATATTCCATCCCTAATCCACTCATTTATTTGTGTAGAAGAGGGGAGTATCTCAGCATGCCTCATGCTTGATTGCATGCTTGCTGAGTTCTATGGAGGCCAATTATCTGGACTGCAATAAAAGCGGAGGAGAGTCAAAAGATTCCTTGTATGCACCTATTATGAGGGCTGCTGTTTTCATTTGAACTCTGTAGTGTGAACAATTAAGAAGAGGAGCTGGTCTGTTAGTTGAAGAATTAGATTGGTATACTCCAGGTGCCGACGTTTAAGCCATCTTTTTTGGCCGGCCAACCTCTTCTGGTTCTTGTTTGTATAGTTTTGTCAGATTCAGCATTTCTGTTGTAATGTTAAGATAATGTCTGCATTCTGAGTCTCGGGATGGATATAATTTCACTCAAGCACAGAATCCTGTTATCTTCTGAGATAAAGCAGATCTAGGGCCTAGTGGATCTTCAAATCCTAACCCCCGTCTCCGAATATTTACTGTGGTTCTTGTTAAAAAAATAGCAGTGTACTTCTATCCACAGGAACTGGAGATGATTCTCAACCAATCATTGCTAATTCTTAATTTTGCGAAACAGAGATTGTATAGCAGCAGCAGCAGCAGAGTATAACTTCGTGTTCTTTCCAAAATCACATTGCAGGATAGAGGATCTCCACAGTATTTCTACTGCTCCCACTGCTCTCTTACTAGTAGTCAATGGCTTGAAAACTGCTAATCTTCCATGCCCGCAAAAGCCTGTTGAAATCATTTCAGCAGAAAAAAAAAAACGAAAAAGCACTTCCGTCCCGAGTGAACAAGAACCGCTGCTTTCCTCTACAACCTAGGTCATGAATGCCATATCTTCTAGTCATATCCGGTCATTCATGTCCTAGAACAATTTAATTATAGCTCCTCCTCGTTCTGTCTCTTAAAGTAAAAAGCGGTCGGAAAGAAAGTTTTCAATTGGAAGTGTGGATGAACATTCTTTTAATTCATGGCGACAAAGATCTTCATACCAACAACAGAAATTTGGAAAGAAATAATGAGTGGTATTCAGTGATGCCCACCAATGCAACACAAACAGAAAGATTAGCATCTCTGAACAGCCACACGCAAAAACAGAGAATATGAGCACAAATATTCAAAAAGTTAACTGCTTGCTATATTGCAAGCTTGAATGTTGCATTGCTACAGTCTTTAATGTGACCTTTGGAGTGTAAGATTCCAAATTCCACAGTGGAAGAACAGGAATTTGAAATCTTTCAAAGCTATTTTGGTACCATTGAAAACATTATTCTCTCCATGTTCAAGATTACATTCTACATGAAGATTTGGGATAACAAAGGGACTGAGATTTTACAAAAGGCAGCAAGCTACCACCAAGAACACAAAACGAATTCACTCCAAAGAACAGACACAGATGTAGTTATAGCACAATATGCTAGCAACAAAGTAATCAACTAGAGCTGCGGGTTGAGCCACATAAGAGTCAAATCCATTCTTTCGTGCTACTTTGAAGTCGAGGTGCGAGCACCTCCTCCCAACTTGGAGGGTCCAGCATCTCCAGCTCTTGGACTAACAGATCCTCTTCCACCAAGGCCAGAGCTTTGCTCCTGTCTCAGTTCACTGACTCGAGGACTGTATACTCTTTCAGAGATCCGAGGGCTCGGAAGGCCTTTTATATCAGCAATTGGTGTTGCAGATGAACTTGTTACTTTCGGGCTGTTCATGCGCCTGATCTCACCACGGCTTCGGGTGACTAACTCATCTAAGATCTCCCCGTTCCCAGGATATGAGCGGCTCAATGCCGTGTCAATTTCCTGTATGTAGATCACACAGTTAAATAGCCATGAAACAAAATGTGGTTTTGGTATATGGCATGAGAAGATGATCTTGACGTTACCAGGTTGAATGGAACAGCTGGAGATTCCTCATACTCAGCTGCATCTAAATCTGTAAGATGTGCTCCTTTGAAAAGTTTCGGAAGAACATACTGTCTCACAGGAACCAAAAGCATGATCATGAGAGGAAACAAAACCCCAGCAATTGGTATCCATGTTATTCCAAAACAAACAAGCAAATAAGCTGTCTGAAATAGGGTAAATGCAGTGATTGTCTTGAAAGGTACAGTCTCCACAAATGTTGCATGGTACTCCTCCAGAACTCTGGTAAATTAATTTCTGTTAAGATCCAGTACTGAGAAAAGATAGCTGTTCTAATAAACATATAGGATGAGCATATGCTTACTTGTATCTTCTACTTGGAGCAGTGAAAAACAAGAGAATTCTTTCCCAAAATTGGTTGCCTGGCAGGCTTTCAATAGCCATGAAGGCAAAGTAGCCCCAGAGAACAGATGTCGGAATCTTCTTAAGGAATGGCATGGCAGCTACACAGCCCCCACCCATCATGGCCTGCAGCAAGTTACTCAGACGCTGCTCTTTAACCTCAACTGGTAGGAGATCATCGATTTCCTTTTCGATGTCAAATACAGAATCATCCACCGGTGCATCAATATTTCCCATACTCGAAGCCAATTGGATTGTTGAGTCTTTCAGTTGGTTCAATCCCTACATGAAGGACTCATACAATTAAAGAGGCATACAAAGAACCACTAGCAATACATAAGAGAAGTAAATTAAACTTTCATACACGAGCAGATTGCTGCTGATAGATCAGTGGGGTCTGCATTTGCTGATAGGCATCTTGCATATTACCATATAATTGTCCCAAGCTTGAATTCTGACGCATGCTTTGGCGTGCTGTGGCTACTAGTCGATTACGAAGCAGCTGCAGAAATTAATTTAATCATAAGTTCGGAAATCAACTACAGGAAAAAAGAATAATCATGCTGCGATATAGGATGTTAATATCTCGCCTGATGCTTGAGGGTAGCAAGGCTCTTTGTATGCATTGGAGACTGTGGGATGACACCATTTGATGGGGGAATTCCAATAAGGCCACATAATAAGGTCTGCAAGGAAAATCACTTGCTACTTACCAGATAGTTCCACTGAAGCCAAGGACTGGATAAATTAGACCAGGAATACAAGGAAAAATCAGAGAGGGAGAGAGAGAGCGTACCAAAAATCCTAGAAGAAGTAAATCATAATGAAATGATGATGGTTTCCTCAAATTGAATTCCTTCTGCTGAGCAAGTTGAGATGCTACACTATGGTCAAAATAATAAAGGACTGCAATCATCGTTGCCGGAATAAAAGCTCCTAGTATGTAGAGAAAGGGCACATCTAACATTTCCTGCAGGTTAAAGTGGAATTAGAAGCCATTCTTGCTGATATAACAGCTCCAAAATGAGTAGTAAGATACTAAAACATCCAAGTTCTGCACAACATACAGCTAAATTATACAATAAAATTTTATTTAAGTAACAAAGCTTTTAGGTAAATATAACCAGAAAACAGAATAGATGCTTGTTAGTTTCTAGAGTAGTTCACTGAAACAACAACAGAAGGTATAGGGTCGCATGCCTTGATGACTGTCCAATTCTTGTATGCACCAGGTGACCAAGGATTAGGGCTGAAAAGGCGTCTAGGTATCCCTTTGGGTACACTATCAGCAGGTATATATGAAACACCAGTCCATACAAGAACCATCAGTGGTACTCCATAGTCTGCAATAAAGCCTCGTAGCCAGCCTGCAGAAATTTCTCTTACAAATATGAGATCATGAAATTGAAATTCAAGGACAATTCCTACCTTATTGTTGCCGTTCTTACCAGTTCCATAACGCCAAGATCGGGCCTTTCTACTTCTTAGCGCAGTAAGTAGAAGTCCAAATGATAGAACTAGAGCAAACATCCCATTAGCAAATCTCCAAGATGGAATGAATTCCAAAGCCTTTGAGTTTGCCCTTGCAGGAATGTGAAACTCATTCACAAGCCCCTAGAGTGGTCCAAAATGTTGAAAATTAGTTACAAGAATATGCTGGGTTGTTCCAGCATGTGAACTGACTTTGACACATGAACACAGCTTATGTTGAAAACAAAACATGAAACATCTGATGCTAGACTATGCACTAATTACTCTTCTTTGTGCTGCATGTGACACATCTAGTTGTAAAATAAACAGTTAATTTTCCAGTTTAAATTAGCATAAGGCTTATTACAAGTCAATCTCAATCCCCCAGGAGCAAAATGAGGGTCGTGCCAAACAATATATAATATTAAAAGAAGCTACTCAGTTGCCTATCAGGACATTTAACATTATAGCAAAGTATACTCCTTTTTTTTTTTGAGAAAAGCAAGTAAAGAAAGTGAAACATATCAGTCAAATACTTACTTTGATGGCTTGCTGCATAAATAGCATTGCTATGAGCAGGCCAAACAGCTCCCCGGCTACACGAGTAAATCTGTTGATTATAGAGCATGCACCTAGAATGGCCAATAAGAACAGCAAGAAGGCTGTCCAAACGCATACCCTGCCAAAAGAAACTAGCGAATAATCAGATGAAGTAGATTCTACCTGTAAGCTTGCAAATCGAACTAGGTAACCATATTTCTATAAAAGGATGAAGGCAAACCATCCAGTCCATGCCAGGAATAGCTTTGGACCCAAATCTGAGCGATCTTTAGCGAAGTTAAACATGAATGTATACATGATAACTGTTGGTTCAGCCACTCCAAGGATCAGCAGAGGCTGGCCTCCAATGATGGAATGTACGATCCCACAGAGGGCTGTCGATGCCAATGTTTGAACTGCTGTTAGAAGCCCATCTGCCAAAACCAAGAGTTGAGACGTAAGCCAGTAGATTTAAACAGTATAGTACATAATCTCCAAGAAACCTATCTTCGAGGCCAATAGCTTCACTAAAAAGGAAAATGGCCATAAATTTATGATTTTAGATCACCAGTATCTCTCTCCAGTTGTTCGCCAAATGATATCACAGGGATTGCTGATGCGAAAAATATATATGTTGTCGGAGCCAAAATCCTGAGCAATCAAACAAGCATCATGTCGCATCAAAATTCAAGTATCAAAATGATCAAAACCTCAAGAAAAGCAAAAAATTCAAGTATCCAGGCTTCGCAACCACTACCTGATTCCTGCACGGAATCCACCAGTCCAATCTTGCTTGTAGCACTTCAACCTTCCCCGAAGATCATTCTTGATTCCACGGAGTGGAACAAAGGTCTCCTCCAAACTCAAACTCATTGTTATTCAATAAAACCCTTTTCTCTGAATGACTATACCTAAAAAATTGGTTATACAGACGAATTGTGGATCAAAAGCTCTTCTTGAGAGTTAAAAAGGAATAATGGGATTGACACAAGAAAAGAAAGGGCTACATATTTGGATGTTAAACACCTGCAACAGGATTCAAGAAGATATGGAGGAACCAAGGTGAATATTCTTGAATATTCAGAGGATATAGAAAACATTCAAAGAAAAAGAGGCAGGTTTACATGTTCCAAATCCGACAGACACTGAGCTGAAACAAAAAACCCCAACAACTGAATGCCCAACACGACAACAGCAGTGAGGAGGAAAACCTAGAAGACACAACTACATTGCACAACGCAGGCCAGGAAAATCAAGAACATTAACACACACTAATTGACTACAAACAATGCAGGCACAAGAAGACCCAAAGAACTTGAGAGAACGGGTGGAAATATATAAAGATCGGAGAAGGGTTGAGAAAAGAGTGTGCCCTGTGGATCCACAGCAAATGAGGTCAATGTGAGGTGGGTGTGAACATCGCTGTCAGTGCTTTGAACCCATAAATTACTTCAATAATGGCAAAAGAGTCCAAAACCAAGGAGAAATGCTAAATTGCTAATAATAAAGAGAAGGTAACAGGATGGAGTCGAAGAATGATGAACAGAGGATATCAGTAAAAATGGTTTGAGAAAAGGTAGTATCTTTCTGGATATGAGACTAAGGTGGGGGGCCAAGTATGTTCATGGGAGGGCGTTTTCGGTATCCACAAAGGCATGCCAGTCCATACCAAGCTGGCTACTGCAGGAAGTAGCCATGCGATTCCTGAACGTTTTTTTTTTTTTTGGATCATTAAATATTTTACCATACTCAAAGTAATATTATCAATATTTTCTATCTGTTAAGAGTGAGTCTTGATTATTGATTTTGCCACCAAAATTGATTATCATGACTCGCAAACAACACTCATTACCTATAGGCTGTAATCCATTTGATTAACTGTTGAAATTTGTCCAAAAATTTCAAGCCATTGAACAGCGGGAGGCAAATATGGTGTGCTGAGTTTTGCATCATGATAGCATGACCCTAGGGTAATTTTGCACATCAATTCCATAAATTCAGATGACAACTAAACATACAGACTATTTTCTCTCTTTATATATTTACTTATAATTTTCTTATTTGTTGGTTTAAGCTTTTGTTATTGGGCTGTGTTCTTCTTGAAAGTAGCAACTTTGTAAGGAATCTGGGTTTTTTATTTGACTCAGCTTCAAGGAAACTTGGGGGCTGTGAAATGCCAATAATATCCCAGCATGCTGCATCATTTTGCATTCTATGGTTTTTAAGGGGGTTTGTGCAATTTTGACTGAAGTGGGGCTTGTGGGATCTCATAAATGACTGCATCTGGGTGGCTTTTTATTGGTGCCTTCGTAGTTTACTACACTTTACAGTGATATCCATCTGAGTGTGACTGGCCTCTGCTTCTATCATTGTCCCACGTATCACTACTCTCTGAATAATATTCCCAGGACTCCTAAAGACAGATTTATAAATTTTTGCATATAAACCCTTGCAAAATTCCTAAATTACACATGTACTCCTCCAATGTCATCTTTATTAATGGAGGAGAATCCCTTTTATCTCCTAAGCTGAGAGGAAGCTATTCTAATGGGCAGTAATATTCATTTTTTATTCTACATCAATGAACCTATCCCAGGGGGCTAGGATCTCAACCACTGTAAATCAAGACAAACAGAAAATATCATAAGATCCAATTTGTTGACCCAATGCTCGTGTATTATGATCCCAATCTTTTTCTTCCTTCCTCAGCAGAAGTGGAAATTAGTGCCATCAGACCATGTGGGCTTTGTCTCCCATGATTCCTAAACCTACCAAGTCTTGTAACAGCCCCTCCTATCTTTATCTTTAGAGATTTTGCATATACCTCCTATCAATCTACAATATTTTCAAATAACTCCCTGCAACTTTCTACTTTCATTTTAGTCCCGCTAATCTTATCGGATTTATATAGTTCTCTCTGGGTTATGAAAGTTGCAGGGGTATAAGGAATATTTTAGGAAAATATCTTCCCATTTATATTCCTTGTCTACCACCAGGTTTTTATTCCTGAAGAGACACATACAAATATCAAAGCTTATAAGGAGCTACATGCAAAAAACTCTTTTATTTTACATACCTCTTTATTGGCAGGATCAAGTTTGCTCAACTTCGTACCCTTCTTTTTCAGAAGAAAACATATTCCATTTTGTTTGTATTATACAATATACATATCAACATGCTCTTCCAACTTAAGTGACTTAAGCTATACTTTTTTTTTTCTTTTTTGATGTTATAGACTCATAAATTCAAAGTGCATTGGATTATAACATGATGCTTAATAAAAAAAAATCAAGTCTAGGTTGCCAACAACTATGATGTGATTCCTCTGCTTTGAATTCTTCAAAGCCCCTCTTTACTTATGGCCTAATTCATGCAAATACACTCCCACATGGTTGAACTTGACCAAAAAAGTCAAAAATACCCTTGACAGTAAAATTTACAGAGTATCTATAGAAAATAGGAATCTTCTTTTCCCCGATGCAGTTCATCATGTTTTTATAGGGTATACAAGCAATTTCAATTTTTATAGGCTCAGTTCTATAATTAACATGCAACCAAATCCTTCAACAAACAGGAAGAACAGGACAGGTCTGTTAAGATTGTTTTAAATACTCAGAGAACCTTTGTTGCAAAAATATTCATTATTTTTTCTCACAGAGAAAGAGGACAAGTAGTGCTTGTAAAGAAGTATTCTAGTTTAGCTTTTAGTCACAATGGAGGCACTAGAACCCAATGTATCCATCATTTGTACTTGAAAACAGCTGTGGCTGATATCCTATTGATGTCCATATGCGTATTATTGATATCATGAATCAAACATGCAGATTTTTTATTTTGGGAAAAGAGTAACAAATATGCAAATATTTTAGTCTAATCTCCTTCAGACTTCCAACAACATAATTGCTTAGACCAAAAAAAGGCCCCAATGGAGGAAAAGCGCAAATTAGGTAGGCTTTCACATACCAGTGCATATCTTCTTGAATTATTGTGGGGATCCATTTGGAGAAGATGATTCCCTGGCAGGATGCCAGCTTTCTGCTTCTTCCCAGTTGTGCTTGCACATGGTTTTCTAGTACAACAGAGATTATGTTTTTAGCCATTGAAGTACATCCCAAAAATACATTTCACAATCAAAATGACAAAAATTCAAAGATTAAAAAATGACATCAATCTTCTGTTACTGTCAATTTGAAGAAAACTAGTAGCCACACTGCATATAGTTGACCTAGAGATTAGATAAAGCTCATACCAGCACACCGAAAGAATTAGTACAAGACCTGTAAAGAAGAACAAAAGGACAGGAATCAAACTCAACAATCTCATCCCATGAACTGATCCCGTTGTCTTTCATGTCTTCAGGAATATGCCCAAAAGAGAGACATGACATGGTGCAAACCACTCTTCCCAGACATGACAGTCACCAGATCCTTGTGAAACAAAGGAAACAGTTTTAGTTGCTTGGCATCATCCTTCAGTATCAGGCAGTCAGTTAGTGTTTGAATTTGTGATTAGTCATCTAATGTACTATGACAAATACCATCCTAAAAAGACTTAAAAACAGATTCTTCTTTTCTTTTTTTTCCCCTTTTTTCTAAAACTTGAAAACAGATTCTCAAATCATGCAAAATATCCTTTCATGAGAAGGCATCTCCTCTTGTTTATATATAAAGCCTGACCAGCAATCATCTTCACCATCACAACCACCATCTCCACTTCAGCCAATTCAGGTGTAGAGCTTGATGGAAACTAAGTGTTAACACCATAGAAGAACCAAAAATTAAGATTATAAAGAGAATTTATTCTTTTTATTTTAAATGGGCTATGGCATGATGGGTAATAATGATGTGACATTAACAACATAAAACATGGGAGCTCTAAGGTTGTCTGACCTCATTGTTAAGTGTCTTCTAGAACAGATTAAAATTGATGCAACAACTTAAGGATAAATTAGTGATGAGGAGTCTTTTACTGATCATAGAAGGAGCATTTTCATCTTACTTCATCTTTCACATGCATGACGATGACCAGAGATTGACTGACTTATTTTTGAAGTTAAGTAGTGGCAAGTAGGGTATATTCTAGCATCAAGTCTTCTACAGATTGTATTGCGTCTCTTAAAATACCATTGCATTGCATTGAAGTTAACATATCAATAATTGATGTAGTTTTCTTTGCAGATTTGAAAGAGACACACAAATCAGAAGCAAATGGCAACAGCAGTCATATTAATGTACAATGAAGGCAATTTGAACGGTCGTGTTATTTTATGGTACTTTTCGAGACGGTACCATGTTAATGTTACTTAACATTGGCCTGCTAAGCACAATGCGCATTTTGTGATGTGTTCAATATCGCCATCATAGAGCAAAAATTGAGCATAAAATAAAAGCTCCTCATTGGGTGTTCTTTTAGCTCATTTAATTCCAGAGATAATGACAAGAAGGAAAAAAAGAAAATATGCTAAACAAATCAGAAAATGATACCCTGGATACCATACCACCCATCATTGGTCATTAACCAGGTTCAGCTTGGGAAGGCTCTTCTTCACAGCCAAACCTCTTCATTCTTTGTTGGAACGTAGTTCCCTTTATTGTAGGGTCACTTATCTTTAGGTTTCACCAATCAAGGAATGCCTTATTTTCCACTAGATAAAGCAAACCAAATGAAGAGGGAATGATGCATTGACTCACTGTAAGATCCTGCCACGTTGAAGCATTCTCCATCAGACACAATCTCAACCACCAGCTAGGCTGAAAACTAATGATGAATTCTTGGTTCAGATCCCCTCTCAAAGCTGCTGCTAGTGTTGCTTTATCAGTTTGTGGAGCTCTCTGTGCTGCAGGACCCACAAGACAATGCCATGCAGCCAGAAAATGTGATTGATTTAAGCTCTTTGTTTGTTTCAGAAGAATGCTCAAGCTTTATTGAAGATATGTTGCTTCATATGGACAATTCATTGGTTGAGGATTTCATTTAACCAATTCAAATAAATGCACAAGGCCTACCAAGACCATGTGATAAGAATCACATCAAATAAATGGCAGCCATCAAGCCAAACAATACTAATTCTGAAAATAGAAGTCACAACCATTTAGTACTTCCAAACTTCATTCAATTTGGAGAAGCATGGCCTGGCTGGCTCATTGCATATTTTATGGTCTGATATGCTGAAAAATGAAAATTTTAGCTGATTATGAAAATCTGTACCACTATTTTGATGCCAGAACACCAAAATTGAGGAGCTTCTGAACAAGCCAAAATCTTAAGAACCAGAGTTCATGGCTCAGAGAAAGCATTAGGTTGGCAGAATGCTGCAATAGGAAATTTTCGATTTAACATTCAGCTAGAATGGAAAGATTTTAGTAGTTCACATTTCAATCTAGTTAAAATAACTTGGAAAAATGAATTTAAATGTTCAAAGGCTCATAAACCATATAAACAATGTTCTTAGTGCCCAATCCTGTCATGTAGCAAACTTTCTGTGTGATCAAAGTAGGTGGCATCTAGCATTCTCTACCACTTTCTACGATTACTGTAATAACAGGTAGTGAGTTTGGGCAGCTATATGACCACTGATAATCAACATGAACAGAGATACTAATTTAGCACAGTAGCAGAGTTACTCTTGAGCCCCATAGGCTTTTTTTTTAGCACCATGAATATGTGCATTACGGTGACAAAGACCAAACATCTCAGTATTGGACCAATAGCATTTAAGAGTTCGCTAACATTTGTTGCCAAAATCTGAAGATAAACTTGATAGTAACAATCTTCCCAGTTTGAAACTCTGGAGCTACTCAACAGTGATGCAGGCTTAATTTTGGAGAAATTAAAAGAGCCTGTACTCTACTCCACCTAGTTACAAAATGCAAACTACCAAAAGGTAGCTAGATGATCAGATACCTTTTTATTAAACACCAAATGGAGTACTGATAACCAGAAAGCTTGCAAGAAAACTGTAGGAGACATACCTGGTTGAGGTAAACTGCCACCAATGCAGCAACTGTCGAATTTCAGTTCCATCTCAGATATTCTTCCCATTGTGGATCATGAATAGATCTTATTAAAAAGACATTCAATAGCTTCTCCTTACAATAAAAAAATAAAAATTAGCACTAGAATCTGACGCTTCTCTACATATTACTTGGATATCCAGGTTCATTTAGACTTGTGAACTCATGCTACATCTACTAGTTAACAAATCCTGTGCAAAACAAAGAGAAAAATCAACCGGTGAGTATTTTGAAGGCCCTAAACAAATCTATATTTCTATGTAATAATAATACAATCACACAAAACCTACAAGACTTAAATAAAAGGGTGAGATTCATCTAAGATTTCACATAATATAACAAGCTAAGCTGGATACTCCTCAATTTCCAAATAAGCCACTACAAATTACAACACTGTCAAAGTGGCCAGTATTTTTTTAAAAACATTCTAAATGGGAGTCTAGGCAGTTAGGCAGCAGCATATGCAACTGCCTAGCAACGCAGCCTAGGTAGGCTGCATTTTTTTTCAACAATCCAGCCAATATACACTATACTTTTTCTTTCTTTTTTTTTTATTGACAATATGCACTACCTTGTCCTTCTTTTGGAATGTAATTTGGACCATATGTTTCGTTGATGTAGTTTCTTAATCCTAGATGTTGCATATGATTGTGTGGGATATATGATGTTTGAGTGGTGTATTAAATCATGTTGATTTATGACTTATCTAGATCATTTTGATGTGATATTGTAGTCCAATAATTAGTATAATTCAAATATACTAATTACCAATTGAAATAAAGGATATAAAGAAATTGATTTATTAACAAGAAAAGAATATTCGAAAAACAATTTTAAGTTTTATAACTGTATTATTCAAATTATTTTTAAATATTTTTACTCAAAATTGCTTAGGTTCCAGCATGCCGCCTTGGCATTATGTAGTTCCCTGACCACCTGCATATGCATAGCGCTTGAAACCTTGAAAGCGAGTAGGCACAGACTAAATGCCAGGGTCAGCTACCAAGCTATCTTGGTGTAGAAGATATTTTTAGCTATGTTCTTTTGAATTATCAAAAAAAAGACACTATTCATTGAAAGCAAGAGGGTGAAGCCAATACCGTAAGTTCAATGCTATATTAATTGCTCTTAAGCATAAAATAGTCATGCATCGTGTATATGAACTCATATATGCTGTTGGTGCTTATAAGATGACAAAAATTCTAAACTACAAAGCAGGAGAGAAATTAACTGGCACAAATAGATTGCCTAGTTGACTTGCAGGCCAGACAGCTGCCCATTACTCAGGTTAAGGTTTTTGTTGTTTATAGATTAATGAGGCAAAGCCCAGATGGTCAAATCATGTCCAACCACCTAGGCACCTAGGTAAATGATGCTCTTGACAAATCAAACAGGTTGCAACTTAACAGAGTGATGACTGAACAAGCACTTCCACATATCACATTTAGAAAATTCAAGAGGTTGTTTTTCACTTAAGTATTTTGGAGACATCAAGATATTTAGAAAAGAGAAAAAAATTCTTTGTAATCTCCAGCATGCCTAACATCTGCAGTATCAGTGGTAAGAACACTCTAAATAGATCCCTCAAATGAAAAGCATCGGTGGCAAGTTTATAGCCAATTGAAAAAACAGGTTTTCATGCAAGTGCAAGTTGCAAAGAAGAGATTTTCTTGGATGCATCTGTGTATTCTGCAGTATCCATTATCCTTAAGGTCAATCATAGTTTTGCTAGAAATTTTTTAGATACACTTGATAAGAAAAGAGGATTGATGTCTACTGGAGCTAATTTAATTTTCTAAGAAGCATACGCAAATAAAATAAGTTAAAGGCTCACCTCATTCTTCTCTAAGGTTTCTCGAGTAATTTGACTAGAGAATATTGAATCAGCAAGCTCCCATATAGCAACTTCTTGGCCTGTCTAAGTTGCACAGGTAATTGACTTCCTAGTTTTGGCATCGAACGGAAAGTAGAAAAACATATTGGCCTAAAAGAATATTTGTAAATTGGCAAATCATTTCTTTTTTTGCAATCTGAATCCATAACTTTGTTAGACTGGACTACCTTCCTTGATAAGACCCATGCTTTATTACACATTATATTTCGTTAATCTAGAGAAAATTTTACCACCTATATTATTATTAAAAAAATTTTATGTTACAACTACAATTCTTTCAAATAGTTATTATCTTATAATTTATTTGATATTTAATAAATTTATACTTCTTTCTTCTATTTTTAAAAAATATAGATCACTTTCTAAATTTGCAGAAATTGTTCCTCAAATAGAAATGAAATTTGAAAAATATTTTGAAATTATCAATCCTGTATTTTCGCTTACTAATATATTAGATTCACGAGTTAATTTTTCAAATTTTGAAATGGCAGTTGATGAGTATTATGATAATATATATTTTTTTATAGATGTCGTAGGATATAAACAATATACTAAAAAATTATTATATGATATGTATAATGTTTATCAAACACGATATAGTATCTCATCTCATTCTATTCCATCAGAATATGTCATACACCACTTCAAATCAAAATCTCACATGTTTTCTATTTTATAGAAAAAAATACTTCATATAATAAAGTGACTTTACATGGAAGCTAAAATATAGATTCTTTGACTAATGAAAATGCTGAAAAATTTAATATATTATCACAGTAAAAAGTACACGTAAGTAAATATTCAATGTTTTTTATCATGACCTATGATTTATTAACTATTATAGTATTTACATTTATATCATAATCTTATTTCAGTGCAAAAAAAAAAAACAATAAGAGAACTTGATTAACACCTAAAGTTTTAGAGATGTGCAGTTGTATAAGAGATTAGTATGATGCTAAAAAACAAATCCAAAAATTTGGTGAAAATTCAACCGACAAGAAGATTTAAAAAATTGAAAAAACAAAATATACTAATACTGAAAGTTGAGTGTGATTTTTGAAAACTTATAATAGTAAGTTAGAAATATATAAGTACGTATTATTATATTTTAAATTATTTTTTATATTTTTATTGAATTATCTTACTGATTTGAGCGTTAGAGTGATACCACCAAATGCAACCCCTTGTCTTAATGATTTTTTTTTAGATTCTAAACAATAATACAAATTTTTTTTATTAATGTTGACCGTGATTTTTGAAGAATTATAATAGTAAGTTAAAAATATATAGATTCGTATTATTATATTAAAATTTTTTTTTTTTGTTGAATCGTTTGACTGACTTGAACGTCGGAGTAGGGTCGTCGAGTGCGACCACTCACCTCAGCCATTTTTTTTATTGGTTTTAAACGATGATGTAGATTCTTCACATCTCAAATATACGTAAACATAATACTTATAAATCAATATAAAAATACACAAATTTATTTTTTTATTTTTTTATTTTCAAATATTTTTTCGATTTTTATGAACGTTATTTTTTATTTTTTTTCAGATTTTTAAGGTATTTGCAAAATATTTTTTAAAAAAAAAACTTTATTACTAAGATATCTCAAATATAGGTAAGTATCATATTTATAAATCAATTTAAATATAAATATTTTTAACTTTTTTTGTATTTACAAATTTTTTTGATTTTTATGAATATTATTTTCTATTTTTATTTATTTTTCAGATCTTTTCGGTATTTACAAAAATTTTTATTTTTTTAAAAAATCTTTATTAAGATTTGAGCTCATGTCTCTTGAATAAAAACTAAGAAACTTAACCAATTAAGATACAATCCATTAATAATTTTTTTATAATTTAAGTATTTTTATTTATCTATTAAAAAAAATCGGGTTTAGGAAATCTCATGGGTTGTGCTAGGCACAACCCATTACTGTTTTGAGCCAACGGCCCGGTCAAACGGGACGGTCCGTTTGACCCCCCTAACTTATAGTAAGCAGGTCAAACTTCAGGCATTAGATTTATAATCTGTGTGGAGAGAAACACAGAAGATACATATAAGAATCATACAGTTGGCGATACATTGATGCAGAAGTATGAACAAAATACCAACAAGCCTCAATCAATCATTCATAAGCCTAAGCAATACAGGATGGTCTCGCGCTTACAAACCCATCCGTTGCTTTGACCTTAATCTGCAAACCAGAAAATTGAGAAAAGAGGGACTGCAAATATTTACAATCGTGTGAATGTTTTGCTTCTATTAGGAAGTAATTCCATATGGAGTTACCAAAAAAAAATTCCATATATCAGTATGACAATAGAACTTGAAAAAAACCTATCCTACAATGCTGTCTGAACAAACCTATAATACAGAGAGAAGCTGTTTATTGAATGTTGCACTTCAACACCCGAATTTAATTTTCTTGGAAGATGATTGTCACATTCAAAAATAGCGTTGGTGTGTAACAATTTTTGTTTGGCAGGAAGCTAAACCATGTAATTTTCAATCATAATTACCATTTGTGTTATAAGAGGATAATCACTGCAGAAAAATCTTTGAGATTTTGAATAATAAACTCTACTCCAGCCTAGGCTACTATATTCTTAAAGCAAAATGCGCCTACCTTCTTCAAGACAAACGCCCTACAAGATTGCTTCAAGTCTGAAGACTCAGCAGTTGACTGAATATGACCTATGATTTCAACATCTGATGCATCCCCACTTTCTTTCAATTCTGCAATCCTCACCTATAGTACAACAGAGCAACTGTAATAACAATCACTTCAACAAAATATTCAGCTTTCACTTGGAAATATACCATTTGGAACCAGCAGATTTGTGATGGCTAATAACAAAGACACCTGCAGGGGAACAACAGAAATCACATAAGAACTAGGGTTTAAAGAGAAGAAAAGATAAAGAGAATTCAAAAACTAACATAGAAAGCACCTATTTCAGCCAAAAATAACTTATTCAGATAAAAAAACAGCGAGCGAGATAGAGAGATGGCTGTACGCAAAGACTGACGAAAACAAGAAACAAATATATTGCATCAGAACATGAACAGAGATGGAATTGGACATTGTTAGATTACAAAACCGTTCGAAACCCTAATGTCACAAGAGAAAACCGCCAAACAGATCAAAAGATGATGATTCAAATACAAGGTAATCAAGAAACAGAGCAAGAAACAGAGAATCCTACAGAGCCCTCAGGTTATTGAATCTTAAAATAAGAACAGCCCCTCCAAATCCTTCGAACAAGAACAGCATCATAAAAAACAAACCCTAACCAAATTCAAAAGAAACCCAGACAAAATTCAATAAAATGCATCAACGGAAACAAGAAATGTATCAAATTCATTAAGAATGGAATAATATGTGAAGAGGATCGGACCAGATTTGCAGATCGAAGGCCGGGATCGGGAAAAAGAAAAGGAAAAAGCTCCCGACGAACCCGAAAATGTGGGCAGCGACGGCGAAGAAGAGATCGAGAGACGACGAAAGGAAAAGGAGCGTGAACGTTAAATGCTGCATAGGAGAGGCGCAGGCGTTCTGGATTGACGATAATACCCTCAAAGGGCACAAGATTGCAGCCGTTGGATGGGATCTGGGCCCAAAGAGCCTAGGACAGAATTGGAATTGAGAAAAAGAGAATTTTCTATTTATTGTGCATTCTGCGTATTGATATTTTCACCCATTCGTTTAAAATAGTTCATACTTTTTATGTAAAAAAGATGATTCGAAGTGCTAAAAGGAGATTGAAGTGTTGCAGCTTGGAATTTAAGAGTTCCGAGTGAATAAATATCACATTCGGGCATCAATATAAGTTGTGCACGCGATTGATATCAAATCACTGAAATTTATTTATATTTTATATGAAATCTACGAAATATTTCGTGATTTATTTAACAGCTCATAATAAAAAATACAAAAATAAAAAGAGGAAATTACTATAAATTCTCTTAAATTTTCTCGAATTGCTTATGAGTGTCTCGTATTTTCAAAATTTTTTATTAGCCCTAAAAATTTTTTAAATTCAAAGTCACAAACGAATAGTTAATTTTTTAAATAAAAAGTGAGGTTATTATTATTTATGAATATTATACCTTATATATAAATATTTTAATAAAATATTTATATATGAGGTAAAATAATTATATATAGTCAAAATATTTATATATAAATAAAATATTTGTAAATAGTGATAAATTCACAATTTTTTTTAAAAAGTTAACTGTTTCAAAGATTGATTTTAAATTTAAAAAATTTTTAAGGACTAATAAGAAATTTTAAAATATGAGTTGCTTTCAAAAATTTTAGAAAATTTAAGAAAACATTAAGGATTTTTTATAATTCTTCCAAAATTAAAATAAAAATTACCAAAAAATCCCTAAAATATTTTAAATTTCCTGATCAGCCCCTTCTATTTTGTTAATTGCCAATCAACCCCTCCATCACAGTCTGTTAGTGCATTTACCCTTGAAAAAAAGTTATGCATACATGAAAAGTGTGCAAAGGTAGTGAAATTACCTCACTACCTCTATGCACATTAAAAGTAATTTTTCTCCCATGGACGGCTGGAAGGAAAATAAAGTAATGGAGATTTATATTCAAGTAGGGTTTAATATCATTAATAATGCTTAATGATTTAGAGTTTCTCTTTTGTTATTGGTTAGATAGAGAAGGAGTTTAGAAAATATCTTAGTGAGTTTTAAGATGAGTTTTTGCAAGATTTATAGGGGGTAAGTCATTGTTAATCTTCCTTCAAGTTAGAAATAGGTATTGTATCGTTATGAGCATGAAGAGTGTATTTGTTATTGCATGCTTGGAATTCCATTTTGTCAATGTCATCGTTGTGAATTTGTCAATGTCATCATCTTGAAATTTCATTTTGGACGAGATTTTCATGAAATGGGATTTAAATCATTCATTGATAACTATAAAATATGTTATCCCAGACGAGTAGAAGACCCTTGTGGTGATTCGTGGTGATATCACTTTCAACAGATGTGCGACATCCGCCATGTTTTGAAAAAAATTATGATTGAAATAATCATCGAAATTGTGAATCCCACAATAAAAAGCAATATATGCAACTCGAATTATATTAATACTTGAACAAGATAATGGGTGAAATAAATTTTTTTATGTACCTTATGCTCTATTTACTATTATGCTCATTTATCTTTGAAAGTTCGCTATATTTTCATTTTTGTGTGCATATAATGTGAGAGTTTTTGAAAGTTTTATGGTGTATTTGCGAGATTTTCTATTCATAATGTTGTATTTGGATTTATTTTTCAAATAAACGTATTCATACCTTAGTTTTCAATACCATTTGCATATGATGTATATATAAAGTGCATGATCTCTCATTATTTTGGAATATATTGTATATACCAACTACTTATGATTTTCTGTAAATAGAGTGATGCATATTACTTCAAATGATTAAATATAATATTAAGTGTTTATATATATATATATATATTTTGAAATAATTTTATATGGAGTACATTATTTATATATTGGTTGAAAAAATTATATGTGAAATAAAACATTTACATATGAATTGAAATGACTATATATGAGGTTAAGTGTTTATATATGTGTTGAAATAATTATATAATCAAGTTGTTGATTATATAAATGATTATATATATATATATATATATATATATTATATATATGCGTTTCGATATCGGTTTCGCCACCAACCGAAACCAATCTTTTCCGTCGTTCAATTTCAATAAAAATATTTTCTTTAATTATTGATTACGTGTTGGCAAGAGTTTGACTTCAAATTAAAAATATGATAAATTTTTTTAAAAAAATTCAAAAAATTATAAAAAATGTAAAAAAATTTATTAATAATTTTATCATAATAGTAAATATAATTTTTATTAATTTAAATTAATTTTTATAGTTAATCACTTGTATAGTTTATGTTTTAGTATATGACTGTATAAAAAATAAATAGTCCACATAAAATAATATGAATATGTTTCAAAATTAAAAGTAATATAAGTAAAGTTAACTTATTATTAAAATGTACTTGATATATACATAAAATAGTAATTATAATATAATATAATTAATCATCATCATCATCATCATCATCATTATCATTATAATCATCATCAGTTGAGTTTGGAACATCTACGTGTGGAATTACAAATTTAGTACTTGGACGATCAAGACGAGCGTTTGTAGGCATACGAGCAAGAATAACAAACCCTGGACAATCTCGTAGTAGCAGTTCTGAAGTATAGTCATACATTGAAGGTCCAAAAATAAAAATGAAAATGAAAATCTTGTTCATTCACAATGCATACTAAAAATGGTCCAATAACCCATGAGAAATAAATATCACATTGTACAAAGTGCTCAGGGGTAATTGCGGTAAAACGATGATTGATAGCATTAAGTGGACCTTGTTGAGAGACATGATAAATTTAATCATTTTCTCTTCCATGATCTTTTAATGTCTGCTCAATTAAAACTTATTCAAATATATCATAAGTTGAAGGTGAAATCATTCTACGACAGAATATAAGTTTTTGTGAAGAATGAACATAATTATTCTTCCTATTCCAATTGTAACTTGGTTTGGAACTGTAATATAATCATCAAAAATTACCGTTATCTGTTTTGAAAGAAACATTATATAATCTTTAAGATTCATGAATATAAAGTAGATGATAGTAAATATTAGAAAAAAAATACTACAATAAAATATGATAGCGAAGTAAATACTCTTAAGCAGCACATATCATTCCATGATAGTAACCGTCATTTGTTAAATGAAATAAAACATGGTTATAGAAAAAAGTTTGGATACTGCCCTACCCAACCATTATTTTGTTTTCCAAAAATCACTTGATGCTGTTATTAAATTTAGTTAAGCATCATCCCTTGGTTTTAATAGAAATGAGTCAATAGGAGAAATATTGATAGATCCGATATCAGAAAAATGAAAATCTCCTCTAACTCCTGAAGGAGCAGCTGTGCATTGTTGTGTACGTTATTTTCTAAAATTAGTAGTTCGGTGATCACGAACTATCCAGAAAGGCCAGCACCACCTTGAGTTTTCTCATACAATCTTTGACTCTCAAGAATTACTTCTTGAACTTCATTATCATCGTCTTCATCATCAGCAACTTACTCAGGATCTGAATTACAGCGTCTGATAAGTTTCTGTTCGAAGCGTAATTTTTTGTCATCATCCTTTTTTCTATGTTTTCTACCGCTTTGTACTATTGCCCAAAATATTTGTCTTGCTTCATTTGCGATCTTTTTACAGGTTTGGACTTAGCCAGTTACTCCTCTCAAATGCTCTTTTAATATTGTGATTTCAGAACAAAATACACGATCACACTATTTGCAACGAAGTTTTCGAAAACCTGCATCCACTACTTCACACTATTGTAATGCGATATCGTTATTGTGAACAGATCGTTATGCACTTTGCTTAGGAGCCATGTCTAACACAATAGCAACAGTAACAGAACAGGAACATGAATAGCAGAAGAGCAATAGAAGCAGATGAATAATAGCACCAACAATAACAAAAGCTCAGTAATAGCAACATAAATTGTGATGGAAGGAAATTTACCTATAATTAAGCAAAAGAAATTTTTGGTTTACTAGCAAATTTAAGCATAACTTTAAAATTTTCTGATTTACTAAGTTCCACATAAATTTAGATATTCTCGATTTACTACCTATTTTTCACATAAAATCTTAATTTTTTTAAAAAATTTATTTTTGAATAAATTTATTAGCGAATACTAGCTAAATTTTGCATAATTTCAAATTTTTTCAATTTACTAACTAATTCTTGTATAAATTTAAATATTTTCAATTTACTACCTAATTTTTACATAAAATCTTAATTGTGAAAAAAGAAAAAAAAAACTCCATTTTCACACAAATTTACTAACAAAAACTAACTAATTTTTGCATAACTTCAAAATTTTTCGATTTACTAACTAATTTTCGCATAAATTTAAATATTTTTAAATTACTACCTAATTCTCACATAAAATCTTAATTTTGAAAAAAATAAAAAAAACTCTATTTTTGCTCAAATTTACTAACAAATACTAGCTAATTTTTTGTATAACTTCGAAATTTTCCTAATTACTAACTAATTTTCGCATAAATTTAAATATTTTCAATTTACTACCTAATTTTCACATAAAATCTTAATTTTAGAAAAAAATAAAAAATCTCTATTTTCGCACAAATTTACTAACAAATACTAGCTACTTTTTTGCATAACTTCAAATTTGCTCGATTTACTAATAAATTCTAGCATAAATTTAAATATTTTTATTTTACTACCTAATTTTCACATAAAATTTTAATTTTAGAAAAAATAAAAAACTCCATTTTTGCACAAATTTACAAACAAATACAAGCTATTTTTTATAGAACTTCAAATTTTTTTAATGAATTAACTAATTCTCGCATAAATTTAAATATTTTCATTTTGCTACCTCATTTTCACATAAAATCATAATTTAAAAAAATAAAAGACACTCTATTTTTGCACAAATTTACAAACAAATACTAGCTACTTTTTGCATAATTTAAAATTTTTCCGATTTACTAACTATTTTTGCATAAATTTAAATATTCTCGATTTACTAATTAATCCATTTTTAAAGCAAGTTCTTAAGTGGCTGAAATCAATTTCATTTATATTTTGATTAAATTATTTTATAATGTTTTTTACTCTATTTTAATTTAAAATTTAAAACATTATATAATTTACACAAATATGAAAAAAAATATATGTTTTTAAAAATTTATTAAATATATAATTTTATGGTTTAAAATTATCTAAAATACAGAATAAATTGTAGCGAACATATAATAATTCTATAATTCTATATATGACACATATAATAATTCAGAATCACATAAGTTTCTTACTTTCTTCTTGAATATGATTGTAGCCTATAGCAGAAGAAAAAGTTGCTTTTCCTCTTGCTTGCTTCTTGAATCTGCTTGCTCTTGCTTTATATAATGAATATCAATTATGATTTAACAGTTACTTTAATTATATCATTAGTACAAATGTTGGGAAAAAAATAGCAAACACTCGCATCAAACCCTAAAAGCACGTGTGCATTGCCATGCCATTATTATCCCAAAGTAAATAAAACACATCATATGCTAAAAGCCTAAACTAGATACCAAAATATACTTAAATATTGATCTCAATTATTAAAAACAAACAAACAAATTCAGCCATAGACCAAAGCAATGACATATTCACTCTTAAATGGCTTCAACGCCGTGAATAAAACCGTAAATAACAACATGACATCAATAGCACCATGAACATGGGCATTTGCAGCACCAAACCAATGACAGATTCACTCTTATATGGCTTCAACACTATGAACAAAACCATGAATAATACCATGACATCAATAACACCATGAATAGGAGCATTTGCAGAGTACCTTTGTTTGCATTGGAGGAGCCTTGTACTAAGCAATTGCCGTTAGATCTCGTCACTGGACTCGATGGTGGAGATAAAGAAAGTGGAAGGATACTTGCACTACTCGAACGCTTCATGACAGTCTTTGTCCTAATTGGAGTGGGTACAAGAGAAGATGAAGACCTCCTTCATGCCCAAGACAACAAAACCATCATTGGAGGGGTTCTAAGAGCTCTCTATGGCCAAGAGTACCGCTGCTCGCATCGACTTTGGGCGGATGTGCTTGTTTTGCCCCCGGGAGGATGTACTCACTCCATTGTCGCTCGTTGCTCCACCGCTACTCATTGCTTTTATTTCGCCGTTGCTCGTTGCTCCGCCGCTGCTCAAAAACAGAGAAGTAGATAAATTCTTGGTGCTTGCAACGAAAGCAGAAGAAAGGATGGTAGTACCAGGTTGGAATAAACTATTAGACTTGTTTTGTTTCGATAGAGGCTCACTGCTCTACTGTTGCTTGCTACTTGTTGCTTTTGCTCCACCATTGCTCGCTGCTTTGTCGTCGCTCATTACTCGTTCACTTCTGCTCTGTCGCTGTTCACTGCTTATTGCTTTTACTCTGCTGCTACTCGCTATTTCGCCGCTTCTACTCTGCGCACTGCTTACTGCTCCGTTACTACTGTTCTACATGATGTTCGTTGTGCTCGCTGTGCTCACCACCACTACTCACTTCAAAGGCAAAACCTTGGAAACTTTTGAAGGCCGAAATGGTTCGGCACAGGCCGAAACTGAAACGTCTCGGCCGAAATTGTAAAGCTAAGTTTACATATATATTAAAATGATTATATATAGGATAACATATTTATATGTAGAGTGATATGTTTACATCGGTTGAAAAGTGTTTATTTTTGTTATAAACAACTTTGCTCCAAGAGAACAGAAGAGATTTTTTTTTGTCATAATTAGATGTAATTTCTTCATTTTTGATCCTAAAGTAAATAACTAATATCGATGGTTGATGAGATTTTTTTTTTGAAATATTCAATATCTTAGCCTTAATACATGAAAGTAAATACAAATAGCAAATATATAAACACTTCAATTAAATAATAAATACTTGCCCATATATATAATCATTTTTGGTGGCTTTGAAGGTGATGAGAGATTAATATCACTTATGAATTACTTTTTCTAAAATTAGACTTAATATTACTTTTAAGAATTCAGATTTGTAATAGATGTTAATTACACACTCTAATGGATATCCTTTGCAGATGATGAGTTAAAATATGCAAACACATAACTCTTGTTTTAGTTTCATACAATTAAGAACTAATTTTATATTATAACTATGTTATATTTCTTGATTCCTCAGTAGATGATAGATTAAAATCAGCAAACATATGTATTTTACTTTAATTCTATAAAATTAGCACTAGCACTAGGCTTTTAGTATGTCATATTTCTCAACTTAAGGTATTTGCTCAAGATAGAAGTTAGATTAGCAGAGGCTAGCTAAAGTGAAGGGTATGATTTAATGTGATCAAAAACTTAATTACAAGAAATTAGCAGAGGCTAGCACCGTGGAATGACGATAATGCCCAAAGTATCCCATGTCTTTTGTACAATGACGAGCAGACCGCAGCTACAAAGTTTACATCATAACCCATGGTTAGTAAAATTCAGCTACAAAGCCTCCATCATCAGAGTTTTGAGTCACCAAAATTTAAGATGGCAGCATCATGGAGACATTCGGACTCCGCAATGACTATTAGGGTCTATTTGGATGAATTTTTAATTTAAAATTGAAGAATTGATCGATGAATCGAGAAAATTATTAAAATTATTCAATTCCAGTGCTTTGAATGAATATTTTTTGGGATGAAATTAAAAATTAACTAATTCTTTTAATTTTAAAAAACATATTAAATTTGGTATAAAAAAATATAAATATAATTTATAAACACAAAATATAAATTATTTTTTAAAATTAAATATTTTATTTATAAGTAAATAGAATAATATAATATATTAATATTAGAAAAAATTAAGTTAATTAAAAAATAATATAAATTTTAAAATAGTCCAAAAATAAAGAATAATACGATTTATTTAGGATTTAGTTAATATATTTTTTCTTATTAAATAATTTGATAAACGTAAAATACATATATTAAATTAATATTAATTTTAGTACAAAATACTTAAAAATATATATATATAATTTACAAACATAACATATATACTATTTTTTAAAATAAATGCTTTATTTATAAGTAAATAGAATAATATAATATGTTAATATTAAAAAATGCTAAGTTAATTTAAATGTTAATATAAATTTAAAAATGATCCAAAAATAAAAAAAATCTATAATTATAATACAATTAATTTAGGATTTTTTTTTCTTGTTAAATAATTTGATAAACGTAAAATACATATTTTCTTCGAAACATAATTTATTATTTCAAAAATTAATATAATTATTAAAATGACCTATAAATGGAGAATTATATAAATATAATAAAAATAATTTAAATTTTGTTTATTATATTTTAGCTAACAAGTTAAATAATTTGATAAACTTAAAAATTACATTTTTAAAAAAATAATTTATTTTAAGTTAAATAAATATTTTAAAATTAAAATAAGTAAATTAATTTAAAAATAAAAATTGTTAAAAAATGACCTAAATGTTATATAAATCCATCATTTAATTTGTGAGTTTCACCACAATTCTCAGAAATTAGACAAATTCCTTTCGAAATTTTCGGAATTCAAAACCCGAATTGAGAAAGTATAGAAATTGTCCAATACTTTTAATTTTGGATTTTGAAATCGAATCAAACACCAGAATTAGGAAATTGAATTTTTAATTTCTCCAATTTTATCAATTCTAGATTTTCGGAATCCATCCTAACAAACAAACCCTTAGTAATAATAAAAACGCAGTGCAACAACAGTTGGTGTTTCTGTAGCCATTTTGCTTGAGGTTGCTGCTTTAAATCATTCTTCATGGAGTTCTCCTGGTTTTTATAGACAGGGAAGCAATGGAGGCTTTAGGGATGCATTTATGAAATACTAGTATTAATTAGGTTACTGCTAGTTGATTTTAGCGGAGAAGTAGAGTGCATGTGACGTGGTGTCGGAGGAAATTGTTGTAGATAGAACTGAAACTCTAATGGGCATATGTTTGTAGGGTGTTGCTCTTGGCATCTGTGATGATTGTTTATTTGCATTCATTCTCTAATTCCCAGTTGCTAAGGAAAAAAAGCTTGTCTAATTGAAAGTGTGCTTTCTGTAAAAATTAAGCGCAGTCATCATGGTCTGTTTGCTAAAATTTTGCCTTTTTTCAATGTCAAACAAGTACATGTTTCCAACAAAATAGAATGACATCTTAATGTTGGAGTGAAGTTCAGAGCTTTTATCATCCATGCTGAATTTGCATCTTATGCCTTAATTCTACTTGTGAAAGCAAAAGAATGCTTAATTTCATATGAAAGGAAAAGAGGTGATAAATTCAAGAGCAGGCCATATTGCCAATCCAAGTATAAATGATTATAGTTGTCATCAGATGAGAATAAAGACAGAATCAATAAGTGACAGTTTTGTGTGTGCAAAAGAACACCTAAACATTGGTCCAAATAGTAAAACGTGCATACATACCTTAGAAGATGGTAAATGAGAGGATGGTCATGCACTTACAGACACTTGCCCGTCTTGTGCTGTTTGATTTCCAGTACCTCCAGTTTATTCGGGTTATTTTGCTCATTTGCATCATGAATTTGTGAAGCAGAGTACTTGCTTATGCTCGTCCTCCTAAATAAGCGGATACATTTGTCATTGCTTATGTTTGAAATGGGAACAAAGGCCATGGAAGTACCTCCTGATTATCTTCTCTGACAACTCTGAATAGAACATAGGAGACGCCAATAACTTGAAAATCAATCACCAGCAGATAGTTATAACACCTGTCAGCATATGCTCCAGCAGCCAATAACATAGGAGACGCCAATAACTTGAAAATCACCAGCAGTTAGTCCGTTAGCAATTCATTCAAGCAATCACAATTCGACCTTCTAACAAGCAAAAGTCAAATTCCAAAGCAAATATGGAATCTCAAATTCATCTAAGCAGCGATAACTATCAACATATATTTTGGCAAAAGAATCAAATCATGCTCTTGAAATGTACCATAGTCACAAGTTTAAATATTCGGCAAACTCGAAAAAAATTGGCACAAGTTCGAAAAAATAAAGAAAAATAAGGGAAACAGAGACAAGAGGAGGAGAGGGTGGTAGGGGAGGCGGTAGAAGAAAAAATTGTAAGGTCAGCCAAGTTTGCCAAGTTTGCCGGAGAGCGACAAAGGAGTTGGTGGACGTGGACGACGAGATGAAGGAGTGGAACTGGAAAGAGGTTTAGAAGGAGATGAATTGGAGAAGAAGATAAATGGAGATGATTCGAGATTTATTCGCGAAAATTTCAATAAATCGCCGAATATTGTGACCATGAAATTTACGATAAGAAAAAATGGAGTGCAGCGATGAAGGAATGCTTGGGAGCGGCGAGGAGGATGGCAAGCGAGAGGAAGAAGAGCTGCCAGCGAACCTGCACTGGCCCACGCCAGCAGGCCAGTGAGCACGACGGCCAGAACGTTCGCAGAGTAATACCTGAAAATATCCAAATACACTACTTCAAATCATGAAAATCTCATGCGATCCCCGCTGCTCCTTCAAATGCGGCAGTGGAATCACGAGTGTTCTCCAGGAGAATCAACAAAATTCGCAGAAAGAGGAAGCGAACCGAGTGAGCAACTCAAAGAAAGCACTGGAACTCGGCGAATTTGCCAAAAAAAGAAAAAAAGAAGAAAAGAAAAAGAAATGGCGAGCGAGAGAGAGAAAGGATTTGGAAAAAGAATCGCACCCACAGGGAGAGAAACATTTGAGAGCGAAGAGCCTGGAGCCGTCGACCGCCAAGAAAATAATTGAGGACGAATGACTATATTCACACGCCTACAACGAGCGCTTGTTGTTCGCAGATTATATCTGGGCCGTTAGATTGAGCTCACACGTGTAAAACGGGCGCTTGTTTCGCAGATTATATCTGGGCCGTTAGATTGAAGTCCCACGTGTACAGCTGGTGCTTGTTCTGCAGATTATATTTGGGCCGTTAGATTGGACACTCCAGAACCATAAAAACATTTTTGTGAGAGTTACTTTTAAGCGTTTAACATCATCAATAAATGACAGATAACATCCTGACCGTACATCTGAATTGTGAAAAGCAAATATATTCATTTTTGTAATAATTAAAATACGGAATAACAATTTACTTTTCATACCCTGCAACTCTAAGAAAAAGAGATATATAAATTAAAATAAAAAAAAAGTGCTGCAATTACATTCTCCAATCAAATTGTTAGACACCTCAGAGCTGCAAAAGAAAGAAAAAGACATGCAAAAAGAGACGTGGACATCTGAATAACTCTGCTCAACAAATCATGTAAACAAACATATACACCGAAATTAAGTAAAAAGAATGCTCTATAAATACAATGTACAGGGGAAATCCAATTCCACTCCCAGCTATGTACCAAAATAAAGTAAAAAAGAATGGTCACAAAATCCAAGTGTAACTTTCTACTGGATTCGATTCCTCTAGCATTGCTGCAGCTTGGAAGCAGTCAGCTGCATCAACCAACCTTTTGTCATCCCTGTGAACCATGCCCAAGTAGTACCAGGCCATGTGATTGGTGGGCTCAATCCTCAGTGCATCAGAGAGGAAGCTCCGTGCAATGGGCAAACATTTCGAGCCTCTCTTCCAAAGCAGGCCTGCAAGTGATACTTTGCAGGGCACATGACGCTGGTCCACTGAAAGTGCATCAACATAGGATTCAAATGCTCGTTGAGCCTCTCCACAGGTCTCATGCATAAAACCTGGTAGAGATGTATCATAAAAACGACCCATGCAGATATTTAACTTTAGATGTGACATCTCTTCCAAATGAGCCACTATAATTTCACGGAATTGAGTTGTCCGTTTTACCTTTGATATGCAATATAGCTGCTGAGAAGGGCTTCAACGCCTTGGCCTTCTCCAAGCAAATCTCAGCATCTCTCCAATGAGAAAGGCTAGAATACAAATTTGCAAGACCTTCCCAGACTTTAAACTCATTTAGCTTATCCTCCTCTACCTAATACAATAGTTACGCAATATATATTCAAACTAATATGGAAAAAGCACTTAGAGCAATCGACAATATAACTCATCATGACTAATAAATTTCGAAATCATCCATTTGGCAGTACATGAATGTTGCTGTGGTTCCAAAAAAATCTTATATGGCAACACTTTAATCAGAGCAAATGATATTCTACTTCTGCATCACTTAGTCACTGAGGCCTCTTCTTGTTTCTTCAATTCAAGTTACAAAACTAAAATGTGAAACAGTCTTGTGGCACAGGTATTCCTTTAGGTTGCCAGTTCTGCTTCTTATGCCCTCATCTCCATAAATAACCAAGTTCTATGACTGAACTTCCTTTCTTATAAGTTTATCATTTGGTAAACAGTCAAAGGCACAACAAAATACCTACAAGGGATCCTGCCCTGCAGTCAAAATGACTGGCAATGTCCATTTCAGAAAAGAGAGGTGTTATTGAGTTCTAAATAACATACGATAGTTTTTATTGCTATCCTGGTCAGCCAAATCTAAATAAAGCACATAATATATAGCCATCCATTTTGTTTTGGAGAAAAATAGATTATTGCCTACATCCTTTCTGATAGATGACACAATGAGTTTCCAGGCATGCTTGACTAGCTGATGGATAAACAAATAAAAGGCACAGAAGCAAACCTGAGAACTACTTCTGAGAGATCCAAAGGACTTTCTCTGGGCCTGAACGAGAGCAAGCAAGAAACGGTAGGCATCCACAGCATCCATGGGCAAAGATTGAGCAGCTTTCAATTTTGCTTTAATTCTAAGTAATGGCTCTTGTTCCCATTTTGCAGTCTGGTCAATAGCAGCATCAGTAACAACTTCAGCCTCAACATACCTCTGTTGAGCTGATAAAACCAAAGAAAGCAATATCCAACCTTTCAAACTCGATCCACCAGTTGCATCAATGAACCCTTTGGCATATTGAAGAGCAGCATTTGCATTGTGCTGCTCAGCATATTCCAGGCCCAAGTCAAACAGTAAAACTGCATCTTGAGGATCATAACCAATTGCTTGTTCTAGGGATTTCAAGGCTTCAGCTTGATGACAAGACCGCTCTTGGTCTGATGAAGAAACTTTAGCTAACTTCCCTAAACAGATGCCTAAGTAATGGAGACCCAACCCTCTTAGATGAGGATTGACTCTTCGTGCCTTTGCTATGGCTCTTCGAGCATATTCTACTCCTTCAGAAGCAAGAAGAGAATCCTCGCAACAAATTTTCGCAGCTAACAACAGTAATGGTAACTCATTAGGACTTTCATGCTTCTTTAGGGACTTCCTCAATAAATTCAAGGCCGTTTTGTTGTACCCTGCAGCACTGTAGCAAATTGCCAGACTATACCATCTATCACTGCATGGATATATCCCCGGTAGGATTTCTTCAAACTGCCTTGCAAGTACAGAAGTCTGGCCACAGAGAGACAGTGCAAAAGTAAAATGCTCCATTAACAAAGGATCCCATTCGGTCTTGCCAAGATACCATTTCCTTAACAGCATCATCAGAAGTAGTATAGCCTCTTCCAAATTGTTCTTCGGAACAAAAGAACCATCAGTTTGGGCAGCCAAACTTGGCGGAGCAGCTTCTACACCACCATACAATAGAAGTACGACAAACCTTTTCTGTATCCTAACATAACATTCATCATCAAGATTCCAGTGACTCAAGAGAGCTCGCCTGTAGGAAGATAAAGCTTCCTGATGGTGACCAGCTTGTTTCCAAAGTTCTGGCAGGAGCTCTACAGCTTTACTGACTGTTTCTTGCAACTTAACATCAACCCTCACCTCCGGTATGCCATGCTGGAACATTTTTTCCACCGCATCAAGGATGCTCTTGCACTCTTGAGCGGCCTCTACAAGACATAGGATGCTTTGATTCAGAAACTTAAGACACTTATCGAGTTATACAAAATCCAACCAATTCATGATGCCTTTTTTGACATTAAGTTACTTAAAATCAGAGAATAAGTAGCAATCAGTACCTGCAGCTTTGCCAAGCTTTTGAAGTGACATGGATTTCAAATATATTGCTTCAAGAATGAGGCTAGCAGCATGCTGAGATGCAGAGTGTGGTGATTCTGTACGTGAACGACTCTTCCTTGAAGGCTTTTCAGAAAGAGTGGGTTTTAAACGTTGTATAGCAGCTTGGAGGTCTATTCCATCGAATACTCTAAGTGCTGCTTCTACATTCCCCCGTTGATACTCTAGCCTCCCAAGAAGGGCTCTTGCTTCCTGCGTAACACTACTATCAATAACAAACATAAAAAGTAACTAAGAAGCAAACAGCTTATATTTGAATTAGAAAGTCACAGTGGTAAAAGAGAGAGTGGTCATTCCATTTTCTTTTGTGCATGGTAGAGTTTCATTGGCTATAGTGTTTAGGACATAATCACAATAGGTTGGACAAAGGAATCAAATTGAGTGTCTTTGTTTCACACCCTACTATATGTTTGATCAGTTAGATCTCACAACAAAACAAAAGACCAATATGTTTCAGCATGAATGTTGGGACACAGATTATTATAGTCGAAAAATGAAACATGCATATTCTCCATGATGCAGAAGTATTGGAAGCAAGAATTACACAGAAAGAAGTGGATCTAAAAATCTATCTGGCACATTCTTCATGAATATCTGCGTCCCAAAATTTACTCCAAAAATAGTCATCAAACAAACCCACAGAATTCCTCCAGGCATAGCTTATTTTATCATTTGGAACACCAACTGCTAGACCATCAAATTAGTATGTCTTTAGCATTTTTCAACTGAAAAGACCATCTTTTCATGTTCCGTGATGCACTTTCATCCCGTAGCATGTAAAAGTAAAAAAATGCGAAAATGACCTAAATTGTGACAATTGCTAGACAATCGCCAGATTCAAACATTTTTAGAACCAACTGCTACAAGTTAGGTACTACTGCACCTTCAAAAAGAAACTCATGCCAGATATGCTACTAAAAGTTCAGTTTTTTCAAAAATTTTCGACTTAAATAAGTTTATCATATTGCAAGGTATTTGCTCCTTCGTTAGGACAAAAAACAAGGAGACATAGCCAAGAAGATCAAAATTTATGACCAGAAATGGAGACAAAACATCTTTGCAGACAGAAAAATCCTCCAACAATCACTCCTTGGTCTCCATGAGCAACAAACACTAGCAGCACCCATTTCCAAATTGACGCATCAAGAAGGCAACCAAGATCCAACTAGTTGTATTCTAAGAATGCGCGACCAGAGAACGCTTCTTTCCTCAGCACCACTACACATTTTGTTCCGATGCACTAAAACCGGTCTTAGTCCTCCAAAATGCTCGCAATCAGAACAAGTCAAACTAAAAACCCGCAAAAATCCAAACTTTCCCGACAAAACAGGACATTCAAACCTCAAAATTTAGCGGGAGGCCCTCGCGGAGCGAAGATTCCGCCTCCTGGATGTCGCCCTCGTCGAGGTTGACCTCTACCTCAGAGGCCTTGATCGAGAGCCCATTCGCCGACACCACCACCGCGACATCGTCTTCCCCCTCGAAACCCATCCCCGCTACCGATCACGCCGCCGCCGGAGATCGACCGGATGGGACGGATCGGGATCCGGAGATACGAGATCGGCTGGCGAGGATCTCCTTCATGGGAGGAAGGAGGTATGCCGACGGATCGGTGACCGGAAGCGAAGGCTTTTAAACCTTTTATACGGGCTCAGATCTCAACGGAAGAGGAATAAATGGAAAAAATAAAACGACTCGACACACGGTGCAGCGAGATCATTCATCGTTAGATTCGTATCCGACGGTTGGTGGAGGTTAGGGGCCAACGAACCCCATCTGCGTCTGGATCAGAGCGCAGACTAGCACGAAACTAAGCTAAAAACTGGTCGCGGTATGTTGCTTGAAGGAATAGCTAGTACAGAGTTATAATTCAAAAATAACTCTGAGGAGCTCAGCTGACATCTCTCTGACTAATGCTGAATCTATCTTGTACAGTACAGATGATAAAAAGAGAGCTCTAGATTTCTATTCCATAATTAAAAGGGATGGAATTGTGGATAAAGAATGCCTAGAATCCATCAGGACATGCTCCTTCCCATGGAGGAAAAGCAAACCGTTGGCAAGATCTTCAATACCAAGCCATCAATGTGCCATCTCCATTGACTCCATGCCATCGGTTAGTAAGCAATTGGCGTGTCCATTGACTTCGTGTCATTGATCAATAAGCTGTCAAAGCAGTCATTCCTACAAGAACATGCAATCTAAGATTGTTGTGCCACTGACCCAAAAAAAAGCTGGGCTTATTTGTAGTGGAAAAAGGAGCTCTTTTGAGGGAGATGCTTACTTATCAGTTCATACGTTACAATCATCGAAGTGCCCCACAGAGACATGTTGAGAAAGTGAGGTCCAAAACCTCTATAAAAACCCATCCACCCATCTTCATGGAGAAGTGCCTTTGATGTCCTCCACACTGATGGTCTTCCTATGCTACAATCATCCATAACCTGTGAGCAAAAAGCAAGTTTACAATGTCTTAAATTTGCAGCTGTTTGGAAGAAAAAAAAACTGACCAAAATATACAACTTTTATGCCAATAGAGATCCATGTGGAGATCTATACTAAGGGCACAAAATGAACTAAGTGTTTCTTTCTGTAATTGATTGGTTGCTGAAAAGCAGGGAGGTTAACCTGAAGCCGTGTCTTTATGGTATCAATAGGAGTAGTGATAAGAGATGAACAAGCACCAGCAATGGTCCCTGCTGTAGCTTGAACAGTAACTAACTCCAAGTGCGTTGGCTGCTTCCCAAGATCATGACCAAAGCCCAGACTCCTGAATTAATTACTCTAATTAACACGTGCAATTTTATAGCAAACATGACACTTTCCTAAGCACTTTGCAGAAAGCATCAAATGGACCATTATATTAAGTCATTCCTGGAAGTCCTTGAACCATTAGTCTCTGGCAGATCTGTGACAAGTTTGACAATATCGTAAGAACAGAGCAAAACATCCATACTTTTAAATTGCATGAGCATCCAGCCCTGAAATATCCTCTTCTATATTATTTTTTCTTTCAAATTAGGTCCAACAGTAACCTTCATTATTGCAACCTTGTGCCTCAGCAATGATAAATTCTCAAGGGTGGTTGTTCATTAGCAGAAATTAGTGGTAGGGAAAAGAAAAATAAAATAAGAGACTTCAGTGTGCATGACCCAAACAAAATAGGCAGAGATGACAGCCTAAGACGAAATGAATTTCAACTCCAGTTATGAGGGATTTCTTTTCTTCCACAGTCGAACCTTTATGCACGTAATAGCCAAATTCATGCCTTGGTGCAATCTTTTTAATACGCACAAGGGTTCCTTTTGGTCCTTCATAAGTTACAACTAAATTATCTCCATTATCTCAACATTGAGATACATGAGCACTAATAGCTCAAAAGCTATTAGTTTTTTTGCTTCACCGTGAACCAGGCCAAAATCAGTTAGTATTTGGCTTTACCATAAATAAATATGCTCATGTGTCCAAAATGGGCCTGATGCCTTATGCTTTATTGAATTTAAACTGAAGAAAAATAAACTATATAACTTGATAGTTGATACTATTCAACAACCTCATGGAATTTAAAAAAGGAAGAAGTAAAAACATTATGCTACAATCATTAGAATAAAGACATAACAGAACAAGAATGACAACTTATTGTTGAGTTTTAGATGTCTTGAACTCTAATTAGAGTTCGAGTTAAAGTAGGAATCCAAAGTTGGATTTAGATTTATATTATTAGGAGTCGTAATTGAGTAAAATTCAGACCCAATAAGAGTCTATAAATATACTATAATATATAGGGCTTATGTGTGGCGTAGTATTGAAGTTGAACTAGAGAGAAATAAAGAGAGAGGAATAGAGAGAATAGAGAGAAGAGAAAGAGAGAGAGTGTTGGCTCTCGTGTGTGGGTCTTTCTAGTGTTTTTCGGTAGTCTCTCGTGGTGGTTCCTCGTGGTACTCTCTTGGAGATTCTCTCTGAAGGTGGAGGCATTGCCGAGGCTTGGAGAAAGAGTTTAGTTGAGTAAGAAAGAGTAAAGTCGTTCTTGTAAACTCTTGTAAAAGCCTTTATCTATTGATAGTGGATCTCCCGTTGTCTTATCTTGTTATTTTCTTTTATCTTGTATTACTTCTCGTTTCTTGTGTTGTTTGAGAACAAGGCGATCCGTGAAACTTCCGCTGCGAATCCCAACAATTGGTATTAGAGCCTAGAAGCAAACAACCAAGATGGTAAAGTCCTTACTCGAGGTGGAGAAGTTTAACGGTAAGATAAATTTTGCCTTATGACAAAAGAAGATGAAGGCGGTTCTTACTTTTTAAGGTCTACAAAAGACGTTAGAGGGAAAAGAAAAGAAGCCGGTCAAGATAAGTAATGAAGACTGGGAGGAGATAGATCAAAAGACATTGAATTTAATTATTCTAAGCCTGACTGATGAGGTTTTGTACAATGTCATTGATGAAGAGACGACGATGGACATCTGGACAAAACTCGAGAAGTTGTACATGTCAAAAAGCCTTACGAACAAGTTCTATCTGAAACAACAGTTGTACGGACTGCGTATGAGCGAAGGTACAACTATATTACATCACCTAAATGCTTTTAATAAGATTATCAATGATTTGCTGAAAGTTGATGTGAAGTTTGAAGAGGACGATAAGGCGCTGATTCTCATGATGTCTCTTCCTGCTTCGTATGATCATATTGTGACCACAATTCTTTATGGTAAAGAAACTCTTAAGATGGAAGATGTGACAACTAGTCTTCTTTCTAATGAAAGAAGGAGAAACTCCAATATTAATATGGAGTTTGGTGAATGATTGGTGACTCACGAAAGAGGAAGATTAAGAGAGTGTGGAGAAGGCAAGCAACGGTCCAAATCAAAATTAAAGGCGAAAGTACAATGCTATTCATGTAAGAAGTATGGTCATATTAGACGGTATTGCCCTGAACGTGGGAAGATAGAGTCCTCCAATACGACGACTGCAATAGCGGATGATACTTCTGATAATAGTGCAGATGGAGATGTTCTTGCAGTATCCGCAGAAATCGACACTTCTGGTAAGTGGATTTTAGATTCTGGTAGTTCTTATCATATTTGCTCCAGAAAGAATTGGTTTACTTTTTATGAGGAGAATAAGAAGAAAAGTACTGTTTGGTTGGGCGATAATTCAGCCTGTGAGATCACCGGTATGGGAACAGTTGAAATCCAGATGTTTGATGGAGCGATTCGAACTCTTACTGGGGTGAGGCATGTCCCCAATATGCGAAGGAATCTAATTTCACTTGGTGTACTGGACTCAAAAGGCTGTAATTATTCAGCAAGAGATGTAGCCATGAAGGTGACACATGGTATTAGAATCCTGATGAAAGGTGAAAAGTGTGACAATGTTTATCGATTGATAGGGAACACCATTACAGGTGGAGTTCCGATGGGTACAGTAGTAAAGAGGAAGCACGATACTCAGAGTAATTTGATGTCTCCTCAAATTACTTTTACTACAACAGCAGACACAGGTCATCCGAAAAGCTTCCAAAAGTACAAAACTGTAAACATGAAGAACAAATTCGAGGTTGGCTCGAGTTCACATCTTGAAATTAGCAAAATAAGCTAGTAGCCCAAGGGCAGGGGTTGGATGAGAGATGATGGCTGACGATTCGTAATGATGGCACGCCCGAATTCAAGCCAAGGTGGAGATTGTTGAGTTTTAGATGTCTTGAACTCTAATTAGAGTTTGAATTAAAGTATGAATCCAAAGTTAAATTTAAATTTATATTATTAGGAGTTGTAATTGAGTAAAACTCAGGCCCAATAAGAGTCTATAAATATACTATAATATATAGGGCTTATGTGTGGCGTAGTATTGAAGTTGAACTAGAGAGAAATAGAGAGAGAGGAATAGAGAGAATAGAGAGAAGAGAAAGAGAGAGAGTGTTGGCTCTCGTGTGTGGGTCTTTCTAGTGCTTCTCGGTGGTCTCTCGTGGTGGTTCCTCGTGGTACTCTCTTGGAGATTCTCTCTGAAGGTGGAGGCGTTGCCGAGGCTTGGAGAAAGAGTTTAGTTGAGTAAGAAAGAATAAAGTCGTTCTTGTAAACTCTTGTAAAAGCCTTTATCTATTGATAGTGGATCTCCCGTTGTCTTATCTTGTTATTTTCTTTTATCTTGTATTACTTCTCGTTTCTTGTGTTGTTTGAGAACAAGGCGATCCGTGAAACTTCCGCTGCGAATCCCAACAACTTACCACTTCTAAAGGTACAAAGTATGCTGAAGAAACAAGATTTGAGCACAGTCCTGCTACCCCATCAGCAACAGCAAGACGTGTTGCCTCTGTCATGTCTGCATCTTCAGTTGTCTTCATCATCATCTCTTTTGATACTTCAAGTGATGTCAAAGCTAATACCCTTCCAGGCACCAAACCAATAGCAAAGGTACCAAAACCTTTGAAAACACTGGGAATACCATCTTTCCTCAATATACCTTTAGAAACTGAGAAGCCATTCATATGAGCCATTTTACCTTCAGCAACTTGCATTCTGGTCTTGACAACCGCAATCAGGTGTCATAGACCAGACTGAACAGTAAACAGAATCGCTCCAATGATGTGAAACTTCGTCTTGTTCAGCCTTAACAACAAGAGAAACACCGTTAATTTTTCCATAATAATTAGGAATGTGAAGAATGAATAACCTAGTTGACTCATTTAAGTTTTAGCAATAGAATGGAAGGACCTAACATTGTTTTATGTTATTTAGCAAATATATATAGAGAGAAAAAAAGGTAATAATCATCGTCCTACATGTACTAAAAAGATGAAAGACGAATAAAAAAGAGAAGAAAAATGCTATCAACAGTACAAAAAAAATCCCATCTTTAAGTGATAGAATCTTTCCTATTTCTATTCTAAGAAAAAAATAAAAATCTTGTCTGTTTTCAACTGGAATAGAAGAGAACACATGAAAAATGCCGCTGCCAACGGACTTCATCCATAATCCAAAAAAAGCAAACCATGTATCGAAGAGAAAGAAGCTGCCATATAATCAAATATACTTTTACAGATAAAAGACTAATCCTCGTGATAGTCTCGATTCTTATTTGCAATCAAACTTCGCAACAATATAACATAATGCCCCATCCAATCAAAGCAAATCATTTATCGGAAAGACAACAATTTTAAACATTCGCACCTAAAAGCAATATAAGAGACGAACTTTACGCAACGAATGCAATCAAGGAGAAAAATTCGTAGAAACTTGGGCGAATGTGAACAAAGGGCGCAAAAAAAGCCAAAAAATTTCTGGAGAATCGCTTCTGCCTAGTTCTAGTCCATTTACACCAAATAATATTTCTAAAATCGTAAAAAAAAATGAGGGAAAAAAGGGCCAACCTTTCCCAGTTGATGTTGGTCACCGACAGGGCGATGTCGGCGGTGGAGACCTCCGTCTCGGCGGCCATCGGCTTCTCCTCTCTTTCAGTCTTGGAGAAATTTCAGGAAGAAAATGTGGAAAATCAAAGAAAAAAAGGGCTTCTCGCGATCAAGGCTTCTCCTCCGGTTTCAAAGCCGTCTTTCTTTGTGGAGACAATCAAAGCGAAGGAGAAGACCGGAGACGCTTCGGCCTTGTTTGGTTGGAGCTCAAGTATCAGCCGTAACTGGTCGGACTATTTTTTAAATATGAAAAATTTAATCAAGATTAATATTATTTAATTTATTTAAATTATAATTAAAAAATTATTAAAATGCACTCGGTGTATCTCAACCGTTCAATCTCGATCTAATGGCTCCCACGCAACAGACACTGCCGCTCACGCAGCAGAGCACTCCTCTCTTCCTTTGTCGCCGCCAACGCAGCAGACGTTGTCGCCCACGCAGCAGAACACTCTTTTCCTTTTTCGCCGGCAACAACGCACTTGGTGCCACCGTCCACACAGCAGAGCACGGATTTCCTCCTTTGCCGCCGAGACATAGTAGAGGCCACTGTCCACGTAATAGAATACTCCTCTCCTCTTTCGCCGCCGACGATGCAACAGACGTCGCCACCCCACGCAGCAGAGCACTCATCTCCTCTTTCGCCGCCAATGAGCTGTTGCCAACATCGACGTTGTCGGAGGAGGCGAAGACGGAAATGTGATTGCATAGGAAGACGAGCTTGTAATTGGAATTGCGGACCGTGAGATTGATGTCAACGAGAGAGGCGAGCTGATTGGAGGCGGTGAGGTTGAGTGAAGTCGGAGACAAACCGATCACGCCAAATATCGTCGGAGAAGATGCAACCGTTTTGAAGGGAAAAATTGAGGATATTTTTATCTATAAAAAATTTAAACTATTCGTTAGTCAGATCAGTAATTAAATAAGATTTACTTAATCGTATTATTATTTTATATTTTACCTATTCTTTTGTAATATTCACTTTGACATTGACTGCCCTTTTCCTTTTGTTAGGGTTTTATTGGGAAGGCAATGGCGTGGCGTCCGTAGTCAGTGACACGTTTCATTGCTGTTTCCTGTTTGTGCCGCTGCCGTGTGCGTCGGTTTCGGCTCCCTGTCGACTTTAGAAATCCGTCAGCATGTCAAAAATGCCCGGGACTCGTACCAATTCGGGAATAATTCGATCAATTAAACAAATACAGAAAATCCGAAAAATCTATTCTCCCTTCGATTTGGGCTTATATGATTTTTTAATCGAATTAAATAATTTCAATTAAAATTAAAATTAAAATACAAATATTAGTACAAAAATGATATCATATTTTTTTTACAACTAAACCAAGCGGAAATTAAATTTCTTAGACGTGAAAATAAAATTGCAAAAATTATTCCAAATGAGGTAGAAATCCAAAATTTATTGGATTTGAGGGGTGAATTTGTGAACTCCAAAACTTCCCGGGGACGAATATTGCAGAAAACCCCTCAATATATTTTTCGCTCAGGAGAGAAAACCAAGCGAAAAGAGTCGGTATATCTTTGTGCTCCGAGAAAGAAAATCGAGGGGGCAGGAGGGCACGTGCATTTCGCCAAGCGCAAAGCCAAGCGAGGAGCAGAGCTAGGGCTAGGGTTTTTCCAAATCCTTTCCCTCTCCTCTTTCCCTCTCCGCAGCTCTCGATTCCATCCGATTGCTGTGGGATTCCTACCCGCCGCTGCAATCCCTCCAGCTTCCTTTGAAAGACGCGATTTCGGTGATTCCCACTTGGTGTTAAATTCAATTTTGGACAGGTTTCTACTTGCCATCTTGTTTTTGGTTGCTTTGGATCGGTTTATAGTGTTTTTAATGGTACGCAGATCAGCTTAGTTTGTCACCCTAGGGCATAAAATGGGAATCGATTTTCTTTTATTGCTTTTTTTTGTTGATTTGTTGTCCATAATTAAAACAATTCAGTTAAATGTTGTTTGTTTTTGTTGTGTTATGGTGATGCATGGGAAAAATCTTGATTTTCTTGCTGTTCAAGTGTTCTTGGCCAAGTTATTCGAAGCTGTTGGTGATTCTAGGGTTTGTCTATTCTTCATGCGTTTATTGGACCTGGGTGAGCTTGGTGGTGCTTTGTGGTGACGCCTGGATGGTCTCTGGATATTTTTTTTGCCATTGGGCTGGCTGAATAAAATCGCTGAATGTTTTGTGGATTTGTTATATAGTTTTAGCTGTTGAATCACTCGAAAGAGTTAAAGTTGCTTGCTTTTGTTGTGCATGAGGAATTCTTTTTTGGTTTGATTCTGTATGGTTTGTGATGGAAATAGAATGTTGCAGGGATGAATTCCTTGTTAGGTTATGTTTATTGTGCACTGCTTCTGTGTGCATATGTCTTATGAGGAGTATTGGAAATTAAACTCAGGATTATGCCACAAAATTTTTTGATCTTCTTGACGTTCAAGGGTTTCTGAGGCTGTAGGGTTTCTTTATACATCGTGCCCCCATTGGATGTGGTTGAGCCTAGCAATATTTTGTGGTCATGTGAGGGTGGTTTCTGGATTCTTGGCATTTGATTGAACTGAATGAACGCACTGGTTTAAAGCAGTGATTCAGTGCTCCAGATCTGCTAATTTGAGAATGTATTATCGCTTTATGTGCCCTTTCCAGTTAAGGGGCTCAGGTCTTTGTTATTCTACAGTTGGATTTGATTGGAGTGTTTGTCGGCAGCCATGGAGACATGGGTGTTTCTTTTCCCTTTACAATGAATTTCACTGTTTCCCAGTTACCATTATAGAGGAAGTGACAAATATCTTTGGTTAACTTAAATTTGGCAACATATTGATTCTTCTTAGAGTTTTGGAGGAATGGCAATAAAATATTGGTAATTTATTGCTGATAGGTGTACGCTATGTTCAATACGTTCCTGCCCAAATCAGCCATCTTTTGTTGTATTTAGCTGTTTTTGTTGGCTTATTTGCGTTGGTTTCTCAATCAGGGAAAAATGCAAACTCTTTATGATTCTTCTCACTCTTCTTTTTTGGGTGATTTTATGGATTATGAAGCTTGCTGACTCTGAAGTGGCTATTCAATCCAGGAAGATCAGAACAGAAAGTGCTGAACATTTTCAAGGGACAGTCCAATAATGGCTATAGCGGAATCAGCAGCTTCACTTGGCCCAAGATTAGCACCTGATGACCCAACCCTTGCAAAGCCCTGGAAAGGGCTCATTGATGGGACGACTGGTCTTCTGTACTACTGGAACCCTGAAACAAATGTTACTCAGTATGAGAGACCAGCCAGTGCAGCACCCCCACTGCCACCTGGCCCTCCTCCATCAGCTTCCACTTCGAAACTTGCACCTATTCCTGCTGCTCATTCTATGCCAGAAAATGGAACCATAACACAGCAGCCGGGCCAGCAAATGCAGCAACCACAACCAAGCCAGCAGCTGCCTCTTCAGCAGCCAGGTCAGCAAATGCCGCTTCAGCTTGCACAGAAGATGCCTTATCAGCAGATCCAAATGCAAAATCAGCAGATTCAGCAGGTTTCTCCACAACAGGGCCAGCCATACCCAAACTCACAGTTGGAGCAGATGCCATATTCTCAAGTTTCTTATCTGCCAGGGCAACTTATGATGCATTCACAGGGCCAGCCACAGCAAGGGCTCCAAAATGCCCAGCATCAGGGGCAAGATGCTTTAGGGTCCCAAGCTCACCACCATGGGCAGCAACCTCAAGCTTCACAAGTTGTGCTCCACCAGGGGCAGCAAGCACAGGTTCCCCAGACCACTTCACAGCATGGTCAACAACTGCAAGGGTTACAAGCTGCCATTCAGAAGGGTCCGCAATCACATGGACTACAAACTATGATTCAGCATTTGCAAGGGCAACAGCAAAGAGAGCCACTGATGGTTCACCAGCAGACGCAGCAGCCTCCTGGACAACAAATTGCATATCCACACTCACAGCAAATTGGTTCTCTTAGGGCTGAGGAAAAGACACATCAAGAGCTGAAGCAAGTTGGATATACTTCACCCTTGGTTCAACAGGCAGGAGCTTTTTCCTCCAGCCACAACCCACCGGGCAGCTTAGGTCCCCAGGTTCAGGGTCCACATATGGGTGTTAATACATTTCAGCGGCCACAGCCAAATTTTAGTGGGTTTCCTTCTGTTGGCACCCAATCTTCTAATGCTGCACCCAATCAGTTGCAGCAGGAAGGAATAGACACAATGCTTCAACAACAACAAATTGGTGGTCCAACAAATATGATTCCGATGGGGCATGCTCCCTTTCGTCCTCCAATGGGAATGAAGATGGGTTATGAAGAAGATGTGCACCGGAAAGTGGGGGCTGATTTTTATCCCTCTGGCAACAGTGAAACGCCCATGATGCTCCACCAGCAACCAAAGCTTGCTGGGCCTCCCCTTTCATGGAACCAACAGGTGGCGTATCATTATATCTCTACCAGCTATTGTGTCATTTATTTATTTTTTATCGTGGCAAGTCAATTATTCCAATGGAATCCATCCCAGTTTAGCCTTGCATCTATTAACTAACTATGGCATAAATGATATTCACTGCCTTTTGAATAAATTCCTGGCATCTCATTTGTTTGGGCTTCAAATGCTAGTTGTAAGAAGATAATAATGGAGCTTCATTGACTTCCCTTTTAATTGGTTTGATGGGTTTATTTTTAATGTATTTTTCTAACCTTACTTTTCTCTTTGATATATCCCTTTGCCCTGGAGATTGTTCAAGACATTCCATTGAGTGATCTGGCTGACACCTTTTAATTAACTAGGTATCGATTTGCTGTGATTGGCGCTGACCAGTTTGTTAATGTACAGCAGGATATGCGAAGAGGTCCAATCAGTCCACAGTTTCCTGCAAATGAGCAGTCAGGTGGATTAAACATGACAAAATCTCGTGCAATGCCCAATATGTATGGCCATGCCCCCTTTCCCAATGCATCTCCTGTAAGGCCTCCTCCCAGAATTTTTGGCCAGTCAGACCTTCCAGGCATGTCTTCTGTTGATGCATATCGCCAGCACCATGAAGTTACTGCACTGGTAATCATCTTTTACGTTCTTTTCAGCAGTGTGCATATGCATATTACTTATATCTATGCCTTTGTTATCCAAGAGATCAATTTGTTTAGTATTTTCTCTTTCAGATGTATTTATCTTCACATCAGAGAAAATATTTTGACTTGTGGTCATTTTAATGTTCATTTTTGGGTGTGAGCTTAGTATCTTACTGATAAAATTCAGCCTTGATTAAATTGGACCATTCCTGAAGATGGGAATAAATCTCAAATAAAAACCTACTATCCAAGTTGATCTACAAGATAAAAATTTCAGAAAACAAAAATATACATATCTTGGTTGTGATATGTATAAATCAAAATAGATGAAAATAAATTTACATGGGAGCACCTAAAGGGGAAATTGTTCTGTTGGTCTTGATTATTGTGTGATGAAATACATGAAAAGTGTGGGGAATGCATGGATTGAAGATCACTTTGTACATTGATATCATAATTTTTTATTACTGCGTATGTGGGCCTTGTTTATTTACTTGCCAGCTAATTTCTAGGTAGCATAAATCCAACCATACATGAAAATTTATTTTTTATTTATCTAGATCAGTTTGGCTGGTTAGAATATTCAGTTTAGAGTTCCCATTTGGAAAACTAGCCCAATGGTATTGAAGCTTGAATCTGTTGTGTGTGTGCGTGTGTAGCTTTGGGGGGGCATTGGTAGCTCTAAAAATATCCAAAATCATCAAGGGCCTGCAGTGCCACTGAGACTGTACGCTAGTTTTTGGTTTGGCAGAAATGTTTTCATTATACAAGCAACTTCGAATATGATCTAAATTTTCATTTGTGAACCATGAAAAGCAAAGTTGACTATTTAGAGTTAATAACTGTAGGAAGTAGTGATCTTTTGGTCCTTAGTCTGTACAGTTTTATGCTGGATTAGTTCCCAATTTCTACAGATTTTGTTATTGATGCAATTTGAATGCTTCTTATATAAGTGGTGATAATTCTTTCAAGTTCTTTCAAGTGTTTTGTCATGTCTATACTTTGATCTATGAACTTGCATATTTAGGGGGGCAATTCGGTATTTAAAATTCACTTTAGGCTTCCACATTTTTCCAAGTATCCTAAACATGTAATGCATATCTGTTTGTGAACGTTAGCAATGAATTTGGCCATTCAGTTCATGAAGGTTTTATGGACTCGTAAGCTGGCCTTCTGCTATTGGCATTTTACATGGACATTTTGTAGTGCAGGCCCATCTTTCCACCTGCTTATACGTTAGGTGTTAATTCTTGGTCACTGTTGAAGCTCTTGCATTTGTATTATCTTTGATGACATTTTCAATCATGTCTAATCTTTCTAGTTACACATTCCAATTTTCAAGGAAAATAGTACTGTAGGGAGAAATGTGGAGATTTTAAATTTTTGTTGAAAGATCAAGTCATGCTTTCTTTGTATGTTTTGCAGTAATGATTATCATGATTGCAGTTTTGCAGTTTGCCATGAGATAGGTTAGCTTTTCCTAGTTATGAATAATTGCTGATAATTGTTAATAATATGACTAGGGTGACAATGTTCCTGCTCCATTTATGACATTTGAGGCCACTGGTTTCCCTCCAGAGATTCTGAAAGAGGCAAGTATATCTTCCTTTTGAAATTGGATTCTTACAGAAACAAATTCACCTTTTTGCTCTCATTTTTTGTCATGGAAGTCTGGGGAAGTCTGGTTTATTTGCTGCTTTATTGTTTTTCTATTAACTGTCAACCACCCTTGTCTCAGATGCGATATTTGCTTCTTAGAGGGGCATATGTCGTATACTGTGCGATCATATTTGTGATTACACGGCAACTGCTCTGTCCTCGGGGGCTGCAATCCTATTGTTGGAGCCTTTCCTGTGGGCAAGTCTTTGGGAGGGTTGACCTTCTTCCAAACCACAAAATGTGGCTGGGGCTTCCTGCTTATTGAATCATCACTCGATTGCCCCCTTTTGCTGCCCTGAGTTGCTTAAGTAAGCAACTATATTTATGTAGTTTTTCCCCTTGTCAGTTTAATTTACAAATGCAATATATTGATTTGATTATTATTCATTTTCAAAAATTATGGGCATGCTCTTAGTCTGCTGATTAAGGCATTTTTGGTGTTCTGTTATATTGTTTGCAGATGCATTTTGCCGGATTCTCATCCCCTACGCCTATACAGGCTCAAACATGGCCCATTGCACTGCAGAATAGAGATATAGTGGCCATTGCCAAAACAGGCTCTGGAAAGACATTGGGCTATCTTATTCCTGCATTCGTCCATCTCAGACGGTGTCGGAATAGTCATCAGAGCGGTCCAACAGTTCTGGTTTTGGCACCAACAAGGGAACTTGCTACACAAATACATGAAGAGGCAATTAAATTTGGTCGTTCTTCAAGGGTTTCTTGCATAGTAAGTTTTGCTCGTTTGAGTGCATTTGATTATCTTGTATAACTATAAGGAGTTGGAGGAAACTGTATAGCACACCATTTAATTTTCATTTGGTTAGCACTTAAATATTTTGCTATCTGTTTATCCCGTTATAATGTCTGGTTGTTTGATTGGTATTCTGTCCATCTTGGCTTTGTTGCCTTTCTTATTTCATTTTTGTTGGTGATGTTGATATATCAGTGTCTATATGGAGGATCTCCAAAGGGCCCACAGCTTAGAGAAATTGAACGTGGAGCAGATATTGTTGTTGCAACTCCTGGGCGGCTTAATGACTTCCTTGAAATGAAGAAGATCAATTTCCGTCAAATTTCTTTCCTTGTGCTTGATGAAGCAGATCGCATGCTTGATATGGGTTTCGAACCTCAAATCCGCAAGATTGTTGATGAGATTCCTCCACGCAGGCAGACACTCATGTACACTGCAACTTGGCCCAAAGAGGTTAGAATGATAGCTGCAGATCTGTTGGTGAATCCTGTTCAGGTGAACATTGGAAATGTTGATGAGCTTGTTGCAAACAAATCCATCACACAGGTGATCATAAGAAGCTTTATGTTCTGGTTAATATTCCTGAAACTTAAGTGCTTGTTGATGCCTTCCAACTCGATTGGACATTGATGCTTGTTTTATCTACAGAAAGGCAAATGACTAACATAAATATTTTGGTTGCTCATATATTCTTTAGATTACATAATTCTTGCCTTAGAAAAGCTATAAATATTAGCTTCATCATATGATTCATATCTTTTTTTTCATTTTTGATGATTTTTGTGTAACAGTCATTTTGCTATTCCTACTATTCCTAAATCTAATTTTGAAAGCATGCGGCTGTTTGATTTCAGCAACTTCTCATATTTAATAGTTCCATTGTAGAACTTCGAACGTATAATGAATTGACTATTACTGTTGGTGTTAGAATTTGTTTCGGGGGTGGTGAGATTGAAGGTGCCTTGTCATGCACAACATTTTGTTCTTTTGAGTGTATTTGATTGTTGACTTTGGGATGCAGTTTGTAGAGGTTGTTCCACCTATGGAGAGGCAAAGACGTTTAGAGCAGATTCTTAGATCACAAGAACGTGGATCAAAGATTATCATCTTCTGTTCCACAAAAAGGATGTGTGACCAACTGGCTCATAGCATAGGGCGGAGTTTTGGTGCTGCTGCTATTCATGGAGACAAATCACAAGATGAAAGGGATCGTGTTTTGGGTCATTTCCGTAGTGGCAGAGCACCAGTCCTAGTGGCAACAGATGTTGCTGCCCGAGGACTTGATATCAAGGATATAAGGTGAGCATTCATTTTGCATGTTAATCCTATTCCGTTTTTTCCTTTTGGAGAAAGACAGGTTATACTTAATGGTTCATGCTGTATGTCTCAGTTTCCGATGGTTTGTTGAAAACCATATCTCAGTTGTTACTCTTTGTGTCCCAGGGTGGTAATCAACTATGATTTCCCAACAGGGATTGAGGAGTACATCCATCGGATTGGACGAACTGGCAGAGCTGGAGCTACTGGAGTAGCCTATACATTCTTCTCTGACCAGGACTGGAAGTATGCTGCTGATCTGGTGAAGGTTCTGGAGGGTGCAAACCAGTTTGTTCCACCAGTAATTCGGGAGATGGCAGAACGTGGGAGGCCAATTTACCCTAGGGGCCGTGGTGAGGTTGGCCGTTTTGATTCTGGTGCTGGGGGCAGGTGGGAATCTGGAGCTGGTCGTGCTGGCCGTGGCAGTGTCGGCAGCAGCTTTGGCGGTCGTGCTGGTGGCAGAAATGACACTTTTGGCGGTCGTGCTGGTGGCAGAAATGAAACTTTTGGTGGGCGTGGGGGCAGAGGACGTGGATTAAGCGGTCCCAGTGGGTCAGGTAGTTGGGGGCGGAATGATCGTGGCCTACATGACCGCCACAATAATTTTGATGGAAGGAGCCGATATGACAACCGCAGGGGAATTGGCGACAGGAGCGGGGACCGAAGGTATAGTCCAAGTCCTGAGAGGGTCCGATCATGGGGCTATGACCGAAGCAGGAGCCAGAGCAGCAGGAGTAGGAGCAGGAGCAGTAGGAGTCGGAGCTGCAGTCGGAGCTGGTCTCGAAGCAGGAGCAGAAGCCGGAGCCGCAGCATTGATAGGATTGATAGACCTCGAAGACGACCATCTATGTTTGATGCGCCTCTCGCGGCTCCTGGACAGGAGCTATCAGCACCTTTGGGATTCGTTGCTCCTATACCAGCAGCAGCACCAGCACGATATGAGGTCCCAGTGTTGCCTGGTTTTGATGCGAGCCAGATGTCCCCAATGTCTCCTGGACAAGACACTGGCGCCTTCCCTGAGATGAATCATGCTGTGGAAAGTGGCATTGCTAGACTTCCCGATTCTGGAGCTGCTGATCCAGGGCTTCATCCTTCAACAAACAACCTGTAATGTAAGTGGGTTATACTGGGAAGAGGAGAAGAGGGCATCTGGTTCTCTCCAGATGTAGCATTTAGCATCAATGATGCAGGTGATGGATGATGTTGTGCTGTTTCTCGTTTTGCCTGGGAACCAAAAAGGGATGGTAGTTCTGATGTGATAATTCTTGTTTGTTGATCTTGTCATGTATAATCCCATTTAACTGATAATGAGAGATCCATGTGAGCTTTCGGATTTTGTTTGACAATTTGGGGAAAATGTGGGCTTATGTTTTATATAATTAAAATGGCATCGAATGATATTATTTTTTTGAAAGTTTTATATGCCTCTGGAATCAATAGCATTGATATCCTCTTGATTTTTCGATATCTAGAGTTTTAACATTGTAGTTCTATGCAAAATAAACAGTCTTTCCGGGGGTGTGTACAAACAATCCCCCCAATTATTTTATGTTGGACCGGCAAGGCCCACTGCCAGATAATGTAGCCCACCAATTCTGCATCCTGGCCGTCCGTTTCACCCAACCAGTGCGTGTGTAGTGACATCAAAAGCCGTTACATAAAGACAATCCTACCCATAATCACAGACCCTATTTACTAACTGACAACGGCAAGGGGTCCTTCGAGAAAGGGCAGAAAGGAAACTTGGTACGACGGTGTGCGGGTTTATTTTCCTCTTCGAGTGCGAGCGCCGACGAACGCTTCCATTTCGAATCTCGTGGCTTCTCGCGTTCCATATGGCTGGCCTTCTTCGTGCTTTCTAGGGTTAGGGTTTTGGTAGCGTTTTCTCCCCCCAAATTCGATTCCATGGCGCATGGCTTTGGTTCTTTGATCCAGAGATCGCGCCAACGCTCGCTCCTCACACAGTTCTCTCATAGCTTCATGGCGTGATTTAGGGTTTCTCCGATTTCCCTCTTTTCTTCTGTAATTCTCTCTCTCTCTCTCTCTCTCTCTCTCTCGCTCGCTCTCTCTGTTGGTTGTGCTCGTGTTGTTCAGTTCATGGTTTTTGATAGTAGTTCTTGTTTTTGTGCGATGTTTTGCGGGTTGGTTGTTGTTCTGGTTAGATCGGATCTGGTTGATCTTGGCTTTCGAGCTTATACTGGTGATTTAGTGTTAAAAGTATTAAATTTTCAGTGTGTCGGGTGTTTTTGGCATAGATATTGTTGGTTAGGGTTTCCCTTCGGCCGTTTTGGATTAGTCTGTTTTCTTTGGATTTTTTGGATATGATCTTTTTAACATTATCGAGCTATCGCAAATGTGATTTGCTTTCTTCTGTTTTGTAATTTCATCGCAAAATGGTTCCTGATTTCCTCTCATTGTCTTCCTGTTCTTGTTGAATATGGGTTTCTCTGTTCTATTTGATAATGGCTTATTACTTTCATGCTGAAATAGCTTGGTTTTTCTAAGAGTTTCTTTTAATTCTCATATATTTGGAATTTCTCGTGGTTTCTTTGTGTTTTCATACAGTGGTTGCCGTGCTGGTATGGAGATGTTTGATGGTTCTGATAGCCTACATACCGACACATACATGGTACATGCCTGCTATTTTATTTTTTGTCTTACTCTTAGGTTTAACTTTCTCTAACAAAATGTTCTAAATTAGCCTATTTTGCAATACATGGTACATGCCTGCTATTTTATTTTGTCTTACTCTTAGGTTTAACTTTCTCTAACAAAATGTTCTAAATTAGCCTATTAAATGCAATTCTTGCAGTGTTTCCTGCTAGATGTAATATATTCACCTGAAAAAAGTTATTGTTATATTTCTGTGCTATGCCATTTGCCGTGGGTATCTTGGAATTAGAGTTGGGCCTTTGACAGTCTTGATCATTGTCTGTCACTTTGGCTTTCAGATACCTGGTCCTGGATTGAACCCACAGCTTGCAACTCCCCCGCCTTTTGAAGAGTTTGATTACATGGGTAATGAGACTGCACCAGAGCTGATTGTAGACCAGGGCCTATACTACCCTGCTGCTGCCAACTATTACGGATACTACTGTACTGGTTATAATCCAGACGTAGCCCATTTTTCCAAATTTTTTCCTTCATTTTTCAGAGATTGAATTTCTTTCATGTGTCCTTGGCAGGATTTGAATCGCCTAGCGAACTGGATGACCAGCAAAAGTTTTTAGGTGTAGATGGTCAAGATCTTCAGCCGGTGAGAAGCATATATTTGTTTTTAGTTGACAGGCTTTATCTGTTGTTTTTTAACTATTTTTTTCCTTATTATCTTTCTTTCATCTTCTTGCAGGGTTTGCAGACTGAAGGTGCTCCATATGTATATTATACTCCTAGCTATGAATATGTGCAACCTCCTTACAACCCTTACAATCCTTACATCCCCGGTGCAGTTGCTGGCTTTGACAATCAGTTTATAGGAACACAACAGTATCTTCCTAGTTCTTTATATCAACAACCTATTTCTCCACCTACTTATATCCCACTTGTTGTCCATTCAAGTTCAGATGTTATCCCAAATGGGTTTTCAGAACCTTTGATATCAGCCTGTGGTCCTTCAGTTACTACTAATAGACCTGATAGTGCTAACATAAAGTACACCCCAATTCTCGCTTCCACTAGCGCTGCTGCAAACTATCATAAATATGCTTCTGGTTATCCAGCACCACTGTCTTCCCTGTCTTCAGCTCAGCAATCTCAAGATGTGCCTAAACTATCTGATGGGCTGTTTACCAGTGCAACACATAACAAACAACCATCATCTTATGGAGTTCTTACATCCTCTGGCATCTACCAACATTCTCAGGTACTCGATTACAAAATCACACTCCTTTTCTCTTGCATATACATCATGGCTTTCACTCGATAGTCCTATCTTTAGAAATTAATCGGCTTGTAGGACAAACAGTTGATTATTGAATTAACTTGGCTAGTTTTAACTCATAATTGCAAGCCAAGGATCGTGGTCTTAACAACTTCCTACATTGGTATGGCTGTAATCTAACTTGAATTATGTGTCCTTACTGTCTTTCGTAACCAAATTTTTTTTGGGGTTTCTGTCTTTATATTCAGCCTCAGTCTGCGACTCATGCAACAAGTGACACCTCAAATGGTTGGCAGCTTTCTGTTGATAATCCGCTCAAAGGAACTGTGCTTGCTAGTAATGACTTCACAGACTATAGCTCCAGATCTCGTGGGTGGGCGAAGGCAGACAAGTTCAGGGGGGGAGCCCAATTTAATGGAGCTATGAACAATGGGGATGGGGTTCCTACTTTGTTAAATGATCAAAACCGAGCTCCCAGAACTACCAGCAGATCTAGTAGCGAAGGAACATCAGTCATCACGGTCAAAGCCTACAGGACCAAAGCTGGTCCTGATGATGCACAGGATCACATTGTTATTTGTGGGGATCAGTATAACATGGATGACTTTTCTCTAGACTACCCTGATGCCAAGTTCTTTGTCATCAAGTCTTACAGTGAGGATGATGTGCACAAGAGTGTAAAGTATAATATCTGGTCAAGCACTCCAAATGGGAACAAGAAGCTAGATGCTGCTTATGAGGAGGCTCAGAAGTTGTCTGCTGGCAAGCCAAGAACCTGCCCTGTGTTTCTGTTCTTCTCTGTGAGTGACCCTCCCTTTCATTTGGGTTCTTTTCTCTTGATTCTTTGTAGCAATGCTGACTAATGTTGATCTCTGTGTAGGTCAATGCAAGTGGGCATTTTTGTGGTGTTGCTGAAATGGTTGGTCCTGTTGATTTTTCCAAGGATATGGATTTCTGGCAGCAAGATAAATGGATTGGTAGCTTCCCTGTCAAGTGGCACATGATAAAGGATGTGCCAAATACCAGTTTCCGGCACATCATACTAGAAAACAATGAAAACCGGCCTGTCACTAGCAGCAGAGATACCCAAGAGGTAGGACATGTTCTCATTGTTGTTTTACCTATTTTATTGTTGAAATTTACATGTATATGCACTTGAATGTATCCACTTGGGGAAGCTAAGCATCACTGGCTTTTTATGTTAGCTTCTGTTTGTTCATTTTGTAGATTTCGTCTTTGACAGTTGGTTATTTGTCACTTACCCCCACCTCCACAACTTATATTTAAGACAGTAAGGTTGAATTTTTCGGAGGCAGTAACTGGGTGATAACTTGAATAACCAATTTTCTTATCATATTATGACTTCTCAGACAGTAATGTTGCTTCACCTAATTTCTTTTAGCTCTGGCATTCTTTTGGCTCTTCCTTGCACTTTTAATTTCTGTCATCAATATGGCATTCTGTTTCTCATTAACTCCCAAAAATATGGGATTTTAACCTGTGGCATGACTATGACCATCCTGGTATAGTAGTATAGGATAGTGTGTGATTCTATATCTTTGAGCACCTTATCACTGACCTCGTGTTCTGGCTTGCAGGTGCCATACCTACCAGGCTTAAGTATGCTGCACATATTTAAGAATAACCGCTTCAGGACTTCGATTCTTGATGACTTCATGTTCTATGAAGAACGGCAGAAAATAATGGTGGAAGAAAGATCAAGGCTAACTAGAAAAGGCTACAATTCTTCATTTGCATCACCAGTCACTGCTTCTTACAAGCCCAACAGTACTAATTCTCTGGCTCTGGTAGCAAGTGAGAAACAAGTTGAGCTAGCCAATGGTTCAGTCTCTGAACCCTTGGGAGCAGATGGAAATCAGCTGCATGTGACTGTAAACGACTTGCCCCACAATAATGGAGAACAACAAAATGGTACGGCTGTTAAGCCTCCAAAAGAAGTTGTAAAGGACCAGAAATTCCTTATCAGTAGCGGTGGAATGCAGCTGAATGGTGCAGCCAAGCATTTAGTGAAGGTTGATGAGGGACAACCTGATTGCTTAACAGATCAGTGTGCGAAAACGTCTGGAAATGAAGTTGAACACAATACTTCTCCAAAAGAAAATTGCTTAGCAGAGCAGTCTGCAAAAACTGAGAGCAATTTAATTGGGCATGGTGATCAGAACAAGGCTGTTTCTCTGAAAGTTAATTCTGTGGCTGAACCTGTTGATCAAGGGAATGAAAAATGTGAGCCAACATGTGTTAACGATGTGGATTCTGTTGTTAAAATTGGTACCCTTTCCATTGATACCAAGGGAGCTGGGGCCAGTCCCTCTGCTCCGAGGGTAAACAACAAGGCTTCAGCTGACATTGTTACTGTTGGTTCAATGCATATCAGAGTTGGTAAGAATGGCCAATCATCACTGATTGAGAAGGCTTGAACGTACAAAAATGGTGTCCTGATTTTTGGGGACTCAGTGGATTCTGATGCCTAGCCCCCACCCCCAACTGAATTCTTTAAAATGAGGAGTTGATATTGCTTTAATTGGACGGGTGAAGTTGGGGTTTGCAGCATCGAGTTAGCTGCATGTTTTGGTTGCAATGCTGAATTCAGGCCTCGTGATATTGTTTTGGTGCGAAGTCGGAAGTTTCTTTTTGTGGGAGAGTATGTATTGTTACTCTTTCCTTGTGTTGCCTCAAATAGTTTTCTTTTTGTGCTCGATTTTTGGTTGTTTTTTTTTTTTTTTAACGTGCAGAAGCAAAAATTATTTTGAAGGTTGCACAGGTTGTAAACTTTTTGCCTTTTTGATATTTTGCATATACAATAAGAGCTAATACAGATAATTCTCTCCACTTGTGCTTAAATCTACTAGGATCCATTGAGGTGTCAATCCGGGCTCTTTGCACACGGCCCGGCCTGGTTCCTTTTTTAATTTATTTTTTCTCCTCGTTATTCCCTCCTTGGGAATCTGGGTGAAAAGTTGGTGAATAAAACCAATGGGTGGTAGGAAGCTGTTGATTAATTTTTTTTTTTATAAAAATCTAAATTTACACTAGAATTTATACATAACCGGTACATTTTTTATTTTAATTTAACTTATAAAATTATAAATATTAATAAAAAAATATAAAAAATAAAAGTTAAAAAATATGGGTTTGTATTTTTTTAAAATAAAATATAGTTATCTATTTTAAAACGAATAAATAAATCTAAATATGAATATTATATAGATATATATTAAAAATTTATTTAAATTTTTATTTTTTACATATTTTTGAAATTTTCTGAAATTTTTATGTTTTTATAATTTTTTAAAAAAAATTACAAAATCTAAATTTTTATTATAAAAAAGATACCGTATTTGCCAGGATGTGTCACTATGGGGAGCCATGCTAAGTATGGTACACTAATTTTGGACCTACTTTGGATCACTAGAAGTTATTTATTGTATTTTTTTTATGGCAACTTAGTAAATCGGTTTAATAATCGAAATTGGTCAAAAATTTGTAAACTGAACTACAACAATAAGTAATGGTCATGGGTCAAACAAATAATCTCAACAACATGGCACCGTCTACAAAAACAATCGATAGGGTGTTAAGGCAGTAATCGCGAATAACATAAACATTTGAGGGCTTCCTTACAAAAAAATTCCCCGGGTTCCATTATTCTCTGAGGGCTTAATTGCTAAAAATGGCAGTAATCTCTTCGCTCGCTGGATCAATCTCAGCACGCCTGCTGCTGCCGTTCTTCTCTTATGGCGGCCATGGTGGCCTTCCCTGGATTGCCATTGCCGAAGCCATCTCCACCGGGAAGACGTCCTCGATTCATAGTTTCGGCGGCTGCGGTGGCCATCTCCAACTCCCAGACGCGGGAGCGTCAGCGACTGAAGCAGCTCTTCCACGAGGCGCGCGAGCGCTGCCGCACCGACCCCATGGACGGCGTTCCCTTCACCCTGGAAGATTTCCACGCCGCCCTCGACCAGTACGCTCCCGATTTCCCCGTCGGCTCAAAGGTCTCCCAGTTTGTTTGTAATTTTGAAATTTTTTTTTTCTGGCTACTTGTTGTGTGATCGGGAATATGGCCTCTGTTGTTTTGTTCTGTAAGATCTGATATGGGGGAACGTGGTTTTGCCTTCAACAATGATTTTATGTCAAATTTTAGATCGTTTTGCTTGTTGGTACATATAGGATGGAAATGTTGACTTGGGGTTTAGGACGATAACATCATGTTCAATTGGTTGATTTTTAGCAATTTCAAGAACATTTCTTTCATCGTTTGGGCCTAATAACTTCTGATTTTGCACGCCTTTTTTCACATCCAATTCATTGTTATTTCTGTTACTAGCGTATTAGTGATATCTACCTTGTCTCATAAATTGACCTCATAGTTGTGCAAACATTAACATTGTTATGCATATTTATGTAAAATAAAGTTGATTGGCCACTCTTCTCTTCCAGATTAAAGGGACAATCTTCATGACAGACGCCAGCGGTGCATATGTCCATGTTACAGCAAAAACATCTGCATTTTTACCTGTCCTGGAGGCATCCATTCACAAAATTAAGCATGTTACGGAGGTTGGTATTTATCCAGGTTTACAAGAAGAATTTATCGTAGTTGGTGAGAATGAGGAAAAAAATTGCCTGATTTTGAGCCTACGGTGGATTCAACGTGATCTTGCATGGGAAAGGTGTCGGCAACTTCAGGCTGAAGATGTTACCATCAGATCTCAGGTGGGAGATTAATGTTTAAAATAGCCTTTTCTTATATCCATGTTAAACACATGAGAGCAAATCATTTGAATCGCATTGCTGGAGGTTTTCCAATCATTTGAAACCCATGAACTTGTCTTTCGACTGCAGAATCCTTCAAAAGCATGAACATATCTGTAGCAGCTTCCTGATTTTCTGGAAATGCCATTGCTAGCAAACTTTATGAATTTCTCTGGCTTCATCTTATATTATTAAAAATCTCTTTTGTCTCTGGACAGATTTCATAGTGTTCTTAATTTTCCTTGCCAAAATCTACATAAGGAACAAAAAAACTATAAGTCTACTCTCTTGTTTTTTTTTATCTTTTTTGTTGTCTAGTGTTTACTTGTATCCTTCATCCTGCCTTTTCTCTCGATTTCTTCTTCATTCAAGTTATTGTGTTGCTTGTCAGTTCCTTGTAAGGGGATTCACATGATTGAACTCGTTCATAATTCTGTTATATTATTACAAACAATGCCGGCACAGTTGCTGAATTATAATGCTTGATTTCTTCTTATGTCACTCTTAGTCTCATTTAGTTTAATTTTTTTTAACCATCAAGAGTTGTTTATTTATTTATCATTTGTTGGAAGGAGATGAAATGATTAGCGAACACAATGAGCTTGCCCTTTCACCTGAAGAAGAAAACAAATATTAGTATTAATAGTGTTTAATATTGATCACAGGTTGTTGGTGGAAATAAAGGAGGCACTTTTGTTATTGTGGAAGGTATTGAGGGTTTTGTGCCATTTTCGCATATAGCGAAGGTTAGTTAACTTTTCGTTCTTAGACTCAACTAGTTTGAAACTTTGAAACATTTACTCTTGAGCTGATGTTCCCACTCCTTCCTGCTAATTTCGTGTACTCTTCTCATGCCTTTCCTCTGCGAAAAGTTTCCATTACCTCTCGGATAATTCATTGTCTTTTGCCAGTTTTCTGCCAGAAATCATCACTGGATGAATTTCTCAACAAAGAGTTGCTTCTGAAATTTGTGGAGGTAGATGAAGAACAATCCAAGCTTGTTCTCAGCAATCGAAAAGCAGTAGCTTCCAATCAACCACAGCACAGAATTGGATCGGTAGTTATAGGGACCATCCAGAGTATTAAGCCATTTGGTGCTTTTGTAGATATTGGTGGTGGAATGAGCGGTCTTCTTCATGTTAGCCAGATTAGTCATGAACGCATGTCGGACATTTCTTCACTCCTACAACCTGGTGACACCATCAAGGTAATGGAGGAATATATCTAATTGCTGCTTCTTTTTCTATTGGACTCCTTTCCATAAGAGACATCAAAGTATTCCTATTGAAGGCAATGGTATTGAGTCATGACCGTGAAAGAGACCGTCTGAGTCTTTCTACAAAAAGACTAGAGCCTACACCTGGTGACATGATTCACAACCCAAAGCTCGTATTTGAGAAGGTATGAGAAATATTTGGCAAGAAAATGAAAAACATTTGGGTTGTCATTGCAAATTGTGTACTGTAGGCGGACGAGATAGGCCAGGCTTTTAGGCTTCGACTAGCTCAAGTAGAGGCTATTGCTGGCAATGGGATGGTCAGGCTTCAGCCTGAGGTAATCGCCATCATGATATATAGGGAGCGAGGAGTTGTCCAAATATGTTTTCTAGTTCTAATAGCAAATAACAATAATAATAATGTTCAAATTGAAAAACTCGATACTTGATTATTTTTGTCTCTCGCAGAGTGAGTTGGGCATCAGCTCGGAGGGGATTTTAGGGCCGCTTGCGCGAGAAGGTTTGATTATGTAATGTATGGAGTTTCTTGTTCGAAAATTTCTTTCCAGTGGCCTCCAGATTGATCCGTTCCAGCCTCGTCTCGTTGCTCAGCGGGCTCATCTCCCTCGCCGTTTTTCAAATGTTCCGAGGAAGATGACTCTCTTTGAAGTCAGTCATGTTGTGCGGCGCTCGGAATGCAGTGCAGAATGCTGTCCATTATTCAAGTTCTCTGAATCTTTTTTCACCATTTTACAACTAATCTTTCGTTTTATGTGTTGGGAGGCGATTATGTTTGTACCGTGTCATATATGAGTTTTATGACTGACGGTTACAGATGAACCCTTTTTTTTTTTTTTTCTTATCTGAAGATATGCAAATTAGCAAAAATATTTTTTGAAAAAAAATAGAGAAAATGAGTCGTGGATTTTGCACTCCATATTTCACGTAATTTTGGATAGAGAATTACGCAAAACCGCATTCAAAGCATTCAAAGCATTCGAGTGAAGAATTCCGCCAAAGCAAACAACACCATCTTCTCGCAAAGAAAAGAGCAAAAACCCGGAGATCCACCTGACAATTGGGCGTCTTCACCTCCTCCCTGTGCACCGTCACCGTCAGCACCCTGTTAATTTTTGAAATGTTGATATTTGGTTAGGGCTGAAATTAAAAATATGATCACCTAATTTCAAACCGGTGAAATTAATTTATATATATATATATATATATTTATTTATTTATTTATTTTAAAAATATATAAATATATATATATAGTAAACCCCAGCTAGATTAATTGAACATGAATGGACAACAATATTCCATTCACTTGAATCCCACGAGCAAAGACCTGACAAATAAGAAATAGATAGAGGACTAAAATACATTCACCTTCTCGGTCGAAGAACACCCAGATAGTTCATGCAAACTGTCTACCTGTGTATGACATGTGCACTTTACATCCTTGCATGAAGCCCCAGGAGTTCCCAAAACCAAATGGAACAAATGATTCCATCAAGCTGCAGGCGACCATCAACATGGAATCGTTGTAGGCTGACTATGAATGCAAATCCATGGGTATTATATAAGAAAATAACAATATCTTAAATATCTAATCAGTAATAGACGTCATGCGATGCAATCACATTTGACTGCTGAAAACAGTGCATAATAGAGCTTAAAACATGCCAATCAACAGTGAGAGATGAGAGTTTGCAAAAATTAATATAATAAAGGTTGCAATGCTAGCAAAGCAGCAGTAACTACATCAAAAGACCCATGTTCATCTCACATGCACATCCATAAATCAGTAATTTTAACAACAAAAACAAAAAATAACTAAAAATTTAAGCACATAAGCAGTTCTATGACTCAATCTATCAAAAATTATACGAGACTTCATAAAAACCCCCCGCTGACTCAATCAGAAATAGGAAAAACTTGCAAAATGCAAATGTTCAAATATCAAATTCACCAATCCACTAATCCGTGAGGCCTAGTGCCCAACCCCCCGCTGCTAGCACCATTTTTTGTCGAAGTGATTGGCAGTAGCTGCAAGCCCCATTTTTTATCCGACGACGGATACTTGGGCAACAACTTCATGTACATCTCGTACGTCGCCGACCATCCCATCACCCAAACCTTTCTCTTTCCAGCAACCATCACCGTCGTCACCTCCGCATTCATTCCACTCATCTCTTCACTCTCCACCAAACCCCTTCAAATCCCCCACAATCACCGCTACCGCCATTCCCTCCGCCACGGCCACGGCCACCGTGTCCTCCACTCGCCCACCATTCCATGTAAGAAATTCATGGAACATGCCATTGATAATCCAGAAACATTCATGTTAGATCTTTGAGAAAAATGAAGAACACGGAAGCGTACCTGATTCCATTGGGTAGATTAATGAAGCCTGAAATCCGATCAAGTCCACTGCGCTCCGGCTGCGAAGAAGGCGAAGTCACCGGAGGCGGTGCTTAGGAAGAAGATGGCGGCGCTGGAGGAATTAGGTTTTGGGAGGAGGTCTTCTGACTGTTTGGAATTTGACGACTGATGGATGTCACTCAGGGTTTTCTCAATCCCTCTTTCTTTATATACCAAATTCCACAGTCAGGGACCACACCAATAAATCTTAATGGGTTAACCATACCCATAAATCTTAATGGATTAATTGTTAATCAGTCCATCAATAATTAACAATTAAACCCCAGGAATTCTACACATTTATAATTCAGCCACCACACTTATATTTTAGATGACAAGGACCCTAAATTAAATAGATCACCTCAATTTGGTCCTTATACCATATAATAGAAATATATATACAATAACTTCATGCAATACATGTACGTCTACATGTCTTTATGCATAAATGTACATGATTTATAGTCCAAATTCTAACAATCTCCCACTTGGACTATATATATAACCATGTACATATAACTTCCATTGTATATACATCTCTACATCTTTAATGTGTGCACAACTAGAAAAAGTCATCTAAACCGATTCCGTCCATTAGCCTCACTAACACAAGGACCAAAGAGGCAGTCGTTGCTATTGTTTGCAACTAAACCCACATTAATCTCATGTATCAATTTAACTAAATGACACAAATCAAGTGTGGATGTGTAGCATGGAAATTACATGTAATGTGATCTGCACATGCCTATTTCCAACTGGTCCAACTTTAACCAAATGACATCAAAATTCAGAGTAAACAATGAAAGCTGAAAATAACTGAATAATTAATTAATGTCATGACATTAAGTACAGTACCAAGCATAGAGAAAAACACAAACTCCCACTAAACCAAATGGCATCAAATGGAACAACACCCATATTTGTAACATGATCATGAAAGGCCTTGGGTGCTAATGCCTTAGTGAGCAGATCTGCAATCATAGAGTTTGTTCCCACATGCTCAATACTAATTAACCCACTCTGAATTCTTTCCTTCACAACAAGAAACTTAATATCTATATGTTTAGATTTCGAAGAGCTCCTGTTGTTATTTGAGTACAAGACTGCCGCTCTACTGTCACAGTACAACTTAAGTGGCCTTTCAATACCATTAACTATTTGCAGTCTTGAAACAAGGTTTTGCAGCCACATTGCTTGATTAGATGCCTCATGACAAGCTACAAATTCAGCCTCCATAGTGGAAGATGCAACGAGTGTATGTTTGGCACTCTTCCATGAAACTGCACCTCCAACTAGCAGAAAAAGATAGCCAGATGTCGATTTACGACTGTCTTGGCATCCAGCAAAATCGGAATCAGAAAACCCAACGATGTCAAGTCTATCCGACTTCCCATATGTGAGCATTAAATCCTTTGTGCTTTGTAAGTATCTGAAGACTCTGTTGGCTGCTACCCAATGTTCTCTTCCTGGATTAGCTTGATATCTACCAAGCATTCCAACAATATATGCGAGGTCCGGACGAGTGCAAACCTGCGCATACATAAAGCTCCCTACCGCTGATGCGTAAGGAATATTTTCCATAAACTTGGAATCAATATCAGTTTTGGGACACTGGTTCAAACTAAATTTATCTTCTTTAGATACGGGGGGTATCATGTGGCCTGCAATTTTGCATGCTAAATCGTTTTAATAGACTTTCGATGTAACCCTTCTGTGATAATCCTAAAACTCCTCGTGAATGATCACGATGAATTTGGATCCCTAATACGAAGGATGCTTCACCAAGATCTTTCATTTTAAATTGTTCCGAAAGAAATTTCTTGGTTTTTCGAAGCAGTTCTACATCACTACTAGCAAGCAAAATATCATCCACATATAAGATTAAGAAAACAAATCTACTCCCACTGAACTTATGGTATACACAATATTCAACAGGGTTCACTTTAAACCCAAATGAGAGAACAACCTGATGAAACTTTTGATACCATTGACAGGAAGCTTGCTTAAGCCCATAGATGGATTTCTTAAGTTTACAAACCAATTGGCTAGATTCGTTGGAATCCAACCCCTCCGGTTGTAACATATAAATTGTTTCCTCAATGTCTCCATTAAGACAAGCGGTCTTTACATCCATCTGATGTAACTCAAAATCAAAATGCGCTACAAGTGCCATGATGATCCTAAAAGAGTCTTTCGAAGAAACTGGAGAGAAAGTCTCTTTATAGTCAATGCCTTCCTTTTGGGTGAATCCTTTGGCGACAAGACGAGCTTTATATCTTTCTACATTACCTTGTGAATCCCTTTTGGTTTTGAAAATCCATTTACAACCAATAGGTTTCACACCTTCAGGCAATGAAACAAGATCCCAAACGTCATTGTCTTTCATGGATTGCTTTTCCTCACCCATGGCATTAATCCACTTTTGAGAGTTGGAACCATTGACTGCTTCATGGAAGGTGAGTGGATCCGCTCCCTCTAAGCCAATGTTATTCTCATGTTCCTGAAGAAAAACAACATAATCATCTGAAATTGCTTTTCTCCTTTCTCTAGTGGATCTTCTTAAAGGCACAGGCTCTTCTTGAATTTGAGTATGTTGAGTTTGATCCACATTTTCCTCATGTATAATGGATTGAGGAATAACTAGATGATCTTGATGAGTTGGAAGTTCAGCATTGTCTTGGATTTGTGCCGGATGTTGTTGAATCATGTTAGGAATGAAAACTTGATCATGATCAACAACTACTGTAGAAAAAGGAATATTTTCCAACTCCTCCTCAAACACAAAACCTTTAACATTATCTTCCCCCCCAAACTCAACATCCTCAAAGAACCGAGCATTTCCCGTCTCAAAAAATGTTCTGGTTTTAGGATCGTAGAATTTAAATCCCCGTGATCTTTCAGCATATCCTACAAAATAACTACTAACAGTTCTTGCATCCAGTTTCTTTTCATTTGGCTTATAAGGCCTTGCTTCAGCTGGACATCCCCAAACTCGTAAGTGCTTTAAGACAGGTTTCTTATCCGTCCATAACTCATAAGGGGTTTTGTTAGCAGCTTTTGTAGGAACTCTATTGGGAATATACATTGCGGTCTTTAATGCATCTCCCCATAGTGAGTGAGGTAAAGTTGTACGACAAATCATACTTCGTACCATATCCTTAAGTGTTCTATTTCGTCTCTCAGCTACACCATTCATGTTCGGAGAACCCGGCATGGTGTATTGAGGAACGATCCCACACTCACTAAGAAATCTAGCAAATGGACCTGGACGTTGTTCACTTGATCCGTCGTACCTTCCGTAGTATTCACCACCACGATCAGATCTTATAGCTTTAATTGATACACCATGTTGGTTTTCAACTTCAGCTTTGAACAACTTAAAAACATCCAATGCTTGTGATTTCTCATGAATTAAATATAGGTAGCCATATCGAGAGTAATCATCAATGAATGTGATAAAATATTGTTGACCATTCCAAGAAGCTGTAGGGAACGGTCCACAAATATCTGTATGTATCAAGTCTAAGACTTCCTTAGCTCTCTCAGCTCCTTCTTTGCTCTTATTTGTAGTTTTTCCCTTTATACACTCAACACAAATATTATGATATGAATCATCAAGATTTTCAAGAATTCCTTCTGACACAAGTCTGTCAATTCTCCTTTTAGAGATATGACCCAAACACTTATGCCATAATTTAAAGGAATTTTCATTTGAAAATTTGCGTTTAGTGCCTTTTGTTTCAGTATTATAGGACTCACTGTATGAACTTTCTATATGAAGCAAATAAAGGTTGTCATTATCAATTAAATGACTGGTTCCATACAACACAGAATTAAAATAGATATCGCATTTTCTATTACCAAATGAACAAATAAATCCTTCTTTGTCCAAAATAGAAATTGATATCAAATTCCGTCTAAAAGACGGTACAATAAATGTGTTATTTAATTCTAAATAAAAACCAGTACGTAATAACAACCGAAAAGTCCCAATGCCCACAACTTCAACCCCTTTTTCAGCTCCCATATAGATGTACTTCTCGTCATCATTTGGCTGTCGGGAGTTCAGGCAACCCTGCATAGATACACTTATGTGAGTTGTGGTAGCCGAATCCAACCACCAAGTATATCTAGGTACTGAAACTAAATTAACTTCTGAATTAACAAGAGCAAAAGATGTACCTTTCTTCACTCGCCAAGCGTGAAATATGGCACAATCTTTCTTAAAATGGGAAGAGTCCTTACAAAAGAAGCATTTCTTTTCCTTATGTCCCTTGGACGTATTTTTCTGCTTCTTTTGCAGTTCCTTCACCGCAACATCTTTAGTTTTTCTCTTCTTGCCTTGTCCGTAAGAAGATGATGCCAAATGAGCACTCTCGGTTTTATGTTGTTTCATCCTGTCTTCCTCTTGCACTAAATGAGAAATGAGCTCATTTATTGTCCATTTCTCCTTCTGACAATTATAGCTCACTTCAAATTGACTGAATTGCGGAGGAAGAGAAATCAACACTAAATGAATGAGCAAGTTTTCCGAAAGCTCTAATTTTAGTGTTTTTAATTTTCCTGCAAGATTAAACATTTCGAGAATATACTCCCTTATGTTTCTGTTACCCTTGTACCTCATGGAAACAAGTTTTCTTAAGGCTGCACTTATTTCCGCCTTATCGCTTTTCATATAGCGCTTTTCAAGGGTTTCAAGTAACCTTTTAGCATCAGTCTCCTCAGACATAGTGTCCAAAAACGTCTCTGGGATAGCATTTTTCATTATCATTAGACTCAAGCGGTTAGAGCGTTCCCACCTCTCAAAAGTTCTCCTAAGAGGTGCAAGACGTGGCTCCCTCAATGCTAGGTCAAGTTCCATACATCCCAAGACTATAGTTACCTTAATTTTCCAAGTCTTAAAATTGCTTCCATTGAGCACTGGAATGCCATTGATATTGGCAGTGACAGCAGAATCATTCACAAAGTCAACTGAAAGAGAACAAAAATTCAAAACACAATCTGCTCATGAAAAGAAATTAAGTCTCATCTCAAGATATCTAGCACAACATTGAAATTAAGTCTTTGGACAAAATTCAATTTGTAAGTGGTACTCTTAGTGTGGCAATCAAATATTGACAATAAAGTCCTGTCAAATAATAAGCCTTTCTTTGGACCGACTTATTACCCACATGGATAAAACCAAATAATTGTCACATATTTATCACCACAAATATGCTTTAATTTCGGCCAAATAATAACCTTCCTTTGGGCCGGTTATTACCCGCATGAAACTTCAAGCATGTAATACCTTCCTAATATTTTTCAGTTTAATTCAATCTACACAATAGAGGTTACTTTGGCAACATATTGCTTGAACCAAATTAAATAAAAAATATTAATAACTGAATCCATCATTTGAATTAAACCAAAACCATAATCATCTTCTCCATCTTCAAACCCTAATCGCCGCCGCCGCCGCCAGGCCCACGCCGTCCGGCCGCCCCGACGCCACGCCGCCGTCTCCGCTGCCGGCCGCCGCAGCCCGAGCCGCCTGCGCAGCAGCACTCCAGCGAACCCGCGCGCCGCCGCAGCCCGAGCCGCCTGCGCAGCAGCACGCCAGCGAACCCGGCCTACGCGGTCGTGCGCACGACGCCGGCTGCTCCCGACGAGTCCATGCTGCCTGCACACGACGCCCGCTCGCAGCAGCGCCGCACGCTGCCGCTGCACGCCGCCGCTGCCGGACCACACGCCGCCGCCTGCGCTGCCAGCCGCCGGAGCACAGCGGACGATCGGGAAGAAGATGGAGATTTTGACAAGTTTAATTCTAATTTTCTATTCTCAAAAAACCCAACATGAAACCTGGCTCTGATGCCAATTGTAAGAAATTCATGGAACATGTCATTGATAATCCAGAAACATTCATGTTAGATCTTTGAGAAAAATGAAGAACACGGAAGCGTACCTGATTCCATTGGGCAGATTGAAGAAACCTGAAACCCGATCAAGTCCACTGCGCTCCGGCTGCAAAGAAGGCAAAGTCACCGGAGGCGGTGCTCAGGGAGAAGATGGCGGCGCTGGAGGAGTTAGGTTTTGGGAGGAGGTCTTCTGACTGTTTGGAATTTGACGACTGATGGATGTCTCTCAGGGTTTTCTCAATCCCTCTTTCTTTATATACCAAATTCCACAGTCAGAGACCACACCAATAAATCTTAATGGCTTAACCATACCCATAAATCTTAATGGGTTAATTGTTAATCAGTCCATCAATAATTAACAATTAAACCCCAGGAATTCTACACATTTATAATTCAGCCACCACACTTATATTTTAGATGACAAGGACCCTAAATTAAATAGATCACCTCAATTTGGTCCTTATACCACATAATAGAAATATATATACAATAACTTCATGCAATACATGTACGTCTACATGTTTTTATGCATAAATGTATATGATTTATAGTCCAAATTCTAACATTCCAATCCTCAATTCTCGCCACCTTCCCCCCCTAAAGCTCCGCAGGCATGATTGCAGCGCTCTACTGCTCCACCGCCCCGTCTGCTGCAGCTCTACCCTCACACCGGCCACCATCGTGGCCCTAATACCTGCGCCACTGTACAGATTGAAAAATGTCAGAATTCTAGCGCTGGTTGGCCTGCAAGTGCTTGATCGCGGACACGAGGGAGATAGAGAAGGGAGTCTCGTGTGGAAGGAGGTGACCAAAAGGGGAGGAAAGGAATTACCGAATTTAGCCTTCTGATTCCATCGATTCCGAATTTAGCCTTTGAGTTTATTTAGAATTGCGAATTCCTCTTCGTTAGAGGGAGACTCGAAAGTTACCGTCCCCAATTCTCCCAGTTACTCCAATTCCGGCTTTTCAGAATTGAAAACAAGCTCTAGCAAATATTCGCAGGCAAACGATTTATGAAAAAAAAAAATAGAGAAGGTCTTCTTATTATTCAGTAATTTCATAATGGCATCTCCGTAATTATCTATCCCTCTGAGCCCTATATCCGAACTTTTCTAACTTTTCCCAAAAATATCCAACTGCACGCCGGAAATAACTGGCGCAGAAGATGTCCTTCGGGCTCCTCCGCGTAGGACAAGATCGCAACCGCTCCCTGTTTAGTATCACAATCTCGAGATGACATCAATGGATAGTGTTTCGTCTTACGAGTCCCAAGTAGGCCATGTCCTTCCGCTGTCTATAAAAAGGACCCACCGCCCAATCCGGACCACCCTCTGCATTTTCATCGAACCGCTCCAACGTTCATGTTCCATTTCTCTTTCCAACAGATCAGCTCTTCTTTCCATATTTTCGTTACCAACAAGTCCCTCTTTTTTTCATCCAAGTCCAATTTCTTCCTCTTTTCTGTCATTCCGGTCCCTCCCGTCCCTGGCCCGCAGGCCTCTCCTTTCCCAATGGCCATCGCCGCCGCGAGACCCTGCTCCCGGCTCCTCTTCGCCTGCGCCCCAACACCTCACCTCCTCCAAAGGAATCCGCCTTTCTTCCCTAAATGTCCCAGCCGCCCCGTTTCCTGCGTGGCCGGCGCTCGCCGCATCTCCACGACCGCGGAGCCTCTCGCCGGCTCTAAGCCCTCCCTCCAGAACCACTACATCCAAGGCCTCCCCGTCAAACCGCTCGAGTTCCAGCCTCTGAAAGAAGAGAGTGGAGGGTCGGGGAAAGAGAGCAACGTGGGAATCAAGCAGAGAGAAGAGTCCGCGGCAGAGAAGGAGGCGTGGGCGTTACTGAGCACACTGTCATTCCACATCAGAGAGTACTATTGGGTCGAGATGAAGAAGGTCAATGAGATATATTGCTACAAAACAGAAGAATACCATTATGATGCCACTAACAAGTTCAATATCTACCCTGAACAAATACCCTGCTGTCTTTGTGATTGGATTTCAGAAGATGGAGGCTACCCGATTGGAAACCTACAGCCACCTCACATGGACTTCAGGTTCTTCGCACTCGGTAATTTTTGGGCCATCATTTGATATTTGACCACTGCAAGACAAGCTGAGGGCATCCTCAATCTTTTTGAAGACAAATGGGATGATCTTATTGGGAACATGCCTCTTAAAATATGCTATCCTGCCTTGGAGTACGATCAGTGGCGTATTATTACTGGCTGTGATCCAAAGAAAATGTGAGCTTTTTTTTCCTAATGTATATACCTATGTGTCGTTTATTCGTGTTTTTACATAAATATATACTTGAGAACATGGGAAGTTTAACATTAATAACTAATAATCTGAAGATAATTATATCTGATGAGATTCATATGGTTTGCAGCCCTTGGTCATATCACAATGGTGGATCTTGGCCCACAATGCTATGGCAGGTATAACTAAGTTACGAGGGCTTTTACAAACTGATACATTTGCTTGGTGCCTCAGTTCACACTGGCCTGGATCAAAACGGGAAGGCCAGAATTAGCCCAGAAGGCTGTTGCGTGGCTGAGAAGAAGCTTTCACAAGATCAGTGGCCAGAATACTACGACATGAAAAAGGGAAGATTCATTGGGAAACAATCGCGGCTTTACCAGACATGGACAATAGCCGGATTTCTGACTTCCAAGATGCTCTTGGAGAAGCCACAACTGGCCTTCATCCTGACATTCGAAGAAGACCTTCAATTTCTTGAGGGCTGTGCCTGCAGCTTGAGCAAGAGTGTTCGCACCAAGTGCTCCTGTTCCGCTGCTAAAGCACAGGCCCCTGTTTGACTCCGTCCATCTTGCCTTCACGCTGTACGGTAGAAGAATAAACACTACAAAGTACAAAACATCTCATCCCACTTGGAGTAGTTGAGGATCAGATTTTTACTCGTACAAGTTCATCCCCGCCATGACTGAACTCCTTGTTTTTGCTGGAGCTCATTGTTGCGCCAAAATTGTCACTGAAAATTTGTGTCTGCCCAATGGAGAGCGGCTGATATTCCTATGTTTGTTAAGATCTGTAAGATAAGTAATGGATGTACTGTTTTTTTATTGGTTTGTAAATTTGGAACTGAAGTATATTGGGCCCTTCAGTTCAATGCTTACTGTTCTTCATATGTACAAACTCGGACACTAAAATGACAATATTTCCATTTGGATCAAGCGTAAGCCTTTGTGACTCCAATTTGAAGTGGGACTATGTTGATCCGCACTGAAAATATTTTCATGTTAAATCTACTTTTCATGCCTCCCCCTGGTGGGGAATTTTCTTGCTGCAATGTGAGCTACATATGCCTTAAATTTTCGCTCTCCTCATCAACGTTGGCACTTGGCGCACGCTGTGCAACTCGTCAACAGTCCGCTACTTACACTACCGTCCTTCACTGATCTGCTGTCTGTGGGCCGCATGCGTTGATGAAGAAGATATAGAGACTCCATGTCGCAGTGACTTGAGAGATATCTATCATTAAATCAACATCATACTAATAGTAATACATACATGCTACAACAAAATTTGCATTGCACGAGCAATGGCTGCTTCTGAAGAACCCGAATACATACACGCTACCGAATCTCCAAACCGGTGTTCAATTCTTCGCCATCTACTCGGTAGAGGCTGAGCCGGTTGCACCCCAGTCTAAGCGAGTACATTGCCTTCTTGAAGTCTCCCCAAGTGAAGGACTTGTATTGCCGCGGCGATCCGGATGTTACTGTCTCTGGGAGTGGCGAGATCCTCGCATGAACTGGCGGCGCTCCGAAGTAGATCGTGGAGAATCTCGAGCAGTAGGAGTTTGCCATCGCTCTGTGTTTCACACTGACCAACCTCCCATTCGATATAGCCTGGAGGACATCACCGACAATGACATAGAATGCTTTGGGGTCGGGCGGCGCAGGGACCCAGACTTCTCCCTCCGTCGAGGGCACGACGAACTGCAAACCTGGGACGTCGTTGGACCGGAGGACAGTGAGGATCTGGGGGTCAGAATGCTCCCCGAAACCGACCCGATCGCCGGCCCGGTCCTTGCCATTGCTGCTGCTGCATGGTGGGTAGTGATTCAGTCTCAGCAGCGAGTCATTCTCGTTGTCCCTTATGAAACCGCTAATAGCTTCTCTGTTCTCCAGGCCAAGTTCTTCTCCGAGCATGTCCAGGATCTTGCATGTCAGGTTCCTTATTGCCTGAGCATATCCATTCACAACAGAGCTGCACAATCGCAATGCACGCAGTATCATTAGAAACGTGAAAATTTCCAGGAAATTTGAACAAGATCCGGTGTTTCGGGGAATTTGACAAGGCGAAAAACGCGAGACACGTCTCTAGTTGTTTTCAATGATTTGTCGGCGAGTCGACTATCGTTTTCAGAACTAGGATTGATGAGATTACTCGAATCATACTAACAAGATCAGGGGCTAAATTGAAACTGTCATCTTTGAAAACAGGAGAATCTTGAGAAATTATTTATGTAATAAAACTTTATATATAACTATTTATTCATTATTATATGTTCTATTCGAGTTGAGCGGTGAAACAAGGAGTAAGAAGCAAACCTGAATCTGGTCGGGTTCTTCCTACAAATGGTTCTAGCTCGCTGCGAGACTGCGGCCGGATTCGTGTGAAGGAGAAGGTACTCCAGCTCGCCGGCGTCGCCCTCGAGACCGATGTTCCTTACACCGTAGCCGAGCGGGGTCGGCGGCCCTGCCAACTGCTTCTCACGCCCATTCATGGCAAAAAACTCCGTCGCCGCCTTCTCCATGTCAACTATAACGTTCTCCGGCAGGCCATGGTTGACCACCTTGAAGAAACCGAACTCCTCACAGGCACGAAGAACAAGCCCTGACACTCGTTCCCGCCGCCACGAGAAGTCCACCACCGGAACGTCAAGCTCCCGGACTCTTTGGGCAGCGGGAGCCGCCGACAATGAAGCAACCACCATATTGCAATATGCAGCCGTACGTGGAAGGAGATTGCAAGATAGGAAGAGAGTAGTAAGAAGCAGCATGTATATATAGAGAGAGAGAAGGAAGGAGGAGGTTGGCTTTCTTTGTATATTTCAAATAAATTTTTTTTGGTTGTTTATATGCGTTTGGGATAAGGAGGTAAAGGATTGGATTGGTTTTTTTGAGTTTTTTTTTTCTTCCTATTTTTTGGGTTTTTGAGCTTGTCCAATCTGGTTGGATTTTGTTGGGCTAATTTGGAGAGGATGAGGTGGAACTACACCAATTAGAGCTGGCTCATAACGACTTGATTGGTGTCATGTTGTCCTACAGGCCGAAGACATCTCTTGATTCTCTTCTTCTCCTTTGATTTTTGATTTTTTGATTCCTTGTTTCTGTTTCCTCCGTATTGATCACTTTGGATTGTGTTCGAGTTAATTCTGGAGACCAAGTAAGAACTGGGGAAACAGGCATGTTGATTACCATGCAGCAGGACACACCGTCACTCAAAATCCCGTCAATTTGCTAGGATTTTACAATTACCTCCCAATTATTTTTGTTAATCATAAATATTTATTTCTATTTTATGTCATCGCCAGACAACAACACGACCATTGCTTATCGGTTCGCGAATGCAAACTTTTCTTACATGCAAACGTTTGCATAAATAGGTATTTTTACGAGGACGTACATGCAAAATTGTCCTTCTAAATCACATGTAATAAATCTTGTTTAAAGGTGGGGATCATCTCCAAACAGTTGCAAAGCACATGTCCTAAGGAGACGCACAAGTGGGGTTTATCCCCTAACGACCGATTTAGCTCCCAACATATGGAATCAATCCTTCTAATTGTTCCACGTGGCGGGGCCGCAGCGCTCTCGGAAGCCGCAATCAACTAATTACATGTACTAATCGCGCATTGCATCAGGGATTAAGCATCAATCCGGAGTGATGGGGACAAAACAATGGAAGAATAATGAATTCTCCGATAAGTTACGACCATATGCCTCCTCTATATTCCATTAAACCACGTTATTTGCTAATAATAATCCAACACAATCATCACAATTATGATAATCACATCATTATGATCATAATTTTTTATAATTATTTATAATTATTTATACTAATCATCGAGTCAGAATCTGGTCAGAAATTTTGAATATCAAAAAGAATAATCAGTTGTATATTTACATAAAATATTGTTAACAATTATTGTCTTTCCGAGGTTTGTTTCTGAAAACGTTGAAAGTAGACCGCAGCAAAGTAGCCTTAGGCTGTGTTTGGAATGTGGTTAGGGACCAGGTTAATTGTTTTTAGATTTTTTTTTTTTAAAAAAATTAATATTTATTATTTTATATTATTATTAAATTAAATTATTATAAAAAATTAAATAATTTTTTGAACTTTAAATTATTGAAGTTTTAATTTTGATAAAAAAATATTAGTTTACAAAAGTGATTCATTAGTTTTGGCCTTGACATTGACCTTGACCGAATGGACCCTAAATTTGCAAGGAATTAAAGTCGCATAATAATAGAGAAGCCGTACCGTTTCATTAGTCGTCTAAATTATTTTTAGCTGTTAAGTACGATTCAAAATAGTAACAGGTCATATTTAATATGATCCGTGAGCTTCGACAGGGTTCCATTTTTTGTTAAAATATATAAATAAAATTACATAAATTATAAAAAAAATATTAATTGATTATATTTTAATTGGTTAAATTTTTTATTTTTTATTAAAGAGACATGGGTTCAAATTTTGATAAAGAAGACTTTTTTAAAAAAAATAAAAAAAAATATACATATTAAAAAAATTTTAAAAAATAAATAAAAATAGACTTTTGATTTGAAAAAAAAAAAAATATATGAGCTGACCTTACGGGCTGGAACAAGTTAAACTGAACCGACGATTCTTCCGTTTTCGTCCTCGTTCAACCCAATCACTTCAGAGATCTTCATCTTCGGTCTGCATGAGAAGACGCACACACCACACAACCACGGTTGAAAGACCTCCAGACAAACATTCCGTCGAGAAAGAGCCGTTTGTTTCTCACATGCTATGTTGGGCGAGCAAAACCAGACACATTGGCGGCGCGCTTGTCAACGACTGACGGTGGTAGGAGCTGCCTCGCTCCTCTTTGCGTGCTTGTGCCTGTGCATTACTTACGAGAACAGGAGAAAGAGTGGCCCAATGCACCGCCTAGTGCTCTACCGGCCTGTCTCCATGGCAACCGCTGCATGGTGACAAAGTGGCCTTGCAAAGGATTATAGACTCAAGATCGAGAATTGGGTTGACAGGACTGCAACGGAAGAAGGAGCTGCTTGCTTGGTCAGGAACCACTTTTAACAATTTTCAATTTGATTCTCTAAATCTGTGACTCACTGTGTATATTTAGTAGACGTTGTATTTTGCATAGATTTATAGTGGTGTTTTGTGTTTTGTATTTCGACAAAAGAGAGAGACAACGAAGCTGGAGATGCTCAATAAAGCATTGAAAAAAAGGCTGAGAAGGCTGAGTGTGACATCCAGAATGTCTGTATGCTCATGCTCCTCTGCATATTATTAGTATTAAACCTCTTCGTAATTTTTTTTTCTCCTTATTTTCTATTTTTATCTAGTAATATAAAAAAATTTGACTATTCAAATTCTTAACTAGCAAAATTAATTTAAATTAATAATCATATTATTTAATATTAGATAGTATTAGTTATAAATTTTTTTAAAAAATTCTAGTTTTTTTCCGAATTTTTTAAGAAATTTATAATATTTTTAATTTGAAATCAAAATATAATTAAAATATAATCAAATTATAGTTAAAATATAATAAAATATATAAAAATGGTTTGGCAGAAATGACTATAATAGTCGAAACATATTTTTTTTCTCTAAGTACTGATACCATGCTCAAACCAAAACTTAAAAACCTCAACAATAACAATAAAATTAATAATCAAATTTTGTACAATGTTAACAGCCAGGGAGTTTATTGTTAAATTGTCAGATCCCATGAAAATAGGTCCATTTTCAAACGGATTGGATTGGATCGGATCCAAATAACCCCAAACCCGAGCCGAAATTCTCCACTAACCGATGAATGAGTCGCTAATCCCCACCGGCACGCATCACCGCCGGCCCGAAACCCCCTAGACTCCATGGTCCTCCCCACTTCGCCGGAGAAGAAACCCTCGTCGGCGTCGTTGGAGGACGATGCCACATTCGCGCTGTGGGAGGATGTGGAGGTGAGAGGCGCCGACGAGGGCTTCATCGGCTCCTGGTACGAGGCCCGAGTGGTCCGCGTCATGACCAAGCGCCACCGCTATTCCATCGTCTACGACTCCCTCCTCGACAACACCTCCACCTTCCGACCGCTCCGGGAAGGCGTCGACCGCCGCCTGCCTCCGCCCCCGCCCCCCGCTCGCCGTCGTCGGAGCCGTAAAGTTCGAGGTCGGCCGCGCTGTCGATGCTTTCTATAATGATGGATGGTGGGCTGGGGTAGTTTTCAGGGTTCCGGATGACGGGATGGATGGGGGAAGGTATGCAGTGAAGTACCCGATCACCGGGGAGACGGTGGAGTTCCGAGCGGCAGAGCTGAGGCTCCAGCTCCGGTGATAATTTACGCAGCTTTGCTTCTGGTAATTTATGTGCATGATTTCTTGATGAATTCTTACCCCATTAGAGCTTCTTTTGATTGATGTCTCCTGACTGATGACATGGGGTAATCTCTTTCTCTCGTCGTCTGATCTCTCTCTATCTGCTTCTTTTTGCGTCTCGGGAGCAATCAGAATGGCGATTTTTCTTCGAGGGTATTCTTGTTCTTGTCGTCCTGCGAGTTTGGCGAATTCATGAGGTTGTTTGAATGAGTTTGAATTACCCGATGCTTTTTTTTTTCTGTTTTTTTTTTTATATATGGAAATATTTGATGGTGCAATTGCCATCTTTTCATCTTGTGATTTGTCAACTGTTGCAAAAACCCTTATTATTGGTACCCTCGTTAGATTCTTGAATGGATCGCCATCCATCCGATGAGTTTGGTATTTTTGAGTGAGATACTATCGGGGAATGCATTTACGTTTTCGTTGTTGCATTTACTTTTTGGATCGAATCCTAATTGATGAAGAACGTTAGTGATTGCTGACCTTAGCTGATGAATTCCTTGGAATATGGAACATGGGTCATAATCATAATTCATAGCTTATTTGCCAATAAATTGGTGTATTAGACAAATGAGGCCCTTCTTTCTTGAACTTCTGCTGATTCTTTTTCTTTTTTTTTTTCCGTAGAATTCTGCTGATATATTGTTCTTACATCAACCATTCCTCTATTTTTTTTTTATTGCATTCTGTCTTGATAAAGAAGATAGTTTTGGATTCTTGATTGGTTGAACTTGAGTTGGCGAGTTCAACGATAAAACAATGCCTTGGAAGTTTTCTTCTTCTTCTTTTCTTCTTGTTCTTTTACTGGAAGTTTTCCGTGTTCATGATACCTTCTCGTTAAGTTCAGATAGTGTTTAAACTGTACTGAAATTCAATTTCAGCAATGAAGGCAACTAGCTCTTACTAAACTTAGCTGATGAATGCCTTGGAATATGGAACATGCAAATTGTGATAATTCTAGCTTATTTTCCAAGAGATTGGTGTATCAGACAAATAAGACCCTTGCAGGTTAAGCCTTAGCAGATATCTTTTTTGTTAGATCGACCATTAACTTATATGGACTATGTTATAGTTTCACTGATCTGCCATATGCCTTTTTTTTACACTGTACAGATTAATAAAATTGGATTGCTTTTGTGACAGAAATGCGAAGAGGGAGTTGATGATACACCGAACTAAGTTATCCGAGTCAACAAGAACAGGTGAGACCACATTTTTAACTCATCATTGGCGTAATTGGAGCTCTGTGAGCTTGATGGTTGAGGTTCGACGGATGTAATTAAGGGTCAGTCCGATATGAGCTAAGAAGCTCGGTGACTTTGGAGCATAAACAGGTAGCCCTACATATATTTTAGTCTTTAATTATAATTTTGAGAAATTCGTAATTAAAAGATCCGACAGGTATCTCAGTGGAGATCATGGAGTCGCGGATACGACGAAGCACCTATGTGTACTATACATTGCAGGATATTCATACAGGTAAGGCGCTAATATTCAATTTTTTTTTCTCCATTTCATTGAGGCCTTGATTGATTTGGGCATCGGAGTAACCGCCGTCGAAGAGTTTCTAATTATTTTCTTTGCGGTTTCTTCTTTTTGTAGATTGGTGAAGGAGCAAACTAGCCGGAGAGAGCAGACTAGTTTCTCCTCCGCAGCTCCATCCTTCCAAACACTCTCGAGATGGACCCGGTCCTCCTCTCGCTCCTCTGCCGTTGCCCTTCGGTCGGCTCTCTCCGGGGCAGGAATAAGGAGGGAGGAATCTACTTTCGGTGTCTCCAGGTGCTTTGCAGAAAAGTATCTTTTACATTTCTGTTACTCTAATCATACTTTGCCACTGACTGAAAATTTTCACTTCTATATTTGTTTCATATGTGCCTCAAAGTGTCATCCCAAATCACAATTTTATAGTCTGAATAAATGATAAACTGTACATGGCTTCTTCTTCTTCTTCTTGTTGCTGTTGCTGTGGGGTTTGATCCATGTGGATTATGCTTTATCTTCTTTTTGGGTCTTTCTTGGGTTTGATCCATGTCGACAATGCCCGATCTTTCTCTTTTGGTCTTTACCAGATTTTTTTTTTTGTTTTTCATCATGAAAGATTTTTTTAAAAAAAAATATTGCAGGAGCGGTTGAGTAATAATGTGCGAATCTAAAAATGGCAACCAATTTGGCTGTTAAAGGAGTTGATGTTCCACAATTAGACTGCTATTGGGCTGTAAGTGGACCCCTAGTTGGTCTGGGCCCGTTGATCAGCCTCGATTGGGCTTTAACCGAGCAACTAATAGGCCTCTGTTGGATCTCCTGCCAGCCATTGGGCCTACATGGGCTTTGCTTTCACACGTGGCGTACACTGATAATCTTAGAAAACTTTTTTTAAAAAGTGAAATTAGGTGCTTCACAAGCTATGTTAATTTTGTCTTAGCAAACAAAAAGAACAAACAAAATTTAAATCAAAAAGAACAAACAAGAAATAGTAGTAGCATGCAAGGTCTCTGCTTTGTCTTAGCATATACATAAACTGTGGCTGACTTTGATTTTGGGAGAATCAGTAATATAAAATAATTTTCAAAACCTTGCTCATTGCTTACTAACAAGAACGCGACTATCAGACCTGAAGCAGCCATTCAGGTCATGGATGGTCTTTGGTGGGCACATCAATTTTGCAACTCCACGCCCTACTAGGAAAAATCATTCATTTCAGCCAGCGCAATGCTTGAGAAATTTCAGTGAGATACCGCTCTAAAATCAAGTACTTCTGCTTCTGCTTTTGTGCTATGACCCAAGTTCAACAAAGCCTCGATGTCTGCAATCTCTTTGGGCATTGATCCAGTCAGAACCTGGTGGCATCAAATGGCAAAGGTTAAAATTAATTTGCAGAAGACTAGTAAATTCACAGACAGGCCCAAATGGTCCGACTTTATTTTCCTATTTATTGTCCGAAAGAGCAGGGCTTAGGAAAGAGTGAAATATTATACCTCATGTGCAGTTTCCGTGATAAGGACTTCATCCTCTATTCTTATCCCAACACCCTGATAGCTGCATTAGCAATCGTTCTATTGCTTGAGCATCAAATATCAGCTAAAGGAACAAAACAGACCCCAGCAGTTTAGCTTCCAAAATACCTCTCTGGTGCATTATAGGAGGGAGGGATATAAACTCCAGGCTCAATTGTTATTACCTGGCAATGGAAGGTTAATAAGCCAATATTAATAGAATATTCTTAAGAGGGATGGAATGTTCCAGATGAGAGCACCCACACAAACTGAGCTGAGAGATGCTCTATTGTGAGGTGCAAAACACCAAAAGCAAATGTCACTTTCTGAAAACCAGTACTAGGCCCACAGTCATTGAACATTAGAATGATCCCAGCAACAAAAATCATATCAATTGATGCAAAAGATGATGGAAGTTACAACTGGAACCCTTTTTTCTTTCTTGAAACAAGAAACAAAGCATCTCTACGAACACATCCAATCCCTAATAAGCTAATGATATCTCATGCAACTTAAGGAACGAACATCTCATGTTAGAATGTTCCAAGTTTCCCACTCATCAGTTGTTGCAGAGCAAATTAGGGGGGTTACACCTGATTCTGCTTAAAGTAAACATCATATATTTTAGTTGTATACAGTAAATAGTTTTGGAATTTATCAGTAAGCACTAAAAATGCTATTTTCGTATGATGAGTCCATGTTGAACCTCTTTTCCTAGCATACATACAGAGTGTTACAGAAGTACTATTTTTCTAGTGGGTCCTTGTCTCAGATAAACTCAAGGTTCTCCCCAAGATTTTCAGGATTCTTTAACAATAGAAAAGACAAACTTACAATTGATAGAAACACTATCAAGACAGGAGTTCAAGTCACTTACAACACCTGGTTGCAAAAGACGGTTATTACTGATTGAAGCTGAATCATGAATATCCATTCCCAAATAATGACCTGCAGCAATATTAAGATGATAATACCTTGTAACTTGTGCATAGTGTGCGACAGCGACCAAAAGGATGCAAATGTTAACTTAAGCAGTTATGACTTATAGCTAGTGGGAGGAGTATAAAACAGAAATATGGGGCAAAATAGATAAATAGCAGATACCAATACCTATTGAAGTTGGATTCAGCTCATGGTAAGAATGACTGCTCCCACCTCTGAGAATTCCCATCTTTGCAAGTCCACTCCTTAGCAATTGAACCTGTAACAAACACACCTCAAGGCAGTCAATGACTTGTGAAATCTTCACATATTAGTATTTTATTTTCATCCTAAACATGTTAAAAGGGAGGGCCTTGTGGCGCAACCAAATTCCAGGGCATTCTAAGTTGCAGCTTTCAACTTTGGTGATACTGCTTGATTTATGTCTTAGTTCCACATGGCAATGACAAGTGATGATGTCAGGAGTTCGATAATAGATACTACAATGTGCCTCCATGACAACATGAACCACAAGATAATTCCAACTCTGGGGTATGTCTGAGGTAATAATCTTCTGAGAAGAAACATTATTTGAACTCTTAAGTTTTAAGGATGCCAAAACTCCAGAAATAATAACACCAATTATCATGGTTCAATTGAAAATCATGCTTTAAAATTTATATGATGTTTTGCCATACCGAGTAATTATGTATTTCCTGAAGGCTCACACCTGGTTTACAGAGCTTCACACATTCTTTGTTTGTCTCCAAGATGAGATCATACAATCTCTCCTGAAAATTAGTCATGGAACAAAAATTTAGTAAGACAGAAACTTCTTGCTAAATCTGAGTTCAGCATAAGAACTAAATTGAAATAAATGTAATGTAATGATAGCATAAAGGAAAAGGTAATGGCAAGAAAAAAAAAATGGCTAAGATCAGTAAGAGCCAGCAGATTATCATAGCAGCTGATC